>VWZN01021641.1:396881-470074 GCA_013396955.1 Regulus satrapa | reverse complement strand
CCGGGTTCGGCTGCCCGGGCACGGGCGGGAGCAGGGGGACACCGGCGGGCACCGGCTGTCCGGAGGAGCGGGGTGAGAGGCACGGCACCTCTCTGTCCGGGCACAGACAGCGCACACACACACGCACAAAGCCTGTACGGAGGTTTTCTTTCTGTCTTTTAAATGCCAGAGCAGCCTGGTGTGGGATAGTGCTAGAGCCAGGCCCAGCCGGGTCAGGGGTGCTCAGGTGTCGGGGTCGAGCAGGTTAAAGAAAGGACTGGTGAGATGTCACTCTGAAATCTGGAGAGCTGGAGAGCCTGTCAGGACACTCAGCAAACCTCGCTTTGACCGGGGGATGCCAGCATGCTGGATGTTCACTTATTTTCTGATGCCTTCACACAGTAAATCTGTACCAGAGCATCGAAAAGTGTGAGGGTAGGTGCAGAGATGTGAATTGCATCATTATATTTCACTTAGTTTTTATCCACTGCCCACTTGAGTTAGTGACAAAGGATTTCAAGGCTAGGCATGCAAATTAAAGCAAGAGCTGCAATTGTTTTTTCAGATACCTGTCAGCTCTTCTTACTCAACCTAATGCAGACTGAATTTGAAAGCAGAGGAGCCAGGGCTGTGGTATTCCTGGCAGAATGATAGCTGACAGGCTCCTCACAGCTCCAGAATCAGAGTCATGTCTGACACAGAGGAACATGTGTTGGCAACCTTGCTTGAGCCACGTTTCCAGAGCTGTAAAGAAACTGGAGCATTTCCAGGGGATGACAGAAAAGCTGCTGTTTCAGGGGAGAGCCAGAGGCCATGTCATTGTCATTCTTCTCTGTTTGGCAATCTGCTCAGATTCCTTGGAAGAGCACCTGAGAGCATTTATGGGACAGGAGAAGTAATAAAAGTTAAAGTGATGGGCCCAGTGCTAGAAAGAAACTTATTAATGCAACATTTACGGCTGCAAAGGTGCTCCTACCCTGCACGGGCTGGCTGCCGTTCCTCTGGGGGGCAGAGCGTTGCTGCTGGGGCAGCAGTCTTTGTGATGAAAACCACAGCGTGCAAGACAAGAGCACTTATTTATTTGTTCTTTGAGAATCTGGCGCTGGTGGATGCTGGTGTCCCCTCCGTGAGGTGCTTGTCATCCTGTGTGTACTGGGAGCGCGTGGTGAGCGCTGCCAGGGCTACTGCGACAGATGGAAGGATCCTGCTCAGTACCAGTGATTCACAATGCTTTGCTTTGCTCAAGATGCATCTGGAAAGCTTCCCAGATTATACATCTGCCCCTTTGACACTGAAGCAGCAGCGCAAGTTGGAGGCCAGAAGGAACAGAAAACAGATTTAGTCTGGGCTGTTCTTTGGGGCAGGGATTGTCTGTCTCCATGCTTAGGAAGCACCTGGAGAGCTACCCCAGCCCAGAACAATTCCTGCAGCAATTGCAGGAGAGCTGGGTGCCAACAGATTGCAGTTGTGATTGGGGTCCTGGAAAAAGCCAGAAGTTCCAGTGCTGGAACTGTAATTGTTGATGCCCCATCCCTGCTCAAGTCCAGGCTGGATGAGCCTTGCAGTGACCTGGTCCCTGCCCACGGCAGGCATGGGGAACAAGATGGTTTTTAACGTGTTGTCCAGCCCAAACCATTCTGGGATTACTGTGATTGTTTCATTAATTTTGTTGCGATATGATTTATAAGACTATAAATTTACTTTAAAGTGAATACAGCGCACGTGTGAGGGCCTTGCCTGAGCTTCGCTTCCTTGGAAGGTGAGACCAGAAAAGTTCCTTATTCCTCATTGTCCAGACTTTTGGCACAGAGCGACCTGCCCCATATTAACTTTTGCATTTCTCATCAAGATGCAACAGACTTTAAATAGCATGTGCATGACTGACTCCTTTTTTTTTTATTTTTTTTTTTTTTACTCCTATGGAGGCTGATATACAAAGTGCCTCAAGTGGCAGCTGTCACCGGTGAGGTGGCATTTTTCTTCACTGAGGCTGACAGCAGCTGTCCAGGAGAAGTATGAATGGAATGAGAATGACATCATGTTTATTCAGGAATGACATTCCCAGCCATGGATCAGTGTCAGCAATATTTTGATAAGTTTTAGAATGAGAAAACATTTCTTGAAATGTTCCCTGATTTATCCTTTGTAAAATACACAACACAAAAAATAATTGAAGAGATTGCACGGGGACAAAGCAGGGTTTGCCTGTCCTGTTTTTTCCACGCGGTGTTTTATCCGTGCTGCAGACAGTCCTGAGGCGCCAGCGCTCACAGCAGCTTTAACTCTTGCCAGCCCAGCTGGTTCCCTCCACCAGCTTCTCCCAGTTTGGAACTGGGCGTAGGGGATGTCATTGCTGCCAAAGACCACGAGTAGCTGGAAGGGACATCAGTCGGCCCGAGCAAAGGAGGGCTGGACTGGCTTTTAGGATTAGATTTTAGGATACTGGGACAGAAATAGGAACAGCTTGGCTTGGCTCCTTACAGTGCAACTGATGGGACTGGTATCTTAAATATATATAGATGGTTCAGTCAGGGTTATCATGTGATGACTGATGAGTCTTTTTGTGGCTGACTGACCTGGATGAAATCTCTTCTGCTGCTAGAAGCTGCTCATCCTGGAGCCTAATGAAAAGTTTTAAGCATTAAGGACACAACCCAGGGGATTTGAACACCTGAGTCCCACAGGTCGGGAGATCTGGTTTTTATCTTTATAATATTATTTCTTGTGAACTCTCTTACCACAGTGGTAGAAGTCGCCTCCTTTACTGCTACTCCTTTTCTGGCAATTTTTTTTATGCCTGAGCTCCTTAATTACATTTTTGCTAGTATGCACACACTGAGTTCGGATCCTTTCTCAAGTCCAGCCACCCAGGCCACTCTCCCCAGCCACATTTTAAGCACTGTTTGAAAACTGGCTGGCAGGGCCACCCACATCAGGAGAGAGCCCAGAAGGAGCCCTTGGCTGGAATTGCAGCACAGGCTGCCGCAGGCTTTGTTGTTGCTCTCTGACATTAACTAAGAGCTGATTGTTATTGTTGTCAGTAGGCTCCAAAATTAGCCCTGAGACACCTGCCTTTTCAGAGGCTCTGCCTTGCCCTCGCGTACCTCTGTCAGTCAGACACCGCTGTAAGTGCTGACAGGTCAGGGAGACAAATGTTGCTCTGAATTTTCATTCTGTCTGTAAAAATTTGAAGATTTGTGTGTGTCTGCCTGGTAAGAGACATAAAGCAGGAGGACACGTGAGGGTGACCTCACTGCAGCTAATACTATAGCTGAACTGAAAAGAAACAGCCCCAGCGCGCGTCGGAGTCAGATGTGCAGCCGGGTGTTAACTTCGCAGCTTTAAATGTATTTGTTCGGTTGTGATCTATCTCCTCCTCGTTCTCTCCCTCGCCTCCAACCTTGGTTCTCTCATGGTATCAGATTCAACAGGGCTATATTTAATGTGAGTTCAACAGAAGGGCTTATTTAAATATAAACTTTGGGAGTGACAGCGCCCTGGCTCGATATGCAAGAAGATGGATGTATGGAAGCGGCTGGTGTCGGGAAGGGTGGCAGGAGGTCACAGCCTGCCCTGTGAGCAGCCAGTGCAAACAGCAGATGGGCACCTTACCCTCGCCACGCCTGGTCTGAGCCGGCGGGTACCCGCAAGCCGTGGCCCGAGGTGACGCGAGCGTTCAGCACAGCCTCAGCCGGGTGGGAACTCGCCCGGCGTCCCGGGGCTGAGCACGTCCCCAGAGCCCCCCGGGCGTTGAGCTGGACGAGGCCGCCCCGCCAGGCTCCCCTGGGCCCTGGAGCTGCTCAGGGGCACCCAGGGCCGGGGCTCTGCGTGCCCCGCGGGGAGGCTCGCTGAGGGATGCCCGCGGGTGTCTCTGCTTGCCCTGTGCTGCCGATTGTGTGCAGGGGCTCCTGCCGCCGTCGGGCTGCAGAGCAACCCATCAATAACCCAGGACAGGCAAAGGTTCCGCCGCAGCCCGAAGAGGAGTGTCGCTACCAGCTGAATGGATTTTGTCTTCTCTTTCGTGGGTCGTTTCACACCGGTTTTTAAAATCTCAGTTGGTTTTTTTTTCTGAAAGGAGAAATATTTTCATGCATCATCATTTGCATTAACACATGAGGGGCCTTTTCTGACCAAAACTACACCATTATCACGAACTTGCTTCTAGTTTTGACTAAAGGAGGAGCTGGCATGTGGAGTACTCTTGTGTGCATGAGCTGATGCAGAGTATACCAGAAATTCCTGCGTTACACATACACGTGTTCCTTTTCCCGCAGCAGAAAAAAGAGCTAAAAAGAAATATACAGCGTTCATCTAATTTACATTTCTAGATACACAGCTTGGGGAGGTGTTGGGAAAGAGCAAAAGCAGTGGCTAAAAACTCTGACTTCACGCTCAGCAAGTTAGCAGATTGAGAAGCTGCTCCTCGGAGTGGGGAGCGAGCCTTACATTAAATACTGAGGGAGCGGCTCTTTCATCTGTGCCAGCTGTCCTACTCTGGAGAGCAGTCACTTGGTTGATCGCTTCACAACCACATGCGAAACATTCTAAACAATTTATGCATTTCAACTGTATGTTTTTCTCTCTCAAAACTTGCTACTCTGCAATATTCCACAGATCTTGTTTATAACACATTCATCTAAAATTATCTCAGTGCACACAGCACCCTCCTATAGAACAGATGCTATGTAACCTGAAGTTCTGTTTTGATCTCAAATCGACGTGTTTAAGCGACTTGTGTGAATTATAAATTGAAACTAAACTAAGAAAATGAAATTGTGGGTTTTTTTTTTGCTGTGGTGCTTCTACAGTTTAAGACTTCTATTCATTTTAGAGTGCCTTTCTGGTGTGATACTTACAGTTGCTATTTAAGGTTTAACTATTTTTGTATTTAAGGATCTTCTGGGTTATCTTTAAAAAAATCTCTAAAAATTAACCTTTCCCAGCAACATTACTGAACTTTTCCTGGGTATCTTCTCAGTTTGTTTTTTGCATCACTTCTGAATTTAGATGAGATTTATATACGAGAGACATTTTCCTTTGTAATTAGCCTACTTATATGTCTTCATGCATCTTGAAAGGATGGCTAAGTATCTCAGGAGATTAGCACTTGCATCCTGGGGCTTTTTCATAGCTAAATCACTGGTTATCATCCTCACATAATTATTCATACTTATTTACTGTTTATATTAGGGTAATTCCTAGAGGAATCTCCCAGGTTGGGCCCTGTGTGCTAGGTGCTGTAGGTGCAAAATGAGATGTGTGGGCAGCACAGGCCTCCATACTGCTCTGTGAATCTCCGTTTTGTAGGGGGATCACATTTTGCAGTCCCATGAAGCAGGGAGGACAGAGGGTGGCTTTCCCTTTGCTCCTGTCTGAATTCCTGGCTTCACAGCCCTGCCAAGACGGCCTTTTCCCTTTTTAGAGACTCTGGAGAAGGTTTCTTCTGCACTGGTCTGGCATTGTAACTTGATTTTTGAAGCCTCAAAAATATTTCAGTTTCTTAGGGTTTTGGGTTTTCCTAAGGTGGAAAGAAACTGATTTCCCCTTCTAGAACATTCTGGTTTATAACGGAGCAGTATCTTTCCACTGCCCCTCTTAGAAATGTCTTTTGAACACCAATGTTCCTTCATAAGCAGACCTTATGTTTTTATATAAGAATGAAGAGCTGAAACCAGAATTGCTTCACAGCAGAAGCATCCGGTTCACTTTGGCTTCAGTATTTCACTACAGGAAGCAAACACACAATCAAAGCAGGGGCAATAACAAGCCTTGAACTGGGCTTCCCCAAAGCTGAGGCACTGAGAACCCTTTGCCTCTTCAGACCCTGCAGGCTCCCACCAGAACTGGCTCTTTCCCGGTCTTCCCTGGGTTTGTGGGAATTGTTTGCTGCTTGCCCATCCCTCCCGCAGTGGATAGAGGTGGCAGCTCCGAGCTGTGATCCTGACACTGCTGGGAGCTCCTGCCTGCAGCTCTGTGGGCACGAGGGGCATGAAGGTGAGCGAGGAGGAGAGGGAACACCTGCTCTCAGTGGGAAAACTACCAAAGCAAATAAGGGAGCTGTGGCCAGAGCTGCCAGCCAGGTGTGAGGAAACCCAGGAACAAGGAGGCACCTAGCAAGAGCCCGCTGCTGCCACACAGCAAACAGATGGTGCAGACAACCTGAGCAGCCGCCGTGTCAGCGTCCTCAGGGCTCCCTGCGTCAGGCTCCGTGTGCTGCAAGGCCACGGGGCTGAGGGAGGTCATTAGTCACTGCACAGGTGAGCAGCTCTGCCGCCCCCGCACGCCGGGGAGAGCAGCCCAGGCTCGACCTCGCGGTGGGGAGGGAGGCAGAGTGTTGGAGAGGAGTGATAGCTGCAGGCCCTGGCTCTGCTACTTCATTCACAGCTCTCTTCTGGGGAGGCGGAGGGACTGCATGAATGGAGAGGGCTGGTGCAGCCATGCTGAAGGAAATATAAGGAAACTGCTTTTGCATCCCGCACAGCTCCAGAAGGACCGTGGCTGGGTGAGCAGAATGTGCGTTTTCCTGTTGGCTATTGTTTAATTAGGCTGCTGCTGATGCTGACAGTGTGTATTTTCTTTGCTCTATCTCCTCTCCTTCTTTATTATTTCCTACTTTGGTTTGATGTTGTTGGTATATAAAATTTAAAGAGCTCTAAATTTTTTTAAAGGCCCCTAAAGGGAGCGGTTCTTTTTTTTTTTGTGTAAAAGTCATTACATGAACACCTGTGAACTGTTGAGTTTAATTGGGCTACAGCTGTTGGGGAGCGAGGGGGGATTTATTGGTTTGATTGGCTGTCTTCAGATTGCGCTGTGTTGTCATGCGCTGCCCTTCCAGCGTGTCTTTTTAAACAGAAGCACATGTGCTATCAGATCCTTGCAGGGCTGGGTCTGAGGGATGGGCCCGGATGGTGTGGCCGTGTGAGGACGCAAAGGCAGCCAGCAGAGAGCAGGGGAAAGCTGTGTCAGCTTGGGGAGCAGCAGATGGCCGGCTGGCCAGCCCGCCCTGCCGCTCCGCTCCAGAGGGGCTGCCAAGCTCCCACAGACATTTCTGAGCAGTGACTGATCGTGCCGCTCCTGGGGCTCCTGGGCAGTGCTGGGGAGGACAGGACGCTTCCTAGTGGGAGAGGGAGGTCCTGTCTGGAACGTCGCGCGTCTGCACGGCCAGCGGCAGAGCTCACGGAAGAGCTGTCTCTGTTAAGGAGGCGGCGGCCGGATAAACCAGTGCACCTGGGTGAAGAAGTGCTCCTGGTAAGAAGAGGGGTCTCATGCACAGCTGGGGCAGTCACCTCAGCTCCCCAGGGAGCACCGACTCTGTGTGTACACAGAGAGAGGCAGAGCCATGAGCAAACTGCCCGAGTACCACAGGCAGCCCGTGTTGGGTTTGTTCTTCCCTGCAGGGTTTGGCCTAGTGAAGAGCCCCCTGCCCTGTCCCTGAGGGGGCATGGCAGGGGCGGGGGGCTGGTGCAGGGCAGCCTGAACTCAGCCCTGCTCTGCCCCTGCAGGGAAGGCAGCTGGGCGCAGTGCTCATCTACCTGGGTGGCACCTTTGGACCCTCCTGTCCTCTGGCAGAGCCCTCCAGGCTCTTTGTGCCCGTTCCCCGCCTGTGGGAGCGGGTCTGCTCTCAGCTGAAAGGTCTGAGGAGCTGAGAGGATGTTCCTGCTCTCTACAGGTGTCCTGTCCCCTGCACCTTTGTGCCAGCGTCCAGCCCCTCGCGGGGCTCAGTGGCACCCTGGCTCCCAGCACATCATCTGCTCTATTGTTCTGAGTCAGTTCACTGTGTGTGTTTGTGAAGGATATGGACAGAGATACCTCTCTATCATGCCTCAGGGTAGGGGGAAGGGTAAAAAAAAAATTCCTTTTGATTCCTTTTTTTCTGTTGTTTTCACACCATTAGAAAATAATTAACCTCCTTAGTGAAAGCATGTCTCCTTTTCACCTGAGTAGGAAAACCTTAAAATATACATACAATATTTTTAACACTAAGCTTAAATTATGCAGTTGCTGCATTTTGATGATAAATATGCAGATGAGAAGATTTCTTCCTCTTTTATCTTGTGGTTCTAACTCTGTCTAAAAACAGATTGTCGCAGTCACCCTAATTCTGAGAAAAACAGCCTTTTGTGCATTGAAAAGCCAAAACAAGCAAGTCTGATGATCAGATCTTCTCTTCCTAGCTGGCATATGTCTGCCATGCTAGTGAAGGAATCACTTATTTCTCGTGGTGACGGCAGTTGGTGCCATCAATTCCTGTCAGCTGGGGAAAGGGATGGCAAGCCAAATTCATACACTGGTGATTAATTCTGGGAGCTCACATGAAGAAATTCTGTCTGAATACCACTGGAAAGCTCTGAGATTGCCCGTTCTGCTGCAATGCAGATATATTCTATACAGATGTGATTAGATAATCCTTGTCTTTCTGCATCTTGGGGAGAGCCCTGAGTGGGAATCCTCTCACGTGAGCTCTGGGCTGTAGATGTCCAGAGCAGACCAACACAAGATGAGATGGGTGAGTTGCAGGCACTGGGGAAGGCCTCGATCGGCAGCAGATCTTGTTCTGGATCTGTGCTTACCTCCTTCCTTCAGTTTGGAAAGTGATGTTTTTCACTGAAGGCCACAACAGCTTGAGCAGTCTGTGGAGGGGGCGACCCACTCCTCTGTCTGTGGGAGGCAGGGCTGGGGAAAAATCGCCCGGTGCTTCCACGGGCTCCTCTCCCCCTTGTCTCATGTTTTGCTCTCATACATACGCGCACGCAGTGGCTTTGTCTCCAAAACAGGCCCAGTGCCTGCGCCTTTTGGTCTTTCCGGCCATAGGAGCGTCCTTTCTGTGCTGCTAATCACAGGCAAGAGTGCGTTGCTGTGTTTGTCATCGTCCCTTTGCCTTCTCCGGAGTGATGTCTCTTGTCACTGGCTGTCCTTGGGCTGGCCGGTGCCCAAGCTGGAGGCTTGCAGGGGTGCTGATGGCAGGGCTGGCAGCTTTACCTCCCCCGTGGCACCGCGTGTGGCCATAGCAGACAATGCCTGCCAGAGCCAGCCGGGCCCACCCTCCTCCTTCCCAGCCAGGAAATGCGCGGTGTGTCCCTGTAAAAGGGGCAGGGAGTCTGCAAAGCACAGTCAGCTGTCCCGAGCACATCTGCAGTTTATGGGCCCGAGCTCCTAATGCCGTCCTTCCATCACGCTGTAGCCTGGTGCCTCTCTCTGGACACCTGTCAGATTAGTGCTGGAGACTTCAGGCCTGACCTTTAATTAAACAGCAGACAGGCTCCAACGTTGGGACACACCTGAGCTTGCACAGACAATGGGCTCCGGTGGAGCTGATTGGCCTTGAGCTACTTCTGCAGCGACCCTGTAAGTGTCCAAATGAACAGCCCAAAATCAGAGCGAAGAAACAAGTAACAGTCTGCAAGGATTGTGAAACCTTGTTCCAGACAGAGTAGCTTCTTATTTGACCCCCACAGTCAAACATGGAGAGCTTTGGACTCTGACACCATCTGTGGGAATGTGATCCATTGGCTACTTTGCAGCTGTTCAGCGCTCTTTCAAGGATACACTGAAATTGCTAAGTTCGATTGAAGTAGGCAGTGAAAATAAGTGTGAAGGGTTTTAATATCCATCTCTGAAGATTATAGTGTTCATAGGCAAATAAACACTCTCGTGTTATGTTTTTTTTGCACATAACATGGTTTTATTTTAGGCTGAGGAAAACTCTAGTGAGAAAGAACAGAAGGCAAGTCCCCATGACAGCACGGGGTGTGTGTCTGCACACACACGTTTGTCAGTCTTTTGCAAATGGTTGCAGACACTCTGAAAACAAAAGTAGTTGTACACAGGAGAGTTCTTACAGCCATACAGATGGAAAATAATGGGCACTCGTGGCTTGGGCTGCATAATCCATATGCACTCACACTTACAGATATCTGAAAATACACTTACTGATCTCCTCAGAAGACCACCCCCCCATTTTAGGCTGTTGGGTAATGAGGGTGAGTCAGCCGCATTAGGGCTTCTATTCATCCTATTTCATTGTGCTTAAGCAGGCAGTAGCTACTGGAATTGTACAGGCCATCTCTGCACCAACTCAATAGCACTGCTTATTTCTCCATCTCTTTTAAAGCCTGTGCAAAAGTAAACCTGCTGAGGCTGTTCATTGGTTTTCTTTTCACTCCATAAGCTTTTCCTTTCCCAAGGAGCCCAGCACCTTGCTGCTAATCGGCTCATATACACGGTATAAAGTAGAACTGTAGGAGATTCTGTGGAGAATCTCCACTAGTTTTTAATGGTTTTTTAGTATTTTCTTGATTAAAGAGTTCTGTGAGAAGAGCAGTGGTCCTGGGGGCATCTTTCCTCAAGAGACTGTGAACAGCAGTTCTTCTTCTTGGCACCCGGATCTGGAATCTCCTTTTCTGTATCACGAGTCCTGCATGTTTAACACATTACAAGATCTGTTTGAATTGAACTGGTATTTCTGCAGCTGCGTCATGTGATTATCCACATTAAAATGGTTGTTCTTGGATTAATAGTTCTTTCTCTACCTTTTGGACTGTAGCTTCCTTTTCCAGGAGGGGCAGGAAATCACATCCTGTGCTTTACATTGGCAGTCTTGGCTCCTTCCCAAAAAAGAGCAGAATTTAGTGCCGCCGATGCTTGCAGCTCAGTAGGATTGTTCAGAGAAGTGGAGAACGTGCCGTCCCCCAGCGGGATGCGGGGGAAGCAGGGGCAGCGACATTTCGGCTGAGCTCTGCTGACTTGGGCAGCTTCTCCTGGAGCAGGGACGGCGCCTCCTAAATTCCGCGGCGGGGTCACGGCCTGGAGCGGCCCTGGCATGGCCCCGTCCAGCCATGAATGCACGTGCATGGGCTGCAGCATGCAGCATGCAGCGCTGCCACTCGCGCTGCCCCTCCGCCTGGGCGAGCTGCGGCGGCGGCTGCAGCCTTGGGAGCGGAGCGAGCCCGCTCGCTGCTGTGCACTGGGAGCACCCACAGGAGCGCCCTTCCCGCATGACTCTTGGCACATCCTCGTGTCTCATTGGCCTCCAAAGTGGAAACCAAGAACAACTAAAGCAGCTCCTCTGTGTGCTCCGAGCTCTAGAGATTGTGGAAGTTTCTGCAATGTCAGCACTGCTGCTCGGTTAGTGAGGCTGCTCCCGGAACCCCCTGAGGACACAAACTGCCCTCCTGAGAAGGGCAAATGATCTCTGTACAGCCTCTGCCTTTCCAAATGGTGCTTCCAACCTGAGGTTCTCCCTGCTTTGCTCAAAATCTGCTCTTGGCACAAGCTTTTCTCCGCAGTTATGGACGAGCTGGATGTTGTGTGTGTTTGGTGCCAAATGCTGTGCTTTTCCTTATCCAAGTATCTTTGACTTCCTAAGACTACCCACTTCGACCGCCCTAAGGCAGCGCCCTGCAGTGCAACTACTCAGCGCTCTCTATGCTTTGGATGTGGCACCTCCAGTGCTTACAGCACCCAGTGGAGTGGGCTGCAAGGCTCACAGAAGGGTTTGGAAACCCTGAAAACCGGAGGAGTTCAGTGTAAGCACCAAAGGGCTGCACGGCCTTTGCGAAACAGAGCCGAGCGCGGAGCAGCGCAAACGGCCGGGCTTTCGGGCTGGGCTCCAGTGAAACCCGATGAAATGCAACAGGGCCGAGAGGAAATGAAAGAGTTTGCACAAGCTAGAGGGGCAGCATATGGCAGACTGGGGATGGGGAGACTTCGGAGAGCAGTTTGTGGCCGCAGAGATACTCAGCTTGTTTTACAGCACAGCTGCTCAGAACAAAAGAGTCTGTCTGGATCGCTCGTGTGTTAGCTAATGCTGGTGACAGGAAGTTTGGAAAATGTCTAAAATATTGCTCATTAAATGGACAAACGCAGTGCTCAGGTTTGCTACGTACCGATCAGATATGTTGGTCATAACGGACTCGGTCGTGAGATGGGTCAACCATTGAAAGGAGTGGATGCAAATGAGGGAGACAGCAGCAGAATGAGGAGAGCAAAAGGGAGCAGTGTGTTGTTGGTTAAGGTTGCACAGCACACTTTCAGGAGAAATTCCCCAGTGTTGAATTCATGTAATTGCAAAAGGCAGAGCAAAGAGGGTATATATATGGATGAGTCATATGAATGGACCTCAGAGTACCTCAGTTTGAATTCTTGGAAAGTGGATCAATGAAAAGATCTTTTTCTGGAGCTGAGATTCAGTCACAAGGAGCAGATGGTTATTGTGAGTGTCACAACCAAAACATACCTTGCCTGTGGTGATCCCCCGGTCTATTGGAGTTTCTACAATCGAGCACCGATCATGTAAAATGTATTAAAAAGTTAAATGAAAGTGTAATCTTGGAAATTAATTCTTCTGGTGACAGACTTTGCACCCTCAAAACCAGGGATCAGTAGGTTCCACTGTATCTCAGCTAAATTTGCTGAAGGGCAGGAAATAGTATCATCAGGTAAGGAAAATATTTTCAGTGATGTTTGCAGGATTTATTCTTTCCTGACATTCCGATAGTAATTATGGATGAAAATAGTATTTGAGTCTGGGTACGCAGCACTGCTGCTACTTCCAGTGCACAAACCACCCTACTACTGGGGAGCATTAACTTGAATTGGCATGAAAATGAAATTTGTTTCGATCAGCTCTGTGTTACAGTCTGTAAGTACTGTGCTACATATACAAGGGAAACGAACCGCCTCGGAATTTGTTGTGCCCTGTAAGGCAGCGTGGTAAAATCAGAGGGTTTTTTGGACACTAAATAACAATGTATCTATTTTCTATTACTCTTGAAGCAAGGGATGTTTCCCCTTGTTGCTAAAGGAGAAGTTCAGAGCTCTCTATAAAATTACCATCGCCTGGCTTTGTATCGCTGTAGGTGCGCAGCAATTCTGGCCATCCGTCTCTCTGGGTGTGGGGCGGGCAGCTGCCCTCAGCGCCTTGGCTGAAATGATGGCTCGGCGTGACCCAGACATTGTGCAGGCCCCCTGCACATTGCAGTGCCCATTGCTGCGACCCCAGCTCCTGGAAAGGACTTCTGCTTAGAAAAATGACTGCCAGGTAATGAGGGAGGACTGCTGTGCCCAGGCCAGCTTTGATCTTTGCTCAAGAACTGATTCAGGATAATAACGGGCTGAGATAAAATACAAATGGCCACTTTGCTAGACAAAGACAATTGCTTGTGTAGAGCTTTGGCTACCATGCAATTAATTTCTTTTCAGAGCCACGCAGCTAATATGTAACAGTCATTTGCAAGATATTGCTGATTTACATAGTGCCCCCGCGTCTCCTGCAGCCAGCACGGAGAAAACGAGATTGGCTGGAGGCTTACCGTGATGCTAGCAATGAATAATACATCATCTGCAATCTGGGCTTCTTTAGCCATGTTATTTGCAGGCTGCAGGGGTTGTTTTTTTTTTTTTTTTGTTTTGTTTGGGGTTTGGTTTTTTGTTTTTGGGTTTTTTTTCCTGGCTTAAGCAATATGTTTTTAGTGGATGTGTTGGAATCTTGTTTTGTCCCTTCTGCCATAGCTGTGCCTGGGATGTTTGGACCCACACATTAACACCGGGAGCTGGTTTACACGGTTGGCAGCCCGTCTGTGGCTCATCTTAGTGCGCTTTAGCGCTGGGACAGAAGGGCGCGGAGAGCCCGCAGGGGTGAGCCCAGCCGTGTTGGGTGCGCGCCCGCCCCGCTGCCTTTTGGCACCCTTGCTTTCAGAGCCCCGCAGGAGCCCGGCGGTCAGTGCGCGCTCTCCGGCTGTGAGTTTGCCATCTAGCGGTGCTAGGTTTGGTGTGGGATCCCAAGCAGCCCCCGGAAACCCGCCCGGTTCAGGAGCTGCTGCCGCTCCCCCTTCACCTGCTGCCGGGCCGCTCTCCCTTCCCAGAGCGCCTGTCTGACATTTGAGCTTCGCGCGGAGGTGGAACGTGCTGTCTGGCCAAAGAAGTCCCGGACTGCAGTCGGAATTTGGAAACATTTGTGTCGGGTTCAGCGCTCCAGGGCCAGGAGCCAGCTCCTTACACAGTCCTGCTGTGCCAGGCTGCTGCACTGAGGCTCCTTCCCGGCCTCAGCAGCGTCTCAGCCTGGCTGCACTTCCCTGAAGCACAACCGAATTCTCCCCACTGTACAGATTCGGGAGGTTATGGTTCAAGTGATTTTTCTCCTGACTTTGGGAATGAAAGCAAAGCCGTTGTGTTGCTGCCACTAAGTCTCCTGGGCCAAGGAAGGGATTTTCAGGCTGGTGTGTGCTCATGAGTATGCACAGGTGAGAAAGGTGCTCTCTCAAGTCCCTTCTTAAGAGGGAGGTGACATCAAATTGTTTATTTGGAGCAGCCTTTGCACTGCTGACATCGTCACACAGTGCGGTCTGCGTGCTTGGGTAGGAACAGGGAGGAGCACCTGTACAAAGAATAGATATTGATTTGGGTAGAAAAAAGAGCTGCATTGGAGAAATGTCCTCTGCCCCTACCCCGCTGGTGTTGGCGGGAGTTGCACTTGTTGGCTGGCCCAGGTACCAGAGGAGATGAGATGCTTTGTGCCTGACTTTCTCCTCCATGATCTCATGTCTGAATCAAAGCTTGCCTACAGGTGGTGATCGAGCCCAAAAAGGCTTATCACTTACCAAACAACCGTCTGCAGTTATTTGTTTGTCCTCTGTAGCCAGCTTAGTTACTTATTGATATCAAATGTTTGTCTCACCATGCTGTAATGAAAAGGAAGAGATAAAAGCCCCGTTCTTGCTTGAAGTGCCAAATTAGCTAAGAATGGTGATGCTCTGCCACTGTTCTCTTGTGTGCTCAGACAGAAAGGCATAAACCATTGCTCTTTATACCCTGGGGTAGCTGGTTACCCTGGGACAAGGCTGGTTCGAATGCTCCAACTGGGAGCCAGAGGCATTTGAAGGATTTACCAGACAGTTAAAATACAGGAGATGCTGCCTCGTGCCTTGGGCATCGCTCCAACAGCCAGGGTGAAGGAAACATTCCCTCCAGGATAGCTGCAGTGGAGTCTAAAGCCAGCTACAAGGCCAAGGGCTTGCTTTCAGAAGAGTAGTCCTAAGGCACTTGTAGAACATCCTGAAAGAACAAATCCCCGTTGTGTGAGCGAGGCAGAGCAGGTTCTGTGGTGGGAGTGCAGAGGCAGCGCCCGCCCTGGCCGGCAGCCCGCGCGGTGTGCTGCAGCCACTGCATCTCGGCATCTTCTGGGGTGCAGGCAGGGGCTCCAGCCAGGCTGGTTGCACAGTTTCTAGTGTGGGTCCTGCTGCAAGTCAGCCTTTAAAACCCCCAGGGATTTTGTGTAAATGTGCCTTGTAAAATGATCTTTACAGACGTTCCAAGCAGACCACAGCAATTTGATGGAAGCCAGGGTTCGAATCAAAACCACCTCATTTACCTCCAAACCCTGTCTCCCCATCAGTCTCGTCTGGATCCCATCTGAAATGTGTTAATCAGAGAAAAATGACATGTGCCTACTCTGAGGTCCTTATAAATTTAATGTGACATTGAGAGAGACCCGGGGCTCCATTCTTCATCAGGCTTGTGCTCCTGCTGTACATGCAGGAAGATTGGAGATTCTCTTTAAATAGCACTACATGGAATACTGGAAATACTTTCTTACAGGTGTGAGAGAACTGTCAGTCAAGGAAAGCTTGAATGCTTCTGTTCCTCAAGGCCTTGGGTAGAGGCGGCAGTGAGAGCGGGCTTGCTCTCTGACTTTCCTAACTATTCCTGAGGCAGAACCGTTCTTGGGAACCAGGTGCTCAGACCATGCTGGAATTGCCAGAAGAGGACTCACTGAGTCCTGTTGGTAGTGTGACCAAGCCCTGCAATATTTGATGGGATTTTATTATTCCAGATGCTGAAATAATTGCCTTTTGTGCAATTTGAGCTCTTACATTATGAAAGATATTTCTAATCTTTGTGGTTTTGTGAGAACGTTTTAAAACATGAAATGAATTCCGCTAATGGACCAGAAACCAGAAGGCAAAGAAAGAGAAAACAAAGTGTATCTCTGCTCTCCATCACGTGGTTGGTTTGGGGAGGAAGAATGAGTCACTATTGTTTAGCACATAAAAGTGGCTGTGATTTCCCCTGTTCCAAACCTGCTGATATGCACAGAAAAAAGGAGCTGCGCTCAGCATTGCCCGGGCTCGGTGGAAATGATCTGCCCTCCCCTGGGAGGTGGGGACGCTGGCAATCTCTTGGCGAGAGATGGGAGAAGATGCTCGGGAGCCGCTGGCTGTGTGCTGTGGCTGGGCTGGGCCCCGCAGCCGCTCCCCACGCGTGGAGCAGCACGGCCTGAGCCTCTCCTGGCTCGGGCCTCCTGCTCAGCACCTCTGACCCGCCCGGGAGTCAGCACGGGTGAAGAACTTCAAATGTTGAGTCGTTTAAGACTCAGGTCTCTCATTTTAATGACTTTCTGTTAGTCAAAATTATCTTGCCTTTTGAGGCAGATAACATCAGGACAAAGACAGATACAAGGGAAGAGCAAGCTTTAAAACTTAGAGCACACGTCGTTTGTTCAGTATGAGCTCCCCCTGGAACCGAGAGCTGGAAGAATCCTGCTGGGCTGGGAAACAGTAGTTCATCAGGATGACTTCGGAGCCGGGGAGAAGGCAGAGGTGAAGGCGTCACGGCTGCTCTGTTTACGGCCAGCGGCGGGGCAGAATGGTTTTCCCTCTCCTGGGGTTTAGTGGCTCTATAAACTGCGCACACCCCGCTTTCCTGCTGAGGGCTGCTTGTCGAGGCACGAGGAATCCTTGAAGGCCCTTTCCTTGCACTTAGAGAAAGGTCCCAGCCAGCCCAGAGCTGAAGCAGCATTTTAGTTTCCAGATTCATCAACTTTTGCTTTAATTCTTGGTGCTCACAGTTTTAATTTCTAAAATCCTGCCACTTCACGATCTCCACCTCTGAGATCCCCGTTATCCCTGTTGTGCAATTACTGTGGATCAGAGTTGAATCTATTTTTACTCTCTTGTTTTTCCCTTCAGTTTGCAATGCCTCTGGGAGCGAGTTCTGGGAAGAATCTGCTTTGGTTTTAAGCTGTATGGTGCCGCCTCCTCTCCCATTATCACTCTCTGCTTTCAATGGCCCCATTGTGCTGTCTGTACTGGCACTTTGTTTGCTTTGAAGTGTGGGTAAGAAGTTGCTCCGTCGCTCCGGTTTTATTCCCTCACTGCTGGCACTGACCTTGCTGCCGGGAGCAGGCAGATTCCTGTGCACACCTGAGAGCCCTCCGGGGCAGGGAGGAGCTGCCAGCCCCGCCGGCACCCGCCCCGCTCCCTGCGCCGGCTTTGCCTTCCTTGGACGAGAGGAGTCGGGGATCCCGTGGATCCCGTGGTTTTAGTACTTTGGCAATGAGACTTTTTTTCCCTGAGAAATTTGGGCGCTGCCACTGATCGAGAGAGATGAGAAAATAATTCTGATGAGGCAAAAAAAAAATGCTGTAAAGCGGAATTGTTCTAGTGTAATTTCTGTCTGCATTAAACTCTTTCCATTGTGCATTTCTCAGCCTTTATTGAACCCCAGCCAATTTCCTTCAGCTTTGTCTCATTTCCCTTCAAAGTTGGCTTTTCTCAGCTCCAAGATATTTGTGTTGTTGCCCTTTCTGCAGACCCTCATCTGCATTTCAAACCTGGTGAGAGATTACCATCCCTGTATCTTAGGTATCTCTGTAGTCATTCGGTACACCTGGCTCACATCCAGCCCTTGGATGCAGCCTTGTCTCTGATCTGGCTGACAGTGTAAAGCAGCTGCTCTCCTGTACTATCCCCAGGAGCACAGGCCCTTCCGTAAGTGTCCTGTTGTTTCCCAAATGAAGTAAAATCCCCCCTGGACCACACTGCTTGCCCTGTTGACAGACCTCCCAAGTCTTTTCCCTTCCCTTTCCTTCTCTTAGCCAGCCGCAGCCGTGCTGTTTGCCGCTCTGCTCGCTGCCTGCAGCTCTGGGCCCCTGCGTTTGGCTGCAGCCGTGGGCAGGTCCCAGGGCGCCGAGTGCTCTGTCGGGGCACCGGGACAGACCAGGGATGAGTCTTTGTGTAGGCAGGCACTTGGATCTGCTTCTGATGAATATTTAAGATCTCACCGTGAGCGCTGGGCTAATGAATTGCAGTTCTAGCATTCACTGAAGAAGTGTCACAAACATAATGGGGACAAAATTTGCTTAAAATTTGTTTTGAACATCCGTGGCATTTTTCTCTCAGTTTATTCAGCTTTGTTTTTTCTGCATCTTATTTACTTTGGACTGAGAAACGACACCAGTTATTTAAACTTTTTTATTTTTTTGTTCATTTTACTATTCTGGAGACAGAATGATACCACAAACTGTTTGCCTTACTTCCAGGAGACATTATGTTATTAATGCTTTTCAAAACTTTTGGTTTTGATTGGTTTTATTTCTACTAAAGCTTGGACTCGAAGCCTACAGTCACTGTTTAGAAGAGGGGTATTAGGTGTGACCCACTGTGTACTGTGCAGAATTTAAGGTTGGGATTGGACGGGGAGAGTTTTCAGTGCACAAATCCTGCAGAGCTCTTAGGGTGCTGGTCTCTCCCTGGCAGAATTCCTCTCGGCGTGCCCTGAAGGCCCAATCCCGAGCCGGTCAGATCTGTGCTGGGCTGCCGGGGGTGGCAGTGTCCCATCCCCCTGGAGCTGTCTCACAAAGGGGTTCGCAGCGAGCAGCGCCAGCCCACGTGATGGGTGAATCCAGGTCAGGGAGCACGGTCCCTTCACATCTGCTCCGTGCTCGCCGCTGACATTTTCATTCAGCCTGCCTGTGCTGGGCAGCGATGGAGGTCCGTGAAGGGGGGACAGAAACATCTTTCTGCTGGGGGAGGACAATGGCAGGACCTCCCAGTAACTGCAGCTGTGTCGGGGCTCTGAATACAACGGGCCACTCTTGGCAGTGCTACTGAGGTCTGGCTCTTGGAAAGCAGCGCTGTGATTCAGCTGTCACTCACCTCCCAGCAAAGGGAGCTTTGAAAAGGCGCCTCTGCTGCTCTCCTGGAGTAGCAAATATTTCCTAGGCCTGTGCTGCTGAATGGGAGAGATTGCCATTGTCCTCCTTCCCCTCTCAGGCTTGCTGGGCTTGCTCTAAATGGGCCTTTTGCAAGGGAACAATAAAGCCAGCGAAGGGTCCAGGTTGCACATGTCTGAGCAGTGAGAACACTCCAGCACTTGTTCATTGGCTCCTGCGATGTGAAAGGCCGTGCTGTCGACGGGGCAGGGGGTTTTCCAGCCACAGCTGTGGTTTGTTTTCTCTCTCAGGTTGTGCTGCTCTGGGTGTACATCTGCATGTTTCAGCTAATTTCCTAGAAAATACTTCCACCGCGAGATTTACACTGGCCTCAGAAACCTGTTTCCTTTTGCAGCTGGAGCTGCGTGATGAGTTTGCACCAGGAGATCCCGCCAGGCAGGTGGGACCTGAGCTCACACGGCTGCGCTCTGGTGAACTTCAGCTTAGCTTTGGTAGAATATCCCCAAACTTGTGTTGCCTTGTGGTTTCGTGGCAAAACCGCTGGCGCCTCTCGGATTCAAACGTGGCTGAAAAGCCGTGGCTTGGGCTGGCAGTGAACTTCAGGGCTAGAAGACCTTGTTTCTCAGGAATCTCTGTGGAGACAAAGGTACAATTTTCTCCCTGGACCATGGACCATTTTCTAGTTTCCCTCTGACCTTCTCATGAAACTTTCAGTGTCACAGAATTACACCCTACTTTTCTAAGCAACTAATGTTATTACTGCCCTCTTTCCCCCTGCAGCCAAAATAATGATATTTTTTTTTGTGTGTATGCAGCATTGATTTGCAAGAAAGTTTTAGTATTCTGAAACTTTTATTTATTGGTAAGGAGGAGTAGGTCCTACCCAAGGAAGAAATGAGTTTGGTCTCCCATTGGAAGAGTTATGCCGTACAGTAGAATACAATAAAAATGTAACACAGGGAGACAAATATAAACATACCGTGTTACAATCTGGATTTCTCATCAGAAATACAATCAGAGATATAGCCACAGTCATCTTTGGGTCATTCCTAAAAATGTCTTTTAGTTTTTAAACTCCACCAAGATCCCAAATATGGTAGAATATATTCACTTGCTGCACCTGCAGTAGTTCTTTTATGGGTCATTCAGCAATGCCCTGTCTAAGAATGCCTTCAGACCAGGAGCAGCTCTCAGTGACTCAGTGTCTTTACTCCTCCGAAGTGTGGCTGACACGGTGGGCTTTGTTTCCCAACACTGCCTGTGTAGATGCCTGAGGGATTAGAGAATTTTTCAGTGTATATAATCTTTGCTTACGTACTCCTACAAATCAATGTCAGCTTTTATTTAAAAACACTATCAGAAGAATGAGCTCGTTGTTCTTTACAGACATTCGATGGACTGATTTTTCTCCTGTGCTAGTCCTTCTCTAGTGCAATTTGTGCTGGTGCTTTTCCCGATTTAGGCCTGTCTGAGTGAAAGGAGAATCAAGGCTTCCTTTGCAAAGTGACTCGGACTGCAGCCTGGCCACACCACCCCGTCATCAGGAAGTTTGCAGAATTGAGGTGACCGCACCCGGGCTGTGAGTCCGGGGGTTCTGCGCTGCGCCGCGTCCTCCAAATGCCAGTGAGGAAAATCTCTTTGGAAGTTTCTGCCTCGCTCATCCCATTTACTGAAACTAAATTTCAAGAAGCTAATCGGGCAGAGAGTGCAAAGGATGAAATGTTAGAAATCAAATTAATGAAGCCGAATCACCAATTTGTGACCTAGAAGACTATTAGGAGTGATCAGAATTAATTAACTCTCCTTTGCGACGCTTCAGAGGAAGGCAGCGAGTATGGAGACAAAGAACATGGATGGGATGTGACTACCTGGGCCCGTAGCAGCCATCCTGGTATTTGTGATGGACGTGCAGGGGAGTCTGAGTGGGGTTCTGAATCTTCTGGTGGAACGGTACAATTCCCAGAGAAGGTTTCATCGCTGCTCCCATTCTATGAACTTGTTTCTTTGGCTCCAGCTCTGTTTGCGGGTTGAGGTTGGAGGTGTCTGGTGGCAAGTGGTCGCCTCACCCTCCGTCTTGGAAGCCTGGCAGCAGCCACCAGAGGCAGGGAAACCAGGACACAAAATCTTACCCGTGTTTTCGTGGTTTAATCAAAGCCAGGATTGAGTCCTAAGCACTTCTAAGGAAAGATGATACATTTATTAAGTTGTAGCTTTTTTTCTTTCAAAGGTCAGAGTTTTAGACAGCTCTGGCTGATAGTTGCCAAAATTAATTGGTCGTTCTGGATGCTCAGTGACATGAAGTCAACTTCTTCCTCTGATGAGGCAGAAAGGTAATACCTACTTCAGTAATATCTGGGAATTTTAAAGAAAGTGAGTGTTTACCTCGCCATTCTTTTTGGAACAAATATGGAGAAAGAAGATATGTAATCATAATTATTTTCACTAACCAGAACTGCAGTGTTTCTTCTTGCGTCAATAAATTCTTTTCATACTCTAAACTGCCCATGGGAGGAAGAATTGGTGAGGAGATGACTCCAGTTTCTTGAATAATGCATTGTTCAGTAAATGGACTGTCCGATCAGGAAATAGTCCTCTGAATATGATCAACATCGACGTTGCTGGCTGGACAACTTACAAAGGAGCATTTTGAAATTAATTTGATGATTATGAAAATGTCTTGGATCCTTTGCTGAAGGCTAAATAAACACAATTAAAATATTCTTAGTTTTCAATGTGCTTTGTTCAGTTCATTAAGTGTAACTAGAGCTTCCAGTTATCTGCATTTAGTTTTTCAAAAAATTGGAGGGTATTTTTAGAGCAATGTAAAGCTTATTGCTAATTACACCTGGGGGGAAATCTCATTAGATATTCATTTGCTCTCAGAGCTTAAAACAATTCTAATGAGCTGCATTAGTTGTGATAACACTGACTGACTCTCTCTTGTCTGCTCCCCCTGGCTTGTCTGAAACAAACAAAGATTCCGTGGAGCCTGGAGCTCAGCAAATGTGACCTTGGCTATCTTTTGGGCCGAGGGGAAAGAGGCGCAGTCCAGAGGACAGGGAGAGTCTGCTGCAGTCACGGCTTGGAGCTGCAGGGCAGATCACCTCACAGCCAGGACACCAGAGCAGGGGAGATGCCTCGTCCTGTCCCTGCTGAGCCCTGGCTGCAGGGCAGGGCCAGTCCCCCTTTCCAGCCTCTCCTGCCACCTCTGCTGGACTGAAGGTTTAAGGTCTCGTCAAGGCCCTAAGAGGAGGCCTGGAAAGCACCAGTGAGAGGCCTGACCTTCCTTCTTCCCTTCATTCTGCAGAACAAACCATCCCATGGCCATGCCTGGCCAGGTGGGAGCCCTTGGACTCGGGAGAATCTGGGAAAACGCAGAGGAGCAGCTGCTTTTCCTCTTCCCACAGCTGCTCTCAGGGTGGCCCCAGGGTTAAAGCTCTGCCAGCCGGCTCGTCTGCCGGGAACGATGCCATGAAGAGCGGCAAGCTCGGTTCTCACTCCTCTGCTCCACCACTGCCGGGACATCGCTGCTTTGGCTCTGCTGCGCCTGCACACGGGAAGGGTTCTCTTGAGGAACCATCTCTGCCCTGCTTGACCTAAATGCAGCACGGTGAAGGAGAAGCTGAAGGGAAGAGCTGCCTTGCCTGGCCTTGCCTTGCTGGGAAGAACGTGGAAGTCAGGCAGGACAGCGGAACCATCACTGCTTCCCCCTACACCGGTGCCTTTTGGGTGACATGGGCAGCCTCTGCAGAGTTCACTCCTTGCTGGACTTAGACATTATTTACACCTGCTCTTTCTATTGCTTCCCACTAAACACCAGCAATGACTCAAACTCAAAAACAACTGTCCAAATTAAGCGTTGACGTTGCTCCTTTCCAAAATATAAGTGTAGCATCTTTGTCCAGAGCAATGAGAACATACAGCGAAAACAAACTGCAGCCACTCCCCACGATGGACTGGAATAAGCCCATGGAAGTGTGGGAGAGTGTTTGAATCAGCTCTTTCTAATCATTCAGACCGACCTAGTGGCCTGAGAAATAAACCTGTTCATGTGGCTCTGTAAGCTGCGTAGGATCTTCAGCTCCTCGTGTGGCACGGGAGGAAGGAAGCTGCTTGTGCACACAGGTGCCTCAATGAGTGGCATGGCAGAAAGGTGACAGAGTGGAGGCACTCCTTGGGACCAGGGAGACCCAGTGTGGGTGTAAAGTGGCACACCGAGACAGGTTTACTGCTGCTTCTGGGAGAGGCTAGGAATTGAGCAGCGGGTAATGGTGTAGGAGTGATCACACAGAGAGCAGGATATATGGGATTCCTTGGTAATTGGGGACATTTTGGCGTTGGAGCAGAGCAGGTGAGAACAAGCTGCCAGAGCCTGCTCATCAGCAGGAAGAAAAAGGCTGGCTGCAAAGACAGAA
This sequence comes from Regulus satrapa, assembly GCA_013396955.1. NCBI lineage: Eukaryota > Metazoa > Chordata > Aves > Passeriformes > Regulidae > Regulus > Regulus satrapa. The sequence goes on along the minus strand of VWZN01021641.1, from coordinate 446,731 downwards.
ACTAATTTTGTTTTAATCTATTGGTTGTAGAGAAAAGGCAAGTAGAAATATCAGGTTTGGCTACTGGCAGAGAGAATACACCTGAGTCAGAGAGAAGCTGCCTGGACCAAAGTTGCAAGTAGAAAGGTGGAAACCAGACTTTATTCCTCAAAGGATAAGAGAGCACAGAAAATGAAGCTTTCAGGGAGCTGAAGGGTGTGAAGTGGATGGTTGGTACCAAACCCCCTACTCCATGGCTCTCTTATTAAAGAGGTTAAAGGAACTGTGGGTCTAAATTGGAAAGGTTTTCACAGGCACTTCACAGAGCTGAAGTGTTTTGCAGGAGATTCCTCAAAGGTGGAAGGCGGACAGCCTCCCACCATTATTTAAGGAACGACCCAGATGTGCACCAGGGTCTTGCAGGGAAGTTCGTTTCCCTTCAGGTGAAGACAAGTCTTAGAAAATGTTTTAATAGATGAAAGGTGGCCTGTTGAGAAACGCACAGCTTGACCAAAGATAGCCAGTATGGTTTCCGGAAAGGACCTTTTCTGCCTCGCTAACTTTTGGAAATTTCTTTTTTTAGAACATACACTCCTGTCGGCATAGACAAGAGGCTAAGCAGGAGTCAGGAGAGGCTTGGATCTTCAGACGGTGTTTGACAGGGTCCCGCGTCGGAGGTTAATGTCTAAAGGTGGGGAGTTGGAAAGGGGAAGAATTGGCTCACTGATTGAAAATTGGCCAGAGGACAGGAGCAGAGTGGGGAAAGGAGGCATAAATAGAAGCCTTTCAAGATGAAAGACAAGTTAATAAAGGAGCGTGTACTGTAGGAGACTGCACTGGCAGATCCTGGTCTTTCTGATAGTTACAGTGTATGAAAGACTTGGCTGAGGACATAGAAAGCAAGATTTCCTAGTTTGCAGATCACATCAGATTTGGGAGGAGTGGTGAATAATGAAGAATTCCAATACAGGCAAAGTGGAGACCACTGCTAGGCTCTGATATGATGACAAACACAGACCTAGACAGAGCAAGACATTTTACAGCCTCATATTGGGTTACTGGTATCGAACTTCTTTTTAAGGAGTCTGGGATGGTCATTGGTTTTAATACTTCCCAGTAGGCTTTATTTCTTGCCAAGCTGCTGGAAGAGGCTCACTGAGAGTCTGCTTGTGTACATTGTAAATTTTATTTTCTGTTTTGGCTGGTAGAACTCATGATAGAACAACTCTACATGTTGGAAAGGGCAAAAGCATCTTGAATGGAAGAGGGCAGGAAGTAGGACTGAATGGTTTAGAAGGAATATACAGAAGGTCCTTTCAGGTTCAGCCCAAAGGTCAGAATAGCTCAATGACCTTGGAGAGCAACCCAAATCCAAACCCACACAAACTGTCTGCCTCCAAACTGGAGTCTTTCCAGTGTGCCTCGTTCCTGCAGTGCTCAGCAACACCAGCCAAGCCCAAGCCTTTTAGGAGTAAGATGATTCCTCTTCAGTCACACTGCACAGCTGGGGAGCTCATTCACGTGTCTGTGTGTCACCAAAAGGAGCCTGCTTGATGGGAGCAGGTCTGTCAGCTGGTCTGCCTTGAATTCAGAGGATCAACAACATCCTCCGCTGTCTCGGGGTAAGTACTGGGGTGGTGGAAGGAAGAGGTGTCCGTGCTAATGCTTAAGCTGAGCTTCTCTAAGTCAGGTGTTTGGAAAGAGCTGTTGGGAGCAGGGGATTGTTCCCTTGGAAGCCGAGTGCCGTGGGGAGAGGCAGCTGCCTGCAGCCAGGCTGAACGTCAGCCCCTGCCTGTGCCAAGCAATGGACAGCGGAGTCTGCAGCCTGGCCTGGGGCCAGTTTGGAGATTGCTGACATCACATGAGAGCACTGAGCTTGTGGAACGACAGAACGACAGGGGCTTCAACTGGCTGAATATGGATCTCCTTGGGATGCTTCAGAGCTTCTCCCAAAATGTCTGTTTTGAAGGTTAAACCTCTGAGTGTTTTACATCAATAGTGAAAGTGTCCTCACTGGGGACTTTCCCCAGACCCAATCCTCAGTGATTTATTTCTTGTCATCCAACTAGGCTTGTGTAAATTCCTTAGGTTATTTTTTGGGTACTAATTAACTGCGCAGTAGAAATCATATTATACAACTGGTAATGAGCAAAATCTCAGACACACTCATACACCAACCAAACCTTGGCAAATTGTAATTAGCTCAGGACTTGATACTCCCTTATTCTGCATTTCTTTTTTTTTTTTTTTTTTTTTTTCCTGAGGAAAAAAAAAGCCCTACATAATGAGCTCTTTGAACCTAAATCAAACAACATTTTCAGTGGGGACAGGTAATGAAATGTTAGTCAAACCCATTGCAACGGGCAGATCAATCACTGCCTTGTAAGATCTGAGAAGGAACTCTGAGATAATGGTGGCAGAATGGCTCCCCTTGCAAATCTTCCCGGCCCATCCTCTGTGGGTCGCACAGGTATGGAGCGGGGAGCTCCTTCTTTCCATCCCAGCACTCAGAAAAGGGAGTTGAAAGCAATGGGATTGAGACAAGAAAAGAGGCTTTCACTTTTGTATCAAGCCAGCAAATCCTCCGTGCCAAGAGGGAACCTGGAATGGGTATTAAGTCTTGCAGGAATGCTGAGGGAACGGAATATGTGTTCTTGGCCTCATGGCAACAACAAGGGAGCGTATAAAGCAAACAGTTGTGAGCTACTGAGCTCAGCTGTTCACCAGGGAGATGAGCGGTTTGCTGGAGCTCCAGTTTCCACATTAGCATCACACAACAGCCTCATCTATTAGTACAGTGAGCTCTCGTGGCGGGGATGCTGTTGCAGCACTGAATCACTTCCCAAGACACTAACTTTTTAGTTTCTCCTCAGCAGTAAGGCTTTTTGGAAAACAAAATATTGGTCCCCCAAGAAATTCTGGTATTTCAGTTTGTTGGGGTTTTTTTTTTTTTTTTTGGTCCTAAATTGCGATTAAAATCAAAATGTTGAAATGTTATATTAGTCAAAATATCGGAAATATTTCATTTGGGAAAAAACCTGCAAAGTAGCATTATCAAACCATTACAAATCTTTAATACCAAAGGATTTCTTTGCAATAATTTCCACATGTCAGAGATGATATATAACAATAAAGTGTATGGGGATGTAGAGTTCAGAATGTAGGAACAAATTGTTCAGAAGTATTCCTATTTCAAGCTTTGTTGAGCTGCCCACGTTCCCAGGGAGCACTTCTGCTCTTGATGAAATAGCATTTCCTGATTTCTGACATTTGGTCAAAAGCATTCGAAGCATCTCTGCTCAGCCAAAGTGGCTGTGGCGAGGGCGGGCACAGCTCTTGTCACCCAATTTGTTTAATGTTTGTCTTTGCTTCAGCTGTAACCCTGAAAGTCTCTTACTCTTGCTCTACCTTTAGCATTATCTCTCTCTGCTTTATTACTGCATGATTTGGAAATTAAATCCAATTTTGTCTTGCTTGTTGGAGGATTTCTGGAGTGGACAGTGGCACTGATGGGACCAATGTCTGTTTCAGTGAGTGTGCTGGTTCTCTTTACTGACTGGTACTTCTCACCTGTTCATGTGCTGCTTATTCTCCTCCAAAGACAGACAGACACTCTGTCTGTCTCCGTCCGTCCGTCCGTCCATCCATCCATCCATCCATCCATCCATCATCCTCTAACAGGGCTGCTGAGCATTGGTGCCTGCTGAGCACACACCTTGGGTAACACCATTTATCACCTGCCTGATAAGCCCGTGCTTTGAATTACTTGAATAGAAGTGCTGCTGGTATTTTGCTTTTTTGGAGTGTTTTCCCAGGATTCAGATCATTGTGACTGAAGGTGCTTGTTCCCTGGAGATGGAAGGAGGAGCACCACCCCAAAGCAACCTCTGAGGAGGGGCTGTACTCCTGTTTTCCTCCTTTCTTGGGCAGAGATCCTGGTGCAGGTTAATCCTTGAGCTGGGCACCTCCACCCTCTGCATTTTATTGTCTGGCACGCATTTTGCAAGCCAAACTGATTAGTGTTCACCAAGGCGAGAGCCCAGGTTGCTTGGCCTCTGCAACAGGCCTTCCCTGACATTCAGACAGCCTCGGGGCCTTTACTATCTTTCTAAACACTTTCCTTCTCTCCTGTAGAGCTGCCTTATTACAGCAATAAAAATAACAAGGTCCCTGCAGACCTCTTCATAAAGAACAATTTAGAGCCAGGAGTAAGTGTGAGGATTGGGATGAAAATAGGCTATCACAGTGCTAATGTGATATACAGGTAGGAGCTGTGCGTTATATTGGCACAGGGAAGCTGGGGCTCCGTGTGGGACTGGTTTAGGTGGCTGCAGACAGACAGCAACAGTGGGTTTGACATCCACGCTGCAGGAAAGGCCTGTGACAGCCTGGAGTGACAGTGACAGGTTTGGAATAGTTCCCTCAAGTGTAGGGAACGCAGACATCAAAAATCATGTAAATCTATCCAAGGAAAATATTAATGTTTAGATAGGTTAGGTTGAGCAACAAATACAATATGAAACCCTGGATCCCATGTTATCCCCTCATTTTTGTAGTCCTTCTCGTGGCCTCCATCAGAAGCAGCTGGATTGAAGAGAGACGAACAAAACAAAGGCAAAAAGGTGAAACCACTCCAGATCCTTCCTCAAGTTTTGCTGTGTGTCTGCCCCTCTGATCCGTGTTGCTTCAGGTAGCTGAGGAGACAGGCACAAAGCAATGGCAGATCAGTTACTGAGCCAGCCCAGGGCAAAGCAGAGGGTTAAATGGCTTGCAGGGGTGGCAAGAAAAGGTAATTGAAGCTTTTGCTGGTGGTCTGGGGGAAGAAGAAAGGAGAATGGAGTGGTGTCCCTTATGGAAGAAGTATTTTTGAACTGAGAACCTGCTGGTGGTGGAACTGCTATTTTCTTCCAAAGGTCAAAAATCCCAACTGGTAGACGGAGCAAAAGAATGGGCTCAGCTGCAGCAGGGGCAAGGGCAGCCACACCATGGAGACAAAAGGCAAGAACTGCAGAAAATGAAAGGGTTTGATTCCCATCTCCTGCTTCATTTCAAATGGAGGGTAAAGACGAAACAGGCTAGGATTCCTAAGGAGGATTTCAGGCACGTATATTGCATGCACTTCTGTCAGGAGGCGAGCAGTTTGCAGGATGACTTGTGTTACTGGCACTAGCACAACATTACTGTATTATCATTATTTTTTTTAAACACCCTGTATGCATTGCAAGACGTGTGAAAACACAGCAACTCCAGAAATCAGTGAGGTGGAGCAGATAGAAATATAAAGGCTTATTAACCAAATGTTGTTACATGAATCACAGCCACATGTTTTTCTCCTCCTGCTCTATGCACCATTTTTTTTTAAACCGTGTTGTTTTTCAGAGGAAGTGAGGTGTTCCTCTGCTTGCTCAGAAATGTTGAGTACCTGCTGCAGGGCTGTTTTGTTCTGTGATCCTTCCCTCCGGAGTGGTTGCCCTCCAATACCTCGGTCTGAAAGGCTCCTGCTCTGCCTGGCAGCTGGAGCAGAAAGAGTTCCAAGCACAGGAGCCCAGACAAGGGGGCTCTTCTGCTGACTTCCACTGAGGTGTGCTAGATTCCAGTGTTTGCTCTGCAGCTCAGGAGAGCAGGCTCTGCTGGGCAGGAGGAGCTGCCCAGCGCTGGGATTTCCTGTGCCACATCTGCCCTGCCGGCAAGAGCAGGAGGAAGGTCCTGGAAAACCCAGAATGGTTTTACCTGGAAACCTCATTAAGGGGAAATGAAATGGCTTTTGCTCTAACCACACTCGGTGATAGCTGTAGCAGCTTGGCCTGTCTCTTCCTGTTGCTGCCCTGCTCGGAGAGCTTGGCTTGGCTCAGGAGCTTGCAGTGCTGCCAGACTGCTCCCAGAGCCTTGGACACTTACCTGTCCCACATCTTCTAGATCCAGGTGATCCAAAGCCAATTCTAGTGTTGCAGCTGCGTGGACATAGCAGAGGATTGAGGCCTGTTGCTTTCACTTTTAAAGTGTAATGAGAAATTACATTCCCAGCCAAGGAATTCAAAGCTGAAACTGTGCTTTACAAGGGGTGCTGCAACTCCTGGTGATCACAGCGGCAACTCCTGCCCCAGCACAACAGCCCGAGTCTCAAACAGACCCTGGAGGCATTGCACAACTTTACAGTGAAAAGGATCGATGTGAAACAGTGGTTTTGTCACTCAGTATAGCTAAGGGAGAAAAATCAGATGAGAGAGGAGGTGCAGTTTGCCATTGTCTGGCAGGATTCACAGAGCCATGTGCTTGGTGGACATCTGGCCTCAAGGCTGTTGTGGGGATGGAGGAAGCAGGAGGGGAGTGAAATGAGGCGGCAGGATAAGGCTTTGTCTGAAGACTTTGAAATACAGGTGTATATAATGCTGAAAAAGCAGAACGAACCTATTTTGTGGGTTTTTGATGTCTAAAATTTAGCTGCCAGTTCTGGTAACAGCTTTGTGGGTAGCTGTCTTACAGCAGAAGGTGTGCAGTTCTTGCTGTCCTGCCCGTGCTCCCTCTGGGAAGAGGCCGTGCTCTGACCCTGCTGGCTGAACAGCAGAGGCCCCTATCTCACCCCGAGAGCCCCAGTGCCAGCCTCAGAAGCCAGGGCTGAGTTAGAGCCCTTCTTTCAGCAGCAGACTTCGTGCCTCACAGACCTCCTACTTAGAAGTGCCTCAAAGGGCGAACTCCAGCTGGATGGCCAGAGGGACATTTTAGCTGTGGGCTTGCCAGTGTTTGCCAGGGGAGCAGCTCTGCTGGCGCTGAGCTCCGCTGTGGCAAAGGCTCTGCCTTGCTGGCCTGGCAGTGGGATGGGCACAGCTTTCACAGGCCCTGTCCTCCTGGTCCCATCCTTGGCCACGTACCTGGGCAGCAGAGGCCACGGGGAACAGAGTCCTGAATTTGTTTGGCTCACTACTGCTCCATTCCATCCTCTTGTTTTTGTCCTGGCTCATTGCTTGGCTCCTCTAAGATGTAACTTGGCAGGAGCACAATGCCCAGTGCGCACACTTGGCAGCCCAGCTCTTGCTCCATGGCTTGAGTGTTGCTAAATGAATGATGCAACTGACTTCTGAATCCCGGCCTCTCTTGCATATTAAGTTACTGTTGCCTCCTCAATATGTTTTTCTGTACTACAGGCAAGTCCCTCTGGTCTTTCTTTCTGCTTTAGTGAGGATTATCTGCTCCATATAAAAAGCCTACCAGAGCTGTCCAACATTTGGGCTGGTCCCAAAGAAACTTAAGGACCCGCAGGGCACTGTTTAAAAAATACAAAACAATGTCTTTCTGTGCTATCCTCCACAAGACCTCCTGCTGACCAGCTGACTTGTGCTGCAGGCAGTCACCCTCCAGCCCCCAGCTCTCCTTCTCCTCCTCAGCAGGACACGTAACACGCCAGGCTGTGGCCAGCAGCACCTCGTTTGTCCATGGCTCGAGGCTCTGCTCCGTGCCTGCCCTGGGGAGGGCCGGGTGCTGGGAGCCCCCTGGCAGAGTCTCCTCCTCGACTCCTTCGAGGCTTGCGAGCACGAGATTGCCGTAATATTGAGCGAGGTTTTCCAACACATGCTTTTCCCTGGCAAATCGCCACCCACAGTGCCGTGTGCCAACATAACACTTTGACTTAAAGAGGGAAAACTGCCAGATAAATGTTTTAGTTGCAGGCCTGTTTCATTGTTGAATTCTAAAATCTTGGCGAAAGCCTTTGCCAGTGGATGGGGAAGCAGCCTTACTGTCGATGCTGGTGAATAGGGACTAAAGCAAATGCGTTCAGGGATGACATTTGGTGGACATAACCTGCCAGCTAATTAGGTTCTGCTCCCTGTTTCTGCACCAAAGGCATGCAGAATGGATCAGGGACACTGGAGGGAAGGACCCTTTAATCGTCCAGTGGTCAGCAGGCAAGAAGGTTTCTTGTGATTCCGTGGAATATAGCAGTGATTTGGGGGCACTTTCTGCTTGCCCAGTCAGATGTTGGTCTCTCACGATTAGGGGGATATGTCCCTGGTATCAAGCAGCACTTCACCAGGGGCAGAACAGTAGTAAGACTAAAGGAAAATATTCCTTGCATTTGCGCTGCCGGAGCAGGGGTGGAACGCAGCTCTGTTCCCTCTGCTCCGTGCTGGAACCCACCTGCTGGGGTATGGCCATCCCTGGGCTCTGTTAGCCACGCGCAGCCCCTCCAGCTACCCTGGACACAGCGGAAATGGGGGGTGGCTGCAGAATGCTCGATTCCATCAGCTGACCCTTCTGAGACAACAAGGGTTCATTCCACTTTGCTTCCCTCTGCCTGGATCTACAGGCACAGAGGTGTCAGAACAATCTGCGCTCTTCTGCCCCAGACCCAGAGAACCAGACATTGGCAAAATGTCAAGGAGTTAAACAATAGGAAGGCTGAACTTCCCTGTGAAAGCACTACTCACACCCAAAAAAAAAAAAAGACAGTAATTGTTGTTTTCTAAAGAAACCCTTGTTTGCATGGCCTATGTCTTCCAGGGTAGCCACCTACACAGCTTTTCTTTGTCAGGGATCATTTATTTTGTTTTCAGATCATTGTCTACACTAATTGTCTTAAACAAGAGTAACTTCCTTTCTCTTTATTCCCTAGTGGTCTTGATAGGTTTTAATTACCTTTAGGTGGTTCCCCGTATAATTGCACATCAAGTTCATTAATGATCACAATATGTTCACCTAATAGGTTTCCATTAAAATCCAATGGGTTCCCATCAAAATGAGTTATGGGAACTGACAGAAAACTTACTAAAATCCCTGTGTCTTTAGTTACAGTGAATTAAACATTGTGTCTATTAAGAAAGATAAAAAAGAAATGTGAAGACAAAAGAAATCATCTCACAAATTGATAAATTTATATGCACAGAGTTCTGCAGAGACTAGCAGAAGGCTCTTATTGCTTTAGGTCCAGTTAAGCAGTGAAGTTTCACCACCTTGACCATGTAATTAAAGCTCAGCTAAATGGGCAGGAAGGAAAAAGCTAACTTCATGCCAAAGCATTGCAGCTTGGGAGGAGCAGAGAAGTCTGAATCCATTGCAGGTCTCGGTTCAGTCCTAGTCACAGCTGCTGGGGAGGAACGGGGAGAGCACGGGGCTGTGCTGGGGGTGAGGAGCCAGTGTGGGCAAGAGGCAGCTGGGCTGAGAGAGCCGGGGCAAGAGTGCACGGATGGAGCCATGCTGGGCCCGGCTCCCCCTGCACCTTCCGCTACACGCAGCCCCTGCCTCTCTCACTTGCTCTGTCCCCTCGCTCTTGCTCTCACCCTCAGCTGCAGTAACCTCCCGAGGCCCTGCAGCAAACTGGAGGAGCTATTTTTCCACCCTGCTCTCTTGACCCTTGATCTCTTCAGTGACTGGCAGCCCAGGTGCTTTCCAGGGACGGTTGGAAAGGAGAGGTCATTCCTGCATTTTAACTAGGAATGTCTGGAGGCTGTGAGGTGATGTCAGCCCTGGGGCTGTTTGTATCCTCTCATTCCATCTGGATCTTGTAGGCTAAGAGCATCTTTGAGCTGACAAAGTGCCCAGGACAAACCTTTTCATCTGTACCTGAGCTGCCCCTGCAGTGTTGAGCTCCATTGAGTGGTTCTGCTGCTACATATGGGCTTCTGCTACAGCAAGCAGAACTTTGGAGAAAAAAATCAAACTGCTCTAAATTCCAGTAAGCAAATCTGTGACTCTTCATGGCAACTCCACATTATTCCCAGGTTGTTTGCTATTTTCTCTGTTCTTCCTTCCCTGCTGCCTTCATTATCACGCTGAATATCACCAGGGCAGCATGACAAGAATCTAGAGAGACACATTATTAGGACAGCCGTGTTCATACCTCTGAACTGCAGCGTTTGTTAACAATTCTGAGCTTGAAGAGAGGAAGGATGGCAAAATCTGCTTTTCCAAATTAGAAAGATGTATTTTAACAGTGTGTTTGAGTGAGATACATACTCCAGTGGCTAATAGCGACCATTCAGGGACCTCTCTATTGCTCTGGCACATAGAAGGCCCCTTGGAGGGCACAGGCTTTGCATGGGAGGGCTGGGGTATGGACACTTTAAAGGGACTTTGTGTGACATAAGGACTCGGTTTGTGAAGAGCTCAGCTTTCATTTTGTTGCTGCAGAGCTCGTCTGCCTTTGTAGTTATTTTGCAGGAGGGCTGCTGTGGATGCAGAGAGCAGTGCCCGTCCGTGTGCGGGGACAGTTTCGGTCTGGGGTCAGGCTGCCTCACGCTGGCCCTCCAGGGAGATCGCCTTGAGAAACTGAGCTTGGGAGAGGAAATCTGGGCATTGCTTTTCCTCTTTTTATTCCCTTGTGTGTCTGAGTTAGGAATGCAGAGCTGCCGGACACAGACCTTTCCTTTCCTGTCCCAGCCAAGTGCCAGCAGCCTTTCAGGGGTTCCCAATACCCTCAGCAGGAGACAGAGAGTGAACGGAACTGGCTTCCTGCCGCAGAAAGGCTTTTGTGCCTGTTTCGGCAGCTCCCTATAGTTCCCTTGGTGCCAAGAGGGGAACCAGAGGAAGTTCCTACAGACAGAAATGTGTTATTACTATTTCCTGTAATGAAAAGCCACCAATGCAACAAATCTTGGTGGTTTCGTTTGTTTATCTCAAAATGAACTAAGAAACTTAAGTTTTTTTTGTTCATGTGTAATTAACTTACAATTTTTCTCTGCAGTTGCTGGAGGTAATTTAGCATTTTAATTAGCTCTAAGCTACAAACACATGCCTGACCTTAGAAAGAAACAAAAAACTGTTTTCTGGCACTTACAAGTAAATAACATAGTCCTCTTTTTCTCTTGCCACCATCTTTTATTTAGTGCTGCTAAAAGATACCAGAATGTCAACCTTGGAGATTGATTCTCCTTCCTAGGCTGGAGACCGTGTCTGTTCCCGAGGAGCCGAGTGCTGTTGCTGAAGTGCAGTAGGTTCCTGTGCCATGCTGACCTTATCTGCTTGTTACACTCAGTCACAGCTAAATAAGCATCTGCAAGAGAATGCAGCGAGGGCAGGACAGGGAGGGCAGCCTGAGGTTTGCAGAGTTGCCTTCTTCGCTTCTTGTTTCTTCTTTTTCCGTGCCCTTCCCTCAGTCTTTGGCTGCAGATGTTTTCAAGCCATCCTGATTGCACTGGTCTCCAGTTGGTCACATTTTTTGTTGACTGGCTTTTTTTTTTCCTTTCCAGGAACACATGTGCTTTGCTTTCTCTCCAACTCTGTCACTTTTTATTAACTCAAACAGAATGTAGGGAAGCAAGCACCTCTTTGAAAATCCTTTCAGTCATTTGATATGATACTGTCTGAGAAATGCTGAAACCATTCCAGGGCTCCGAGAGAGCCGACTGTGGTGGTGTCAAGGAGAGTTCTCCAGCACGTGCAGCTGGGTGCACAGCTCCTGTTACAGCCTGTCAGGGCTGGTGTGTCCAGCCCCGCTGTGCCCGTCCTGTTCCAGCAGGATCCAGCGCCTGCCGCCGCCTCTCAGGCCGTGGGACGGGGCGTGCGCAGCGCGCGATTGCTTGCCCAGCCTGGCTTCCTGATAATCCCTGACCCATTCAAGCCATCTCATCTCAGCTTGCCTGCAGTATTTTATCCATTTGAAACACTAATATGGGCCAGACTGCGAACAGCTCCACGGTGTCCCTGCCAAAGCGGGGATCAGAGCGTGCTGGGAATCTGTGGGTCCGGCTGACCTCGGCGCGGTCCGGCTCCTTTGCGTCAGCTGGGAGTCTGGAGTACCTGGGAATACAGCGGGCTTGGCTTCAGAACTGAGGAATGGGGACGTGGAGATCTGGACTTGCGGGGTTTGTGGTTTCAGTGAACATAAGGCCCCTCCTGGCTGCGACAGGAGTTGTGAGTGCTCAGCACTTCTTAAAACCAGACCTGGTATCTGAGTTAACACCCAGTCCCACAGTAGCGTGTCCTGCTCTGTGGGAAACTGTCCTCAGCCTCGGCATGGCTGAAGAGAGACAAAATATTTAACATTAGGAAGAATGTTGCTTTGTCAAGAGAGACCACTTTGCAGCACAGGCCAAGCTAGGTAGGTGTGAAAGCCACATACAGGAAAGCTGAGCTGGGCTGCAGTGCCTGACTTCTGATGCTGCCCAAGAAGGGAAAGCTGCACAACATGTGTGTGGAGCCCCAGCTCTGCTGCGTTTTTTATGGAAAAGCTCAGGTGTTGTCCAGGATCAGACATGAGATGTTGTTCAACACATATGACTGCCAGGCCAGAGAGGAAAGATTACGTTTTCATACTAGCAGTTCTTGCCAAGCTCCAGATTTTTCAGCTTTTCGTAGTTTGCAGAAGTGCCAAGAATGGAGGCAAACAAAGGGTGAAAAATATTTCATTCATCCTGCAAACAGTGAGTTCAGGGACACCCGTTATTAATTGAGTCAAGTGCAGAGCTCTGGATCCAACTCAGGGCAGGAATGGTCTCTTTTGAGCCCTGCCTTCTTCAGATCTCTGAAAAGAAGAAGAATGCTTTCTGCATGTGAAAGCAGTAAGTGGGATGGAGCAAATGCAGGGACAATTTAGTGAAACTCTGCTTTCTTGTCAAATTGAGCAGAAGATGTAAGTTTACACGTACCAGAACTGAAAGGCACTTGCACTCCAGAAAACAGTTCATAAATTTCCTTGTGCTCCACACCTCTCTATAATGTCCACAGCAGAGAACCCTTTTTTATTGCCAAGGGAGACATATGCCCGAGGAAAGTTTTCAGGAATCATAGCTACCTCCTGAATCTTCATTAACCTTCCCCCATTTCAACACTGGGGCAGTTTCCACTACTGTGACAAGTCTTGCAGAGAGACAATGTTCTGCAAAGCAGGACAAAAAAAAAAAAAAAAACAAAAAAAGAGAGTCTTCTTTATAGAAATTATACTTTAAATTCAGCAAAATTATTGCATGGGTCGAAAACTTATCAGAGAAAAAAAAAATGGGGATCTCTGCGTGGATGGTCTCATTCCTCCTGTAGAATGCTGAGCTGACAAACACGCGGTGGCTGCGGGTGCCCAGACCTGGCTGCCAGGCACGCACTGCCCCGTGCTGCAGGGTCCCAGGAGGGCCTCACACCCTGGGCACCACCCTGGCAGCGCCCTCGGCTCTCCTCTCTCCAGCTGCTGCTGCCAGCGATGTGGGAGCCCCGACCTGGCTGCTGGGGAACTGGGGGCGAGGGCACCACGGCCCTCTCTGCCACACTGTACATTGTTGTGGTAACATCCAGCAATAGGAGAGCTTTGTTTGGCTTGAAAGGCACAGGTGCAAACCGATGGGGATTTCAAACCTTTGTGAGCAAAATGCTTCTTCCTCTTCCAGCCTTGATATATCAGACGAGTTCCAGCTTTCAAAAGCAAAAGGTATCAACGAGCATGAACTGCAGCCAGGCACAGGAGAAGTGGCTTTGCGGAGCAGTGTGTTTCAGCAGAGTGATTTAGGGAATCTCTCTATGTACGACTTGTGAACTCTGGCTGAGGTTACGGAACTGCTGCATGAACGTTTCAAAGTATGTTGTTCCACGTGTCACATACCTTTCAGATCAAGCATAATGGAGGTCCCTTACGTGTGAATAGGTCCCACTAATATGACAAAAAGGAGGGTTGCAGCCTGGGAAGTGCCTCAGATGATTCTGTCTGAGAGCTGGAAGAACTGGAGAGCCAAATAGGCTGTAATGCTGGCCTTAAACACAGCAGAATCTGAGAAGTTAAGGAAGAATTCAGACTCCCTCCAGCACAGAGGAAGCACGATAAGGAACACAGCGAAGAGATCATGCTTTCATCTGATGGAGAATGGTGTGTCCTTTATGACCCTTGGACCAGCCACATTAAAGGATAACATTTGCATAGGAGAGGAAGAAAGAAGTAAAGATATTTCGCTGTCCTTTGGAATGAGGAGCCATTTTCTGCTGTCTCCCAACACTATTTCTCAAGCATGCCTCCTGATGGCTTTCAACGGGCACTGAGTTATTTTACACACTTAAAAAGCATTCCTGATAGCCACTTTTCAGTTGCACATATCATTTTTGAGTTGATTTAGTTTCTGCAGGCTCATGATAGGCTGCCATGGGCACAGAGAGCTTCAAGTAGGAAGGTGTTGCAGAAGCAGACTGGTTTCTCCGAAGGAAACACAGTGCTTGAAGTACTTCAGTTCTGAAAGCCTCTCTTATCCAGTGGTAAGTACTGCTGGGAGTAATCAGCAGAGCTAATAGCACGTGCACAGGGAAGGATTTTGCCCGAGTTTCCCTGTGCCCATGTAAATCCGGCTCCAGCTGATCACAGAAGATGAACACACTACATGGAAGGAGCTCCCAGGTGCAAACGGCAAAATGCGTGTTCCCAGCAGAGGTGGCGCTCACACGGAGCGAGGGTGAGCACAGACAGTCACGGCTCTTTGGAGAGCCCCTCTCCGGCAAACAGACCTATCCCATTTTTATGATGGGAAGGAAACCAGGTGGCAGGAGTTCAGCTGGTCACTGGAGAATGACCAGTGTGCACAGGTCTCTGCAGCGTGCAGGAGCGCAGCCAGGACACCCAGTTTGGGATGCCAGCTCTGGGAGCTTCTGGCACTTCCCAGAGCAGTGTGCTGCAAGGCTGTGCAGTGCAGAGCCACCTCTGAGAGCGTTCCCACGGGAGCTGCAGCTCCCTGCTCAGTGGAACCTGTTCTTTGTGCCCTGCTGGGGCTCAGCGAGGGCACAGCCCAGCCGAGGAGCTGGGTAAACACAAGGGGCAGCAGGCTCTGAGTGCAGCCGAGTGCTAAAATCCTGCCCAGCACTCCTGCCACTGAGCCCACTTAGTCACTGCAGTGACTGCAGTGTAGGCAAGCCCCATTAGAAATAATGCATAAAGGTTAATGAAATACTTGTAGCTATTTTAATAAGTGATTAATCTTTTATTACATACTGTTACACAGTCCAGCAGAGCAATAGATTGCTTTTAATTGTAGCTTATCATTATCTATGGTAACTTGCACTGATGTGCTGGTAACCATTTTGAACACATGCTGCTTATATATATAACAGGCCAACCACTCCGTATCATTATTTATTCATGCCTTTTGAGCAGTGTAAAACTGGGACTGTAACGTGAGGCATAATCAGGGCAGGTTTGCAAAGTATCTGTGGTTCTGCAGGACTGCCTGGGAATGCCTGGCGAGGTAGCAGTGCTTGGGAGGGACTCACACAGAGGGGAGTGGGAGCAGTGGGGCTGGCGGTGTCGTAGCACTTTGGGAAATCAGGAATGCTGCCACGCTCGTGTGGGAAATTCCAGCTCAACCTGGTGCGTCTTTCTCTGCATGGACCCCCAAATGAACAGCTGAGCCGGGTCAGCCCTAACAGGCAGTGGTCTGTCTTTCAACCCTTCCACAGGCATCTGTCTTTGCCTGCTGCTGGAGGTGGGACACGGGCTGTGCAGCGGCCACAGACAGCTCTGTACCTCTGCCAAAGCCTGCCGGTGCAATAGGTGCGTGCCTGCCGAGGCTCCTGCGAGCATCCTGCTGGGTCCCTGTCCTGCTTTGCTGCGTGTTTCCAGCTGCAGGGGCGGTTCGAGGACGTGTGACACAGGAGGAGCCCGTCTGCCGGGGAGATAAGGGCCTCTGCCTCGTGCTTGCGGTTGGGTGCAGGCTCCTGCTCTTCTGCTTTCAGTGAGGCCTGAGCTTTGCCTAGCAGCCCCTTTAGTTTTAAAATGTACATCAGTGATTTGGATTTGCACACTGCCTGGGGTTTGTGTGGCTGCTCTTGCAGTGTGAACGTGTGTGTTCAGTTTTTAGGTCTCTGTGCACGGAGAGTGGTTTTTCTCATTGTTAGCTCTGCTTAAATAAAGGCTAGTGAAGAAACCTCTGAGCATGAGTCACTATCTCACTCTCTGGGTCTTGAAGTCATTTCTTAGAAAATGGCATGGGGAGATACTGTTGCACCCCTCTGATAATTGTCAGCAAAGAGGGTGATGTGAGTAAGGATCTAATTTTATCACGCTGTGGTTTGATGAGGCATCAGACTGGTTGTAGGTCTGCTGGCACAGGGTGTCTGTGACAGTCCCCGCCAGGTCTGAGGCAAGATGGAAAGCAGAACATGAAAGGGACACTCAGCTCAGCATGCTTATTCATCCATCAGGGAAATACTGGGTGTTCCAGTGCAAGCAGTTTGGTTACTCTGAGCTCACTGGGCTTCAATAAACACCAGAGTTGTCATTAGCTCTTAGGAAAACTGCCTGTTTCCAAAGCAGGGCTGCTGTGCGTGGTCCCTTTCCCTGTGTGACCCTGTGGATACATGGGGAGCCCTCTCACACTGACTCCCCAGCTACGCTCCAACTTTGCTACTGTACCTGGCTGGATGGGCTGGAATTCGCCACATGGTGCTTAAAAGCGTGGAAGAAATGACACAAAGGGCAGGATTCATGCCAGTTTATCCATCAGGATTACTTCGGTGTGTTTGTTCCGAGCCCAGTTTCTGCTCCTTTGCAAATCCCAGGGGGTTTTGGAGATGAAGATTCCTATGGAGTGGGTGGTCCTCACCCTGTTGAAGAGTCTGTTTTAACAGCAAAAGTTTTCTTGAAATAGCAACATCAGTGGGCAGAAAAATGTACAAGAGGTTTGGTTTGCCACAGCTTTCTGAGGAATGAGGATGTGAGTCAGCTGTAAATAAAGTATTTATAGAGACGCTCACCTTGGGGCAAATGTCCTGCCTAAGGATGCTGAGTTGGGACAGGTGGGGACAGCAGAGTGAGGAACAAAGACACTACAAAACCAATTTACTAATGCTGCCCTAAGAGCAGCATTGCTAACACATTCCTTTTCCTTCAGACTGACTCCAGGTCACACAACCCTTCTGCCTCTGCAGCAGTTTGATGAGCGTGTTTGTTACTAACCCCATCTCGGTGGGTTCTTTTTCCTTATTTACTGCTTTTGAGAAACCACAGACTGATGTGGTGCTAGAAACAAGGGCAACACCTCAGATGACAGGAGTGTGCCGAGAAAAGGATTTCCTTTTTTCTGGAGCTGGAGAGAAAGCAGCTGCAGTTCAGCAGGCAAAGAACACTTTAGATCTAGGAAATAAAATGCAAAACTAGTTTTTGTTATTTCAAGATCACGGACCCAGGTCTAGACCTTGTCTGAACCTCTTCTGAGCCCTGAAGTTATCCTAGGAAGCCTTTCCTGTGCATCCTGAGTCCCATCAGGCAGTCCTCACCCTCACCCCAAACATCTTTCTTTGATGTTTCATTCAGTATCTGTAGGTAGTTCTCATTTTCATGCTGGAAGGTGCCACATGGAGGACAAAACATGGAGAAAATGACCTCTCAGCCATGCACCCGCCACTCTCCTCAGCTGGGCCTTAGGGTTTGGTGCAAATGAGAAGCACCAGGGTCTCACTACCCCCTCCAAGTAACATTAAGTATCAATAATGGAAGTGCTTACAGATACCCTGTACAATTCAACCCTTATCTTTTATTTATAGCTGACAAAGCTCAGAGAAGGAAAAAATATCATCATACTTTAAATAATAGAAGGTAGAGGTATTAAAACTACCCAGGCAGTTACAGTAGTTGCAGAAATGTCTCCCAGCAGACCTGAGTGTGTGTACACCGACTGCATTTTTAATTTTTAAAACATATTTCTTTCAAAATTATTCAGCAATACAAGAAAGCCACTTTTATGGGGTGATAAATTACTGCAATAAAGTGTCTTTTGTCCAGGCTTACAGACAGAAAGCCATTGCAGGCAGCAGAGACAGGCGTTAGCCCCCAGAGAGCCCAGACCCATAAGCAGAGGAGCATGTTGATTTGTCTCGCATGGTTTTAATTATTTTTAGAGCATCCTATCTGTTTTTTAACTGCAATTTTGCTTTCAGTTAACATTTCTATGAAGGTTTGATTTCTCTGTGAGTTTTGAATGCAGTATTAGACCTTTGCACAGGTTCTGGAGAGCTCTGCTGCCCCTTCCCTGCAGCCTAAGATAAATGACTCGGTACCTGTCATTTACGTGCAATTAGAAATACTTTGATAAGATTTATATTCCTTTGAAACTTTAGAAACTTCTTGCAAGTATTAACTGGAAAAGGAATCTCGAGTGATAATTAGGGGTCTGGCCGAGCTCCCTTCGGGGCCAGTGTGTTTTTATCCCACTATGCCCATCCCTGTAGCCGGCTGCTGGATATTGCAGAGGCAGATGCAGTCACTCGGGTCTCGGTGGACTTAGCACCGATGGACACAGGACTTTTCCTCATCCCTCTGGACAGGAGTGTCAATCTTGCACCCTTTGCATCTCGATCAATCACCAGCATTGTTACTTTGTAAACCCAAGCAGAGTATCTTTAACCCCAGTCCTATATATACCTTATCCATGTTCTGCACATAGTTCTTGCCCCCAAAGCTATGGCGTTTGAACTTCACAGAATAAAGTAATTTAATTGGACCTATTATTTTCTTGCAGAGGCAAAGCCTTTCAGATCAGGCTTCAGCCTCTCTGTGCCAATGAAAATACACATGCCTAATTATTTCCATTTTTCAAAGAACCTCAAAGGCAGCTGATGAAAGGAACCTTTTGCAAAAGCTCACAGCAAACAGAGTGAAGTCACCTAATGTGCAGCGAGAGGAAGCAGTGATCTCCTCCTGTGTGCGCGGGGCCAGCGATGCTCCGCAGTGCCTTGAAAGAGGGTGTCTCACTGTCGCTTTGGAAAAGAAGATTGCTGGGAAAGGGCTGAATTCGTGTCACCAAAGAGGGTTTTTTAGAGTTTAGAGCTTTTAGGGCATCAATTCTTTTGAGATAGGACAAAATGTTTTACCTTGCTGCTGACACCTGCACTCACAAGTGGCACAGTCCACTGCCCAGATTATAGAGGTGTGTTTCTTCCTCAATTTGAGAACAATTCTCTTCAATTGTAATTTTTTATCCTAAGGTCTTTGCCTTCACTGACAATATATTTTCCTTCTCTGGGTGTTGTGTGCATAGCGGGTAAGAATTTTCAGGCTGTTGCCCTGAAAGGCTCACGGTCTAACAAGCAGCTCTGTTATCAGCAGAGGGTTGGTGTCAGCAGCGGCTCTGTGGAGTTCCTCCCTCTTGCCCAGTATTGCCCTCGGCAGCCCAGCAGCCCCAAACCACCCTCCCCAGGCAGTCCGAGGGTCTGCTACCCTCAGCTGGGCTTGGCATGTGTGTGAGCTGAGACCCCATCCTTTTTGGGAGCCAGGTGCTGTAACTTAAAACCTAACACAAGTTTCCTCCACTTAGCAGAGGTTGAAAGCCATTCCCTATCATTTTTATCCTACTCACCTTTCAACATCCTCCTGTCTCTCCAAGGGTGGCAGTTATGGGGCCATGGTCTCACGCAGACAAGTCCCCAAGCCCTTCCCTGCTTCCATGGGCTGGAGGTGGCTCAGACAGACAGACAGACAGACAGACAGACAGACACGCACGCACACACGGTGATGGACGGGCAGAGAGGAGCCCTCTGGGCTCTGCCCCTGCTGAGCCGTGGATTCAGTGCCCTGATGGTCCGTAAGGCGCCGTCACTGCTCCGTGAGCTGGGAAATGTGGGAGCAGGCCAAAAGCTTTTGTCCCCCATCTTCAAGGAGAGTGTTTATTATGAATTTATCAGCCTTGGAGAGCTTTGTTTAGGCCCAGACAAAGAGGTTTGTAACAACAGGACTTATTTGAAATAAGGACTGAACTTAGATTAAAATTATTATGGGTTTTTTGCTCAGTCTGCAATCCTTTGCTCAACTTTTACTGACTTTGCCTTGTCTATGAGAGGACATTTTTTCATCTGGACTTAAGCCCAGCTGGACTTAAGCACATGCTCAAAGCTAAACATGAGTTAAATTACTGTGCTGAATCAGGGTTTTTCTTCTTTCTGAGTTATTTTGCTGTGAATGCATTTTTGGCACACATGAATATCAACTGTAGCTGTTATGCTAATAAAGTTGAACCTCCTGATTTTAATATTCTATATTTCTTTTCATTCTACATGGAGACGGTGATGACTTCTTTTGTATCCGAGATTTACATGCAGTCCCATATTTTAACAGTGACACATAATTTACATGTGATTAGATCAAAGTATTTACTTCCACGAGTTTTAAAACAACAAAATCTGATATTGAATATGCCTATTTTCCACACCTTTTAAGTGAATACAGAATAGAAATAGCAGCTTGAAGCAGCAGAAATTTCAAGAGATCTGACTTTAAGAGAGAAATTTCACTACACTCTCCTCCTTTCAACTACCTGCTGTCATGGCTGGGGAGTGAAAGTGGCAATGTTTTTAGAAATGTTTCATGAAATATTTCATAACTGCAGTTTAAATTATTTTTAAGTTGGGTAATCTGCCAAAGCTTTACATTGTTAACAGAGAAGGAGAAATCGCTGCGGGACTGAGCGGTGCGTTCGGGAAATGGAAAAGCAATTCCTGCCGGGAGCCCACGGTGCTTCCCAGCCAGTGTATTCCAGCTGACTTCCAGCAGCGCTTCGCTGCGTCCAGGAGCAGCCCTACCTGGAAAAGAGAAGCATCATGTTTTCTGAGCAGCACGGGAAATCAAAGCACATCTGCGAGGGAGTGAGCCCAGATGAGGAGCCCTCCCAAACGGGGTGCACACGCCTTTGGCAGAGTTACTGCTGAGCGATGGGTGTCCTGCGCTGTCCGTTTCCAACCAATCTCAACGGCAGAAATTCACCCTTCCTGAACCTGCTTTTTCTGAAACTCTGTAGTTAAGCCCTCTTTCTGCCAGGTGGGTGAATTGTCCTGGTGGTTTCTCTCAAGTCCTCTGTGTCTGTCGTTGGAAGGCGGCTGAGCGAGTCCCGCAGGGATCCCGGCTGGGTGCGCTGGGTCTGCCCCTCAGCCCCACGCACAGCTCCAGCCGTGCCAGCTGTGGAGGTCACGGCCTGCGCTGCAGCCTCCTTGCTCCTTTGTGCTTAGGACGGGGCTGAGCGGAGCTCGGCCACTGCCTCCTGCTTCCCGAGGTCTGTCCTCGGCCGCGGGGCCGTGGGCTCCTCTGGCACTCGCTGCTGGGCCACAGAGCGGGCCTGGGGGCTGTCCTGCAGACTCAGCTGCTCTGTAGGATGGCTCTGAGCAGTGCCAGGCCCTTGGAGGAGCAGCCCTGCCTTGTTTCAGCACAGCTCGGGGGTGTGGACATGTGCGGGACTCTGTGCACCTCGTGCAGGCCCGAGCCGTGCTGGGCTGGGCCGGGATTCGCTTTGAACATTGAGCGAGCCCTAATTCGCCTGCCTTACAATTCCTCTCCCAACACAAGGGAATTGTCTCTCTCCACTCTCTGCCCGGGCACAAAGAGCAGATAATTAATTCTCTGGGGTAGGGATGAGGCTCTGGGGAGGCTCCAGACACGGAGTCCTGCCCTTGGAGAAGCAGGAACAGCTGCACTGGCCCTCCTGGTTGGGGATTTTTTTTTCAGCTTACCCAGATAATAAGATCCTTTCTCCTCTTAACCTCTTACCTGGAGTGCAATTAGGGGTAAACTGAGCCGGCTGCTCTGTAAAGAAAGATGTGTCCTTAACCTGGTAAGAACAACTCCTTAATTATTAAGCCAGCAGTGGGAAGAGTAGTCTGAGTCTGTCTGAGCCAGGTGAGCAGGGGAGCCTGTGGGACTCACCTGGCTCAGTGTGAACGCCACACGGTGCTTTGATGAGATTTCGTCTGCTCAACAGGCTCTGTGAGGCAACAGGCTCAGCGAAACACATCCTGGCCAGAGCAGGGAGCCCATCCCTCCAGAGCAGGGAGCCCATCCCTCCAGAGCAGGGAGCCCATCCCTCCGGAGCAGGGAGCCCATCCCTCCCTGCAGACGTGCTCCCAGAGCCCGTAGCACAGCCCGTGCTGGTGCCCGCAGCCTGCTGGCAGGGCCCTGCGTCCTGCCCTGCCCAGGGCCGCTGCTCTGAGCGCCTTCCACCCTGTGTGTGCTGGTTAACCACATCCAGCAGCCTCTCTGCTGTTCTCCTGGGAGCAGGCACAGTTAAATGGATCACAGGACACTTCCCACCTCTATTATCTGATTTCCCCTGAATGCATTTGTTCAGGCTCTGCTGCTGTTGTTTGGTGACAGCTGTGCTCACCCAACCATTTTCTAAAAGCAGAGTGCATCCAGTTAACCACTTCACCTGGTACAGCGGCGCTGAGGCTTGGGCTGGGGCGCTCCCTGGGAGCTGCCTCTGTGGGAATTACTGGGGGAGCGCGGGCTAAGGCTGGTGCTGGAGGATCAAATGGACTTTGCAGCGCCATCATTCCAGTGCTGTAGTCCTGGGGTTTTTCTGTGCAGGCCTTCGGTGAGTTTTCTTTTTTTTTTTCCCACAGGCAAGTAGCAGACAAGATAAGCTGCTACTGCAGCAGATGACTTACATAAATGTTAATGAGCATCTAATGTGTACATAATTTTCCTGCAAAAGGTGATCAAAGGTAGGAGAGTTTTGACAGGCCTCATTCCAGGGAGCAAAGTGAGGCAATCTCAGCCCAGGGGCCAGAGCTCAGCACTGGAAATGGTGCCTCCAAATGCAGCTGCATTCTGGCTCCATTTGCCTCTTTCAGGCTCCCTTTTAATCTCTGTTTCAGATGCCTTTCAAGTGAGCAGGGTTTTTTTTTTCCCCCATGAAAGAAATACTACTCTCTGAGGCTCATTTTTACAGTGTGTTGCTGCTAGAGCAGCCCCAGCCAATTCCCATCTCCTGCTGCACCACCCACCTGCCTGGATGCCGTGAGGACCAGCAGCACGTGGGCAGACCTGGGAGCACACGTGTCCCTGCTCATGCCATCCCTTCCTTCCTGAGGCTGGCTGGGTGGCTGAAATGAAGCCCTTTGCCGTCAGACAGAGCACAGGGAGGATGTGAGACACATCCTCAATTTCTGTGAGGGAGTGAAGGCGTCTTCAGCGCAGCATCCAGCTATTCCCACAGACCATCACTGCTTTGTTGTGGGCAGTGTCAGCAAGTCCACGGACTAGTGGGGCTTTGGGCGCTGAGCTCCTCCAGCACATCACAGGGCAGGGTTAATGCCTGGCTTGGCTTCTCTAAACCCTGCTGGTGCCCTGCTTGTCGTGCCTGACTCCTCCCTGCCCACAAGCCTGCTCGAGACACGCTGTCTGGTTACTGATCTTACACCTTATCTGGGTGTCTCCTTAGTCTTCAGTGGAGCTGAAGCTTCCCCACGCCCACCCGTTGTAAATCCAGAGCTGGGGGCTGAATTGGAGGGCATTTCAGTTCAGGGCTGCAGCCTCCATGCTGAGCTACTCCAGCTACTCCAACTAGTATTAATACAAATACTGGTTGGACTGACATCTGTAAAGGCTTTTTAGCTCCTTCTTAACTGAAAGCAGGGCTTTTCCTCCTGAATTGCTGAGTCCTGGTCCCCGGGAAGAAAGGGCAAGTGAAGGGGACGCTGCTGAGCCCTGGCAGCACCCGAGCCCTGCCTGTCCCCTCTGGACACGGTAGACTTGGGGCTGGAGTCCCCGAGTCACCCTGGCTGGTGCGGATGATTAAAGGGACTCAAATGATTTAAACATCCCATTTCCCATTTCAAGACGTCCATGACCCTGTAAGACAAGATCTGGGAGATTAATTATTGCAGATACTGTTGTCAGCAAATTATGCCTCTTTCTCTGTTGTCCCTGATCAGATCACGATAATTACATTTACGCTTTGAAATGACTGAGGTAGTAATGAGGAGCTCTTGGTCTGCAGTTTGTTTGTGACAGGAAGCTGCCAGCCTGTACAATTGAAGTTTGCATCGCTCGGGTTTGACATGCAGTGCACGTGGTAGCATTTCCCTTCCCAAACCAGGGGAGCATAACTCATGGCATCAGGTGCAAAAGCTGGTTTATGAGCCCATAATTCCCTTTATGGAACATTCTTTCAGGGTGGTTTAGGACTTGCTGGGCTGTGATCATTCCTACCAGTAAACTGGCATTCCTGTGATGTTCGCTGCAGGCTAATGTCAGAAGAACATTTTATCCCTTAAATAACAGCCTCTGCATGGTTTAAAAACTATTCTCTTCTCTGTAATGAAAATTGTAACAGTGAAAAAAATTAAGGCATTAGGCCTCTTTCTTAACAAAAATACTTGGAACATGTCCACTAAAAACATTCCCTAAGAAAATGAACATTTTCATTCCAGCCCTCTGATAAGCACATTTTGCACAGATAGTACTTCACATTTCCTACTCACTTTATAACCAGTCCTGGGTGTGACTCATTCCTGTCCATCCCACCTGGCCACTGGTTTCTGGTAAGAACACAGGCTGATTGATATGGGAACGACTGATTTTTCTCTCCAGAGGACAGAGATCTCTCGTTCTTTGCTGTGACGGTATTTTCAGTGCTTTTTATCGAAACATAAATAGCCTTGAACGCAGCTCTGCTGTCGTGGAGGCTGACAGCCGACTGTAGAGGGACGGAATTACTGTTTCTCCCCAGGTAGTTGAGCAGACACCCTACAACTGGAGCGGGAAGGAGGATCCAGGGGTATGTGTGAGCATGGACAGCTCAGCCATCTCTGCTCTTAGGTCTGAGATTGAGTTCTGGCAGGAGAGCAGGAATGTATGACTAAAGAGAAGGAAGCTGTATCTGATAAAAGGCCGGGTGTGGGAAGAGATGGCAATAGAGAGGGTGTTTGGTGAGGAGACAGCCCCTGCCTTCTCCTGCCTGCCGCAGCAACCCCCCATGCTCCCTGTGGAAGCAGGGGCAGGCCTGCCCCCTCCTCCCCATCTTGTGTGTGGAGGCAGCAGATTGGTTTCCCTCCTGGTGCTTCCTCGAGCAGCTCTCATGTGGCAGCCTGCCTCGTGCAAATGAGCCGAGCTGCAGCTGGGCAACCAAAAGAGGTCCCAGTTTCCTCCGACAGAGCAGATCTGGCTTGCAGGTGGCCTGCACCGAGTGCCAGCATGCTGGAAACTGCTACCAGGAGCAGGGTGGCAGCCGGAGCTCGCTGGACCTGCAGGAGCAGCTCCGTTACCCAGCCAGCCCTGCTCCTCTCAGTTCCCAGGCACTGTGACATATGCTGTCTTAATGCCTCTGGCAAATTGGAATCAGCTTGGCTTTTTCAAAAGCCCTTTCATACAAAGGGCTGACATTTTCTGTGCTTTATTCTGGAGCTGGTTTGGGTTGTTAAAAATTATACCCAGTGGGTAGGAGCTGCCATCCCTCCAATTGCTTGTGTGGCTACTCTGTATTTTACGGCTCTCTTTTTTTTTTTTTTTAAATTTTATGTTGGTGTAAGGAGAGTGGAACATTGTTTTGAAACAAGTCTGTAACAAGATTGTAACAAGACATTGAAACAGATCTGGAGAAGTGCAAGTGTAAATACCTGTCTGAAGAACAAACCACCCTGGCACCTCAAGGACAAGGCCTCCAGCTGTTCCCTTATTCCGCCTGGATCACGGGCTCCAGCTGTAATTTGTGTTTCACTAGCTTAATTCTGCACTTTTTTAATACCGGCTTTTGAAAAATGCATATTTATTCTCTGTCTGCCATTGCCCCTTAGCTGTAAATGCCTTTCAGTGGGTGACACTCTCAAGTGCACTTGTCTTTCCCAAGCTGTGCACTGTGCTTCCTCGGGATGCTGAACAGCAGGGAGGAAAGCAGGAGACAGGCAGCCAGCATGGACCCGAGGCCACTCAGAGTGCTGAGCCCAAGAGGAGCAAACACTGGGAACAGCGGAGCTCCCCTGTCCTGTCGGAGTGTCGGCACACACAGAGGCACACACATCCCCCCAAGAGCAACCGTGCACTGCAGCTCTTCATACTCATCTTCCAGCATGCCCTGGGATCGCAGGCTGAGCTGCCTGCCTTCTCCTTGGATCTTCATCCGGCATTTTGTTCACTCATTTAGTGGAGCAGCTCCTCTTCAGGTACCTTGTGACAAGGCTGCTGTGGTCATTTTCACATCAGAGAAACCAAGCAAGGCTGTGGGAAGAGATGTGGGGGAAAAGCGTGAACGGAACCCTCTGGCAAGTGAGGACAGGTGTGTTCACAGGGTTTCAAAGGAGCACAGCACTGGGGCAGGGGTAGAAACAGTGGAATTGGGAGAAGCTGCACTGGGCTGGGAAGTGGGGCATGCACTAGAATCAGAATCATTTTTCATTTTTCACAGGAAGTGGCATTGCTTCAGCCCTGTGACTCTGCACTGGCCAGGGCACGAGGGCACAGCGGTGACTGATCCCCTCTTGCTCTGTGCCTGTTCCTGGAACAGGGTGCAGTGACCGAGCAGGACTTTCACTTCTGTTCTGCAGCTATTTCACACTCTCTGATTCCATATATTGATCACAGGTATTCCAGAGTGTAGCTCTGCCCTTTTGGGCTGAGGGTGACATCGACCACAGGCTTGTTCCTGCTGCCTAGACTGGAAGAGCCTGGCACTGTAAGCAGTGCCAGCCTTGTGTGGGAGGGACAGGCTGGGCTGGTGAGTGAGGGAGTGATGCTGACTCAGGTGACTTTGAAAATCTCTTTTCCTGATCACTTATGCCAAGGACTGCTCCCCAAGATCAGTCAAATAAACGAAGAGTTGCCCCTGAGGGACGAGTCAAAGGGAATTGGAACTGCCCTGACTGGTGACTGTATCGTGGAGGACAGCACAGAGCAACCTGGGGCTGGGCTCTGGGGCTGTCTCTGTCCTGCACACCCACAGCCTCAGCTGAAAACTGTCCTGACCCTTCCCTGTGCCAGGGAAACTGAGCCACAGGCTCCTCAAACTCCTTCCCCGTAAGAGGGAATGTGGAAAATCCCCTTCCCCTGCTACCTGCACCGCAAAGTCCCCCTAATTGTGGCT
Organism: Regulus satrapa; assembly: GCA_013396955.1. Taxonomy (NCBI): domain Eukaryota; kingdom Metazoa; phylum Chordata; class Aves; order Passeriformes; family Regulidae; genus Regulus; species Regulus satrapa. The sequence continues at coordinate 420,020 of VWZN01021641.1, read as the reverse complement.
CCCTGCCACCATGTCCCCTCACAGTGTCCCTGTGTCTTGCTTGCAGGGAGGCATTCTGTCCCCAAGGGAAAGCAGCTCCTGTCATTAAGGGACTGCATCCTAGGGTTTCTCCTTGCCTAATTCTTGCATTAGCTCAGTCCCATGGGCCATGTAGAGGACCTGAAGCTAGAAAGGGTTGATTTGTCTTGTTCTTGCGTAGTCTAATGGCTGCTGCCCATTTATACCATGCTCTGGAGCTTTAGTGAGTCCACTCCAGTCCATTAGATCACCCCACTGAACTGGAGAAAATGAAACATGTCCTTGCTTTGGCAGAGGCTCTGTAAACAGTTAGAAAAAAAGAGAATTAAGCCCTTCCCAGTAGGGAGATTTCTCTAACAATTATTTACTTTGAGCAGGCATATCTATATTAATTTGCTTTGGGTTTGCTTGGTTTTTTATGATGAAGATTACAGAAGACAAGTTTTAGAGGAAAGCAAATTGCTTAATTGCCGTTCAATACTGGGGGTATGTCTTGGCTTTCTGCATTTGCAGAGGTTTTTAATAGAAGTACTAAGTTTGGGATGAACAAAATATGATTGGAAGTGTGTGTGGGTATGTGACTAAGCGGCGGCTTATATTTAAGCACATCGTTAAGTGAGTTAGTGAGGAGGGCAGAGTTGCTCCACCAGCCTACTCCTCCCTTTCCCAGACATGCATGAGTGTGTATTTGCAAGGCTTTTGTTGCAATTTCCTAATGAACAGTGGGAAAGAAATGATCACATGCTGTGCAAAAAGCATTTCATAGGATTATGGCAGTTGCATTTCTGAAGACAACAGATTTTTTGTATTTCCTCTTTTAACTTGACATTGGAAAACCTTAAATGAAATATCTGCCAGTGATTGTTTGTGTTAATATGTGATTCTGGCAATGCCCTCCCAGATTTCTGCGGTCTTGGCTTTTTCTTTTCAATGTTCTGCTGCTGAGCATACAAATCAGTAACTTGTTATTGGCTCTTTTGGTAAATTTAATAACTATTAATGGAATTCAATGAGAGTTCTTCAGGTTTTCATTTTAACTTTCAATACAACTTTAGAAGTACCTTTACATTAAGCTTAAATTTCAGACCGTCCTTCAAATTCTGATTTTCACTGGAGAATAGTTTAAACGGAGGGAGGTAGAAGAGAGCCCTCAGCGAGTCTCACAGCCCTGCACGGAGCCAGGCACACTGAGAGCAAGTGCCCAGCAGATCAGCTCCGCAAAATGCCTAAATACATGCTGCAAAGCTTGATAACAAGGTGATGGGTGCCCTAGAGTTACCAAACTGAACCCCTTTCAGTTTATTTTGCCCTGTAAGCTGGAATAGACCCAGATAATTTCAGCGTTTCATAGTGTCATCTTCAGTTTAATACACAAATTACTTAATGTGGAGTTGTGACTGCAGGAACACATTGCTGTTTCCTGTCCTGGTCTTAGCAATATTAAATTTCCCCAGCCCTACCAGGACTCAGCTCCTCATGCCAATCACAGAGAATGGTCATTAAAAACGCGAGACGAGAAAACAAGGAGCTGTTCCTGTAAGCCGTGTGCTCCAGCTGATGGGAAAGGCAGGAAGGAGGAGATGGGCTTTGCTCCTAATCAGCCAGAGACGCTGCTCACTGCAGAGACAGCCCTCACTGCTCCAGACAGGCCCGAGCCACGGAGCTCGCTGAGGCTGGGCCTGCACCTGTCGGTGGCTCGGGCCGGGAGCGATCCCGACGTGCTGCTGACACATTTTCCTCCTCTGCCCACAGATCTCCCGCTCGCCGGGGTGGCTGCCCTGCCCAGGCTCAGTGGAGGCACAGGGAAGGTCGGACAGCAGCCTGGCCCCTGGGATGGGGAAAGATGGCTGTTTGGAGTTCGGGGAAAGCTTTTTGTTCCATAGTCAGGAGCCACGGGCTGTGCCAGGGCTGTGCCCTGAGCTGCCGTGGGGGCACGCTGGGCACGCCGGGGGCTGCGTGCCCGAGTGCCGGAGCACAGCTCTGCCGCAGCACCAGCGCTCAGCCCGGGGCCCCTCTAGCAGCTTGTGGGAGCACAGCAGGCGCTGCTCCGCTTTGACAAGCAGGGAGTGAGTGATTAATGAGCCAGGGAAAACAGGGTGACACATGCAAATACTAGAGATCTACAGAGGAAATTCTGAGGATCAAGTCCACCTTTGTAAACAGAAATATCTCTATTATTGCAGAAGACAAGAGGGGAGCAGAGAAGCTCCGTGACTTCCCCAGACAGTCTCTAATGATACTTTCTGCAGTTTGCATCAATCCAGATTAAGCTTTGGGCTGACACAGACGGGCCTTAACTAGGCTCTCCTCCAATGGAGTTGCGTGTTCCCTGTCCCCCGCTCTCCCTGCTGCTGAGCTGGGCTCCACGCCTGACGCAGAGTATCTGCACATCCCCTTGAGCAGCTAACCCTGCTCCCCTGATTGCTCTGCCAAATGAGGCTCTGGTTTCACTGTGATCGGGAGTGCTGCATTGATGAGGACAGCCTGTGTGCGGGAGGAAGTGGGTTTGGTCTGTAACTTTAGTTGTTCCAGGCAGAAATTGGAGCAGCTCAGAGAACTGCTGAAGGAGGCATTCTTGGTCTCCCAGGGTACCTCTGCCAGTATAAGGCCACTGACATTGCCAGCCCCCGAGAACTACTGCTTTATTGTGGACTAAGCCTTAAAAACACCTCCCAGTGTGGGAAACAAATCAAAGCAGAGTTGTGGGAAATGGGAAATGCCACTGTAGCAGTGTGGGATGTGCTGAGCCAGGCTGGGATGAATGGTGCACAGCAGTGCTCCTTCCACTGCTGGGCTGAGAGCAGGGAACGGGGCTCCTGGTCTCTCTTAGCCTGGAAAAGTTCACACCAGGCTCTGCAGGAGCTGCCCCGTGCACAGAGCAGCCCTGTTAGTGCAAACCTGGGCATTTGGCAGTCTCGGCAGCGCTCTGCAGGCACCACTCACTAACAACTGCTGCTTCTCAGAACATCACCAGAAACTGTATTCTTTTAGAAAGAGATTTCACTGGGGCCTCCAAAGAGGAGAACAGTAATTATTCCTCTGCTCTCCATCTGGGGAGGAAAGCCTTGACCTCCTGGCACATGGTCAGATACTGGAAACTGTTTCCTGCCAATACAAACTTCTGAAAATTTCCCATGTCGCATGAGAGGAGAGAGGCTTTAGTGGGAGATTGCAGAGCTGTTTTGGAGTCCATTTTCTTTAGATAGCAAATACCGATTGAATATCTGTACTTTGATGCAAATAAGGTTGAATAAGAGGAAGTCCTTGAGCCATACTGCAGTTTACTGGGGCTCGTCCACAGACAGGTGTGGATTCTTTTGCATCAACCTGCATCTTCTCCCTGCGGCTGTTGCTCATACCAGTTGTCCCAGGGCTCTGTGGACACCACAGCACTGTACCAAAGCAGGGTCTCAGCGCAGCCTGGTAAACCTGGAGAATTGCTCTGGGGCATGGTTGGACACACCATGTGTCAGTCAGGGATGCCATACCTTTAGCAGTTAAGGGAACAAGGTAATTGACTTTTCCAGGCTTGTGCTACCTGGAAACTTTCTCCCAGCTGGTGAGAGTCTGCAGTAGCACAGAAGTGTTGGTAATTGCGATCAGCATGGTGCACATGCTGCTAAGGTGAAGCCTTCTACTTCTTGAGAAGGCGTGAGCTTGGAAGGGTTCTGGGCTTGATTGTCATTCTAGACAAGTGTATCCTGACATCCTTTCCTTTTTACTATAAATCAGAAGCAAAATGAATAAATTAGTTATTGAAGTTCCTTGTGGGCTTCATTGATGCGATTGCAGGTGGAAAAGACAGGTAACATAACCAGAGGGAATTGGTGTCAAGGCTGCTCCTTACAGACCCGGATTATGTCACCAATCAGCTGGTGAAATAAAGAGATTTCCCGCGTATATTTAGTAAATCAACATGACAATGTCATATACAATCGGAGTTAATTAGGCAAACCTTCTTGCTGTGTATAGCATATCTCATGCCTTAGAGGTAGAGAGGCTTCCGTCAATGCTGCAGCCCTGGAAGTGTCAGGGGAAGCGGGCTGGGTGCAGTTTGGTGTTGAGAGGCCCCTGAGCACCCCCCTCCTCCTCCCCGGGCACTGCTCAGGGTGAACTCGGGCTGGGCAGTTTGGTGCCACCAGCCCCGAGAGCGCAGGGCGCTGTTGGGAGGGGCACTGCTGGGTTTGACAGGAGACATCTCTGGGATCCTGAGCCCACCCCAGCTGCTCTCGGCTCCCCAGGTTTCCTCAGCGCCCTGACTGTGACCTGCTGCTGCGCTGCCAGAAGTGCCCCGCTCGTCCCCAGGAGCACACGCTGCAGGATGTCCTCTGGCATACGGCACTCCTTCCTGGGGTCAAGGGGGGATGCACCGACAGGAACCCCTGCCCTTCTCGAGCTGCTCAAAGCTTCCTGGCACAGCTGCAGCAAAAGGCTCTCGATCCCTGAGGGCCTTTCCTCGCCCCTGCCCTGGGGAGGAGAGGCCGAGTGTAGGGCAATGGAGGGGCTTGTCCGAGGTCAGCCCGTGTCAGGGCCAGGAGCCCTGCACCATTTCCTCCTTCTGACCGTGGGACTCCCATCTGGTTTGATTCAGCTGTCAACCCCGGAGCAGAGAGTGGCAGTAACAAAAGGCTTTTTCAGACATAATCCCACTAAACGGAGACAATCCTGTTATGTTTCCAGGCGACAGGAATTGAGACTTTAGTGCCAGAGTATGAGGACTCTGCCCTAAGGGCTTTGTTTCAGGACTTAACGTCAGGTGATCTCAGGGCCAGCCTGGTCTTTGTGCCCTAAAGCAGCACAGATTAAGCCCTAAACCTGTATTTTTAAACTGAGAAAAGCCCAAGAGGTGCGATAGACAATCTGGGATGGGGTGGAAACACCAGACCAGCATCCCAGTAAGAAGGATTAGTCTGGCCAAGACAATAGAAGCCGTGAATCTCCGAGGGGCATGGCCTGAAGTGCCAGCTGAGGGCTGGGCTGCCCTCCCCATGCCAGCTACACCAGCCTGCCAAAGTTCAAATGTCTGACAAGCATCACACTGCAGCTCCTGTATTCCCAGCCCATGTGTCCCTGATCCCCAGCAGAGGCCAGTTAATACCCAATTAACAGGACTCTTTCTAATGAACTGAGCCTTAACTGCCAGCCACTTCATCCTTTAATCTCTCCCAGTCGAGTGGAAGGGCTTGGCAGGTGTCACTTCAGGCTGGGGTGACAGGGCAGGTCTGGCCTGCCAAGGCACAGCCACATGTCCCCTGTTCCCCCACCGGGGCCTCTTCCCCGAGACCCCATTTACCCCAGGGCAGAGAGAACCTCCCTGTTTCCACCGGCCCTGCAGCTCTGGAGTTCATCTCTCCTTGTCCCTGGAGTTGTTGCTTCCCTGGCCGGGCAGGTATCCCAGTTTTTCTCAAAGGACTGTCGTGGTCAGTCACACTCTGTCAAAGCTGTTCTTCTTCCCCTGTTCCCTCTTCCCCTTTTGAAGCCATGCTCAGAGTGAAGGACCCAGTGCCACTCGGTGTGCTCAGGCAACCCTTGTGTGCCATTTGGTCCCCAAACACGAGTCAGCAGTCCCTTGTGAAAGGCCCAAGGATGCAAGGAAAAAGGGAGCTCACTTAGGAGATACGGCCATCCCAGAGGCCTCATCAAACAAACCAGGACTGCTTGTCTTTAGCTGTACATGTTTAGAACAGAGAGAAGCCACCCCCCCGGTGTCACGGGTCCCCTCAGCACCCCAGAGGGCTGGATCTGGCTGTAGGAAGCCTCAGGGGAGAGCAGCTCAGGAGTTACCTTGGCTTTGGGAGCATCGGAGTGAAGCTGGTCCTGCTGTCCAGGGCAGCCACCTTGCTTTACCGGGTCTGGTGTGCAAACCAGACTTTCTCCTCCACGTTCATCCCCAAAGTAGAAATTGGCTATGGAACAAGCTGGGAAATCCCCTGCACATCCTATCTCAGCTCCCCCAGCCTTATCTCCACTCATAGGGGCCGTGGGCACGCAATGCACACCAGCCTCGGGCAGGGCAAAGCGTGAAAATGCAGCACAGCGTGGGCGCTGTGGAATTCGGGGTTGGGGCCAAATGAGGCCAGGGGGAAGGAAGGATCACACGGATTGTAATTCCTAGTGGCTAGAGACAGGCCCTGCTTCTCCTGTGCCCCTCTGGCTTCAGGCAGCAGCAGCAGCAGCTGGTAGTGAGCTGTGCTGTAGCCAGTCCTGCCCTGAACACCTGATCTACCTGGGAGGCGCCCAAAGCCTCACAAAGAGCTGGTTTTCAGTGGAGAGCCTGGGAGAGGCAGTGCTCAGCACATGGAAATGATGTTACAGCACTCAAATCATCGTTAAGGATGACACCAGCTTCTGCATGCAGGGCTAGCGCAGAGATGTTTCCGTCGCATTATCCCGTTTCTCTCACCTGCCCATCTCGGCGTGCATCGCATGCCCCGTTGCAGACACACACTGTCCTGGGAAGGGCTGCGATGGCATCAGCCCAGTTCACAAAGCAGGAAGTGGAGAGCAGGAATGCATTAAAAGCTGGCTTCTGTCTTTGTCAGATGCACGCAAGAAGCTGGGCCAAGAAGTATTAGCTTAAAGCCCCAGAGCAAATGGCTGGAGCAGATCGTGGACTCTGTGCCCCAACCTTTGGCTGCCTCAGCCACAAAATAGCTCCATCCCGATGACTGGGACAGGAGACAGTGAGAGAAGAATACAATTTCCTAGATCACAGGGCTTCTCCAGATTTTTGTTTTACTACTGGCACAGCCCCAGCCCCAGATGTTGTGGCACAAGCTGCAGACACTCGTGGTGCTGTGACAGGCTCTGGCCCGGGCTGGATTGTGTTCATTGCTCCTGCCGTGTGACACTGCTGTACCCAGCCTGGCACAGGAAGGTTTGAGCTGCTCACCCGTTTTCTAGAGCTGAGGAAGCAGGCTGGATCCTAAGGGGTCACTGAGGATCCTGTGGGATCTATGCAAACATATTGCCAGAGCAGCTTGTGCAGCTCCCCCCGCTTTGCAGCCAACAGTGTTGAACAGCAGAATCGAGTGTGAAACAGCTTCCCTGCAGACCCCATTAGCCTGAGCTGGAATTGCCAACATACGGCCGGGCCCCGCAGCCCTGGAGAGATCCTTGAGCTGAACAGTGCATCCTGTCAGAGCTTCCCAAAGCACGAGGGAGTGAGACTCACTGAGCAATGGCAGGGCCCTTTTTGCTTTTAGGCACAGGGCCACCACTTGCCCTTCGCTTCCAAGCAGAGCCCTGGTCCCTGCCCCGTGCCAGCAGGATTCCCTGAAGGAGCAGGCTGCACTGAGGGTGTCCGTCTGCCTCTGATGGGGTGGGGCTTCTCTCTGCCTTAATTTTCTCCCAGATGAATTTCTCCTGTGCCTCTAATTAAGCTTCCTCTTTGGCTTAGGACTGTGGACAGTCTGAGCATTTGTAAATTAGCCATCCACCAGACAGGCTTTGTCCAGCTCTCAGCCCTCTAATTACTCTGCTCAGCCCCCAGAGATGAGGGATCTGCAGCAGCCAGACTGAGCAGAGCAGATCAGGTGTGACAGACCCTGCTTGGACAGCAGCCCTGGGAAACGTGGCACTGCTGCCCAGCACAATGGGCACAGCCTGAGCCTGGGCCGAGCAGAGCTCCGTGCCTGCACTTTGGGAAGAAGGAAACTCTTTACTTGCATATCTGGGCTGTGTCAGAGTCCCCCAGGCCGTGAGTGCCTCAGGCAGGTGCTCCCCATGGCACAAAGTCCTGCCAGAGCACAGAGCTGATGGCCCAGCCAGCTCTGAGCCGAGTCCCCTCCTCCTTGCCAATGTGCCACTGTGATGCTGATCCCAGGGAAAAGGAGACAACTGTCCCTCACTGAGGAGGTGACCAGCAGCTGGAAGCACCAGAATAGGTGACTCCAGTTTGCTGTGTCACTTCAGAGAGCTCACTGGGGCAGGAGAGCACCGTGAATGAGCGCAGGAGGCTGCGTTGGGAGAGTTTGGACATTTCTACAACACAGCCTGTGAGCCTCACTTCAGCATCTGAGGGAGACACACTGCAAGTCATTCACAATCTCCTCTGCAGCTTCTTCACCAGCCCGGCTTGAGCAGCCCTTGCTTGAGTGTTTGGATTCGTTTACAGAAAGTATTTGGACAATGCGGAAATTCTGGGTTTTCTGGTTTTTAGAAAACAAACACGCAGCCAGAAGAGCTGGGCTCATACACTGAGCTTTGCAAGACAGGGACTAAAGAAACTTGTCTAGCTGGGTTTGACTGGGGAGGCACTGGGAACATGGAGCCCAGCAGCTGCTGCTCCAGGTGGAGGCACAGGCAGCCCTGTCCAGCCCCTGGCAGTCACTGCCACAGACCCAGCAGAGGACAGGGGCATCTTTGGGGGCAGCGGTGTGTTTGCCCTGTCCCCCCTTCCTGGGGCAGGGCAGCTGCTGCAGGATCACTCTTCATGCAAAGATTAAAAGAAAAAAATGCTCCTCTCTGAGCTTGCTGCTTTGTCTAAGTCTTGAATGATTTTCTGTCACTAGGTATCAAACTGCAGTTGAAAGGATTTCCCGTTGACATTTAGCAGTATTAAATTACAAAATAACCACAAGTCAGCCACTCAGTATGATATAAACAGTGGGATTTGACAGAGCTTTTTCTGGCCTTGGGGACCAATTTACTCATTTTTACAGTCCCAACTCCAGTCATCCACTGGTAATGCACAGCGCCTTTTGGACACCACCTATTTGGAATTAGAGACACATATGGCAGAGTGTAATTACCTATTTACTCTGCTGCTGAATCAGCAAACTGAGGCTAGTTAACATTACAGCTCATAAGCCCCTTTCATAAACATGGGTCAGTGCTGGAACTGAGCAAAATTAATTCAAAAGAAAGAAAGAATTCCTCTCGAAAGGGAAGCCAAAAAAATCGGATGATTTAACAGGGAAAAAACGGACCCTCAATGCTTTCTGTAAGGAAGAAATCTGAGGAACCCTGGCCAGGCTTCTGGAGGAGGGGCCTGGATCGTTGCTTATTCCCACTGGTGTAAATCGGGAGTAGCTGTGGAAATGTCTTGCTGAAAATCTAAAATAAATGAGAGGGAAATCAGGCACATTGGCCAGAGCTTCGGCTCAGCTCCCTGAGGAAACAGGCAGCTGGTCTGAGCTCTGGGCTCTGCATCCTGCCACCCCACGGGGTCCAGCTCCGGCCAGGCTTTGCGCTGCCTTTTGGGGCTGCGCTGTGAGTCCCACTTGTTTGCACCAAGAATTTTTGAGCCCCTTGCTGTCAGCTCTGACACTGGGGCTGGATGTGCACAGGGCCTGGGTGAACACCCCCGGCTCCCAGCTTGTCTTCTGCCCCCCTCGCAGCCCTGCCCTGGTTAACAACCAGAAAGAGCTTCACAGCCCCGTGAAACGCAAACATTTCCTGGGGAGCAGTTGCAGAGCAGCCAAGGTGGGGAATGCTGCCCGGGCAGGAACACTGCAGAGAGGCACTGCTTGGCTGGCACAGCACAGGGGCTTCCCCGGCCTGCAGCCAGGAGAGTCCCAGCCTGTGGCACCCGGAGAGCCCCAGAGCACCCGGAGAGCCCCAGAGCACCCAGACAGCCCCAGAACACCCAGACAGCCCAGCCTGCGGTACTCCACCAGCTGCAGAGCAGATACTGGTGGGTATGTGGAGGAAAGGGTTAACTTCCACCAGTACCAGCTGCTCCCAGCAAAAAGCAAGGAGCAATGTCCTGCCCTCTAGTCAGACCAGCCAAGGGGAATCTATCCAAGGGTAACTGGATCTCCCAGCCCTGTGTCTCAAGGGCACTGGGGGCTGCTCTGTTCCTGTTAAGTGGTTCATGTGTGGCACTCCGGGGGATTTCAGTGCCCATCCAGTCTTGGCTGCAGGATCTAATGGATTCTGTCTTAATCCAGGCACTGGCATGTGCGTGTGGGTGTTGTGTCTTTGTTCCTGGGGTTTGCATATTTACAGTCTCTGAATACAAAGCATCGCAAGAGCAGAGCTCTGTGGGACATGACTGGGAATGTTGTGGAGCAGAAAAATGTCCCTGTCAGCCTGGGGTGTTAGAGAGCTGCTCCAGGGTCCAGTAAAGTTTGCCAAGTTGCAGTATGGCATGCGTCGAGCTGGCGGCTGAGGAATGGGGAAAGGTGACCCTTGGGAGGGCAGGGAGGGCAGCTGAACACCTCAGACATGGAGCTGTGTCTCTGCCAGGGCAGTGTGAGCCCCTCGTTCCTCTGCTCACTGTGGAGGCAGCTTCCCCTCCTCTCCAGATGTGCCAAATAGGTAAAATAATAGGAATCTCAGCTGCCAGAAGAAAAGTGAGAGATGCTTCTGGAAAGCACCATCTAAAGCTGTAGGAACATGTTTCTCCTCCCACTGACTGTCAGAGCTTTGCAGTGATTAAGACACATCACTGCCAGGACTCCTCGGTAAAGCTGCTCTTAGGTGGTTTCCCTGTGGGACAGGGTGAGGTACAGGACTTCACAGGGATCTGAAGTGAGATAGGAGATGAGGTGTTGGTCCCTGGCTCCATCCACAGCTGGTCCTGGCACGGGTGCCTGTCCCGTGGGGAGCTCTGTGGGTCCTGCTGTGGAAAGCACCTGTGAGCTGTGCTGTTCCCAGGGCGGGTGGTGGCACGTTGCTGCTCCTGGCCTAATTTGAGTCTCACCTGACTCCTGCTATTCCAAAATAGAAAGGAGCCATTTTAATTTCCTCCCTCTGCGTTAAATATGCCATGGTGGCCACTCACTGCCGCTAACAGAAGCAGGCAGCTGAGTTCCTTGGCTGAGCTTTGGCTCAGGGGCCACAGCTGACAGGGAAGGGAGCAGCACAGCAGGGTGGGCACAGCCACCCCCTGTCTTTGCCCTGACAAACGTCATGATCTGCACAGACAAGTTCCCAGTTCTACCCAGCACCTTGGTTTGTACAGCTGTAATGGGGGGACAGCAATGGCCAGCTGCACTGCATTGCTGCAAAGGCTGATGTTTAACTTGTATTTTTAAGTGCTTCAGGGAAAGATGTTACTGTGAAGTGAGTGTGGCATCCTGGAGCAGAGTCCTGCCACCAACACCACTGGAACAGGAGCAGCCACCAGCTCCTACAGGTGCCCCCACTGGCACTCCTTCTCTTTTCATTTTCACTCGAAACACAGGGCATCTCCTAGGGAGGTGTGTGGAGAGCTGGGATTTGAACTCATTAGCTTTGTGCAGTCTGCAGCCCTCACTTAAGTCTGCAGCCCATGGGGAAAGAGTTTTTTGGTTTGGTTTGGTTTGGTTTGGTTTGGTTTGGTTTGGTTTGGTTTGGGATCAAAGAGAGAAAATGGCAAGCACTTGGGAAGAGCAGCTTGTTCTGGGTGAGGCGCTGCCCGATGCCTTAGAGGTAGCTGGTGAAACTGCTCCAGGCAGCAGCACTGACATATCTGTCCCTCTCACGGAGCTGAGGCCTCATTTGCAAGAAGGGATTGTGCTGGGGAAGCTTCTCTGTGGCTGCTGGTTGGATCTCTCCTGCCTCTCCTAATGTGTGTGTAAGGCCAACCCCATGGTGCATCCCAGTTGTGGAGGCCGTGTTTGGTACAAGCAGAAAATAACAGAGAATTTCTTCCTTTTTGGCCCCTCCTCCCTGCACAGGGACTGCGTGGAGGAGGAGGAGGCTCAGACCATAAAGCTAGGCAGCAGGACTTGCACGTCCTTAGTCTTCCCTCTGCTAATATTCTCTCTGCTAGCATGGATTATTTACTTGAAACATTTGTTTCCCAATCTGTAAAATAGAGATGGAAACTAGAAGCCTCACAGGAATATTCTACACACTTCAGATAGTCTCATCTGAATTCACATCTCCCTGCCTTGTCCCCCCAGCCCTCTATCCTTTTCTTTCTCTGTGATTTCAGATACAGTCTCATAAATCTTGTTCCAGGCCTAAATTAAATGACTGCTCAGAAGTCAAATCCCATCTGTGGCATGCCCTGTGACCTGACAATCTTCCTTTCCATCGCTCGAAGCTGGCAACAGCCCAGGGTCTCAGGGAAGTTCTGCAGAAGGATTGTCAGGCTCCTGGGATTTAGTTTAGATCAGTATTTCCAGCCCCAAAACCTGTTTTGGGGGGAAGGGAGAGAAGAAAGCAGCCTGATGCAGAGTTCTTAAATTGGCCGTGTAAAGTCCATCCACTTAAACTGTGAAGCAGTCTGTTTTATATAGGAATTTGTTGGATCCTCTTAAAGGCTGTGGAAACTTAACTGCAGAAGTCCTGTTTCTCCTACACTTGCTTTGGGGTTCTCTGAGCATCCTGCCCTGGCGTGTGCTGCAGCCTCTGGCTGCGGCGGGGAAGGGGCTGCAGTTTGAAATCTTGAAACTGTGAGAAGTCGGATTTTTATCTCAGGTGAGCGTTTTTTTCCTTGATTTATTACCAGCACTTTGAAGTGTCCGAGCACTGCACAGAATGTACCTAAAGAATGCAGAGGAACAGAAATAACACCAGGAAGCTGTTACGAAAGCAGCAGGGGATGGGATTGCAGCGGGGCAGGATCGGGCTCCGGCTCCGCTGCACCGCAGCAGGGGTGCCAGCAGCATCCCCGCAGAGGGAGACTGAGCTGGGACCCACTCCAGGGCTTTTCCATGGGAATTCAGAAGACCTATTTTCTGATGAAGCCGAAGTTGGCAGCACATGTAACCAAGCCAAGGAGTTCACTCCAGAACATGGTGATTTTTAATAAAGTCACAATTGCCGCTCTGTGCTAAATGAGTCATTTTAAAGTCAGTCCCTCATAAAACAATCGCTTCTCAGATCCTGCTTCCTTCTATACATGTCTCACCAGCACAGCATACTTTTATGGCATAAACACCACCTTCGCTTATGCTGCTGCTCAACAGTTACTGCTTGTTCTCAGCGATTTCCCAACAGTGAAATCCAGGCCGTGCACAATGCCAGGGAACAGCACGCTCGGAGGAAGGGCCGGCAGCATCTCACATCCAAAGGCAGCAGCGTGAGCCACCGTTCCAGTGACAAGTGCCCTGATGTGTGCGTGTGACACCGCCCTGCTGGGCACCACGGGTCCCCCGTTCCGCGGGGCCCACGGTCCGGAGCGTGCCCGGCCCGCAGGGCTCAGCACGGACACTCATCTCATCCCTTTCTAGCCCACTGATCTTTTACAAACTTTGGCAAACTGAATTCGGCGTTGGAGCCTCCTTCAACTGCCTGCCAAATTACATAAAATTATTTAAAATTGGCCAGCGAGCTAAAAAGATGGGGGTGGAGGAGGTGGGGGGAGATGACAGATGGATGGTGTGAATGCAGGAGTCTTGCGTCCTTAGGAAGCCAGGCTTAAAACATGCAGGAAACCAAAGAGGTCTCTGATCCATGAACCCTTTTGTTCCGAGGCACTAATCTACCCAAGCAACCAAGCTGTTGAAGTGCAGGATGATTTAGTTTACTTTGCTTATTTGCTTTCTGAAGAAGCGTGGGCCAAAAGGATGGTTGGGAGTATGGCACGTCTCGCATTATTGACTGCGGGTCGCAACCTTGTAAAACAGCATTTTTGTAAAATACACTGGGAGCATTTGTAACCTGAACGCAAACTGCCAAACACACGTTCACACAACTCTGGTATTCGGTTTAATATGTGTATATTTTCTTTTACAATTTGGACCTAATGAAAAACATGTGGTTTGTGCAGAGTAAGAGGAATAATAGAACTCTGTGCCGGCTGCGCCGGTTCCTGCTGGGCATTACCGACCGCATGTGCTCTCTTGCTGGCTTGTGACTCCAGATACTGTGGAATGACTTGAACATGTTCCTCATCCCCACCCAAACCTGAACATTGCGGTTTTCAGAAACGCTGTTGTCTTGGCAACCTTCCAGATCCTTTCTGGGCATTTAAATCTTGGCTGAAGCTAGTGGAGCAAAAGCACGTTCCAAGTGTTTTCCCAGGCCTCTAGCACAACACCTGACTGCAATGTCGCTTTCTTCCCCACACTCGACTGCTTCAGTTGTCTTTGCTCTTCTTTCAACAGCAGTGGCACCCCTGTGGTACCTCCCTGTTTCCTTCTGGTTTAAAAGAAAGCCCCGTATCTGCCCAGCATTTGAGCCAGGGGCACCAAAACATTTTTGTTCTGTGGTTATTCACATCTGAGAACTGCAAACAGCGAGGACAGCGATGCTTCACAGGCTCTCCAGAGAGCTGAGTCAGCACTTTCAACTTCCTGAGTGGTACAGACTTAAGAGGGCATGAAACAGGGCTGCTGCTTTAGAAATGGCACAGAAACCCTACAAATGCAGAAAACCGCTCAAAGAAATGTAAATTTGAATGAGAGCCATTGAAACACGCAGGAAAATCCTTCATTGTGAATGTAAATTTAAACAAAATCGTCTACCTCCTGCCTTCCCACACAAAGGAAACCTGCTGCCTCTTCCCTAGGAGAGTGTTTTACCAAGCTCATATGAAACTCTTTTTACAACATCCCTTTGTCTCTCTTGGAACCTGACCAAGAACTATAAGCCTTTAAAGAGAGCTTTTTGCTTGTTCAGGCCCAAGGGGAGTAGCTGAGTATAAATAATAGATTGGCCTCTTCTGTCTCCAGTGTTTCTGTTCTGCTGCTCCTCACAGACACAACCTGGTGAAGGTGTGGCGGTGCCTGCAGCAACACGAGAGCTGTTGTCTGGTCTCCCTCGAAGGAGCACAATGATAAAGTGAGAAACAGCTGACCCGACCAGAGCTGGTATGTGCAGCCCAGCGGACATGACGTTCCAATTTTGGAAAACTACAACTGGGGGGACTTGCTTGCTCACTGGACCTTGCTGCTGTTTTCCATACGGGGAGCCTTGGGAGAGCAGTGTCTTATCTGTCCAGCCTGCTCAGCAGAACCAGCCCCTCATCCTGTTGGTCAACAATTAATACCTTCGGAGCGTACACCTAGCTAGGGAAAAGTGTTTGCAATATACAGGCAGGCAACATGAATTTGTTTTTCCGAGGTGAACAGCTCTACCCCGTCATCCTAGGAAGCTCCAGCTGTCCCTTGTTTCCAGCTTTGCCAGTGTTGCATTTTCCGTGTCACCCTTTCCTGGGAGCTGCACTGTTGTAACCCCGGGGGTCTGAGCTGTCCTGCTTCTCACCCGCCCCACTGCCGCCCAGCCCTGCCTTTCTTCTCCTTTTATCTTGTGCCTTCTCAGCTGTTAAAACCCACCTCCCCACCTTTCCTAGCAGCTACCCTTGAACAGTTGTCTCTTCTCCCCCGGTGTCAGATTCTGCCTTGAATTGTCAAGTTTGACACCGCAGTTTGTCAGAACCCCAGTTCCCACCCACTCCTTCTCCACTGCCGTGGGCTGTCGGGAAGGGAGGTGGGTGCTGCTGTATAGTCCCAAAAGAAAAGTCTGTATTTATCTCTTGGCAAGCAGAATTAGGAACCTGAGGGGGAGTATATAGGCTTCTGCTTTCTCCTACTCCTCAGTTCCCTTCTTGGTCTCTCTGGGCAGATTAAGGCTTTTGTGCTGTTTTTACCAAGGTCAGCGATCTATTCTTTTGTATTCGTTGTTCTCCACTCAATTAGTTGAGGGCATTTAACATGGATTTTTCATATTTGCATCGCAAATTCCAAATGATCCATGAAAGGCAGCTGTTCAGAAACTTCTGAATTCATTATCCCCAGTGTCTGGAAAGAAACTTTGCCAGCCATTTGAGTGGGGCCCTGTGTAGTCAGTATGATAGGAAGCTGTCAGTCATTTGTAGTCTGCATTGAAGAATTAATGCGATGCTGTGGCATCTGGTTTCCATTTTACATTCCCTGCAGCCTCTTCTTTACCTGACTTGCCATTTTCTAATAGTTGTGTCAACTGATCAGTGGTTGGAGACGGGTGCAGCAGCACTCCAAAGCTTTTGTCAGCAGGGTCAGCACAGTCCTTGCACACCTCACTGCTCTGCATCCTGCCTGGGCTCCGTGGGGAGCAGCCCACGCCAGCCCTCAGCACCCTCCCCGCTCCAGGGACACGGGCTGGCACCAGGTACAGGGGGCACAGGCACGGCTCAGGCCACTCCTCATGTTCTTCTGTGTGACACACGCGTGTGCAAACACACCCCACAGTCACATGTACAGAGCTCTCTCAGCTCTGTATTTCCACCCCGAGTCTCAGCTGCATTCCTTGCTGCAGGAGCAGCGTGGCTGAGAGTCACAGCCTGCTCNCTCCCTCCCTCTCTGGGTGTGACAGGCTGAACACGGTTGTTTATTGCTTTTGTTTCCCCATCTAATCAGATCTCTTTCCCTGGCATTAATGCAGCTCAGCACAAGTACTCCAGGTGGGATGAATCCAGTTCAGTGCCCTCCTCCCACCCTTGGCTGCTCCTATCACTAATGAACTGCAAACAACCATGTTCCCCATGTTCAACCTTCACCCTGTCCGATGCATCCATAATCTAAATATAGGCCATAATTATTCCGCTGGCGTCTGTTGGCCCATTGACAGAACTGACAGTGGCAGAGGTCAGGAGACCCTTTGCACCTTTAATATATTAACCATTAATTAACCATTTCCCTGCCGCTGATTGTTACGGTCTCTCTAAAACCCAGTAAATGTCTGGGGTTCGTTCTTTGGCTGTTCCAAAGCTCTTCCTTAGTCTGCTCCATTCCTGTACCACTGAATGCTGATTATTTTCTTCCCCCTAATTGGGACACTTGGTTTGTTTATCTGGTTGTGCAATCAAAATGTGAACCCAGGATGCTCTTTTCCAGCCAGTGACCTGCATCTCCCCCAGATGCAAATCCCAGTGCCTGAGAAAATGAGTGCAGGAATCGATCTCTTGGCCAATGCGCTGTCTCCATGTTGGAAGCAGAGGCACTGGCTTTCCATATTATTGTTTTCATGGCCCTGTGGAACAAACAGTTGAATATGGTGCTGGGAGAGTGAACGGTGGGGGGAGAAACTAATTTGTGCTGTAAGTAATTTGATCGCAAATCATTTAAAGAATGTAAATTGTAGGGGAGAGATGTCACTCCTGGCAGAAGGTCGCCTGTGTCACCTGTCAGACAGTCCCCAGTGGCGATCATGAAAATTTCTTTGTGGGATTATTAATAAATAAGCATAATGCTCTGCATTTCTGCTGCACCTTTCAGTGCAGGAACAGAAAACACGTCAACTTTAAGAACTATGCTCTGCAATTATTTTAACTTCCTTTCAAAATACTATTTTAGGGGTTAAATTTGTAATTTGTTTGAATGTTGGAATGTTACCATCATAAAATGGTGTTAAATTTAAATGGCATTATTTCCACCTCCACCCCAGCTCACTCTGAGGTAAAGTGGAATTTCCATTTGACATCTTGATGAATTAAGTGAAGTGACAAGTCATTAGTCCTGAGATATACTTTAAGTATTCGCAGTGCAGTAGCTCTTGGAAAGCATCACAGTGGTCAGGAATCCTACAACGGACACATTTTTTGTCCCACAGAATTTATAGTTTATTTCAAAACTATGAACAGCGGTAGAAGAGAAAGAAGGTTGGAGTTTGAGAGGGCTGTGGGCTGTCCCACAGCACACAGGACACGAGGTTATAGACGTTCTCATGCTGTCAGTCAGTGGGCTGGGAGGTATTGCTGCTGTGTCTGCACCTCGCTCTGTGCATCCCCACAAGCTAGAGGAGTACCTGGAACAGGCAGAGGAGAGGTGGGAGAAGAGCTGTAGGTGCTGCATGATCCCCGTGTGCTCTGCCACCCATAGTGCCTCATTTTTCATTTGCATTCTGTTGTCTCTGTGGATCCATAGGATTAGTCTGAAATGTAAAACCACCCGCAGCTTTCTCTGGGCAGGAGTCTCCTTTTGTCCTGTGTTTTTTGCAGAACACCAAGTAAAGCTTGGCCTCTGACTCATGAGTAGGACCCCAAAATCCTTCAGTTACCAATCTGTCCTGCTGCCATTAAAGTTTATAGCGAAATTCATCCCACTTTCCCTAGCTGTGAAATGATACAGCACTGGTGCTATGAACCAATCTTCAGAGTGAAGGAAGAGAACAAATCACAAAAGAAAAGTATTCCCCAGAATAGATTCCTCAGAAACTATTCCGCATGCAAGGGGCTGGGAATGGGAAGGTGCATGCCTGCAGTGTCTGGCAGGGTCACCCTCGTAACATCTGGCTGTGAAAGCTGAGGAGCTGTGCCAGCTCCTTCGGAATAACAAGCTGAGCTCACGAAGACAGAGCTGCGCATTCCTGCGAAACTCGCCTGGAACACTTGGAAAGGGTCACCAGGAGGAATGTCAGCGAAAACAGGGGAAGGGCCTAGGACTGTTAAAGCCAGAGCTGCTCAGTCTGGCTTCAATTGCTTTTTGCCTTCTCTTTTCTCTATTTCTTTCTTCTCTCCTGTGCTCTGGCTGCTCAGGGGGAGCCATTTGAGCCTCACTAATGACCAGGGACACTATATAAACTGTATAAACTGCATAAACAGGGATCAACTTAAGGCAGTTCATTAAGAAAACAGGGAGACAGAGCAATAAAGCTTGTGTCTTGCTTACACAGTAATGAAGTAGTTAGAAGGGTTTATCTTCACTATCAGCTTAACATATGGTTTGAGCTCACACCTGAGCCCAGGCTGTGCAGTCATCCTGCTGCTCTGTGGCTCCAGCCCAGTGAGCCACATTCACACTCTGCCCAGAGAAGAGAGAGGGAGGCACCTGAGTGAAGGCGCTCCAAAGCCCAGCACCAAGGGCAGGGTGAGCTCTGACACCAGGGCTGTGGCAGCTCCAGACTCGCACAGCTGGAGCAGAGGGACAGCTCCAGGGACGGAGCGGCTGAAAGGAAAACGCATGAGTCAATATTCATCCATATATTCATGATCTGTAGGCTTGGGTGCTGTGATGCTCATTATCTAGGCATGACCTTAAAAACTGCACTTGATTGAGAACACGGCAGCCCATCTGCTTGGCAACACAGGCTGCTGGGGGCCTCAGCCCAGCACGCTGCTCCCTGCACTGCTGCTCTGCTCTGCTCTGCTCTGCTCTGCTGGAATACAGATTCCAGGGCTCGGGCTGCATCTCCAAACCCTCTGCTGGGGCTGAGACCAGACATCCACCACTCTTTCTCTGGCAAGAGCACAGGGAGCGCTTCCTGTGTGTGCAGGACACAGCTTACGCTGTGTCCCAGCTCCAGCTCGGTACAGCAAACTTCCTCCTCCTCTTCTCCCTCCTCCTCATTGCCACAAAATGAGCAGCAACCACAAGACCGGGTGCTTGAAAAACTCCATCCTCCACTTGTCCTTCCACACAGGCAGCAGTAACAGCCTCCCCACAGCCCCTGTGAGGCAAAGAGGAGCTCCTGCCAGCAGCTCTCTGCAGCTGGGGCGGTGTAGGTACCACCCAGCAGCTGGGCAGGGGCAGCCCTGCACCCGGCCTGGATGGGACAGCAGAGTGTGCTAAGGATGAGGTGCTCCAGCGGGATGGAACCTCTCCCAGCTGCCCAATCCCTGCAGGACAATGAGCAATTTAAGGAATGAAAACGCAGTCTCCTTCTCTGTGAGAACAGGGCAACGGGCCTCTTCCACTTTTCTGCACTGCCCCGCCCTGCTTTCAACCGACCAAAGAAATGAATGAGAACTGTTTGCTGCCACTTCATCATTTCACACACACAACCACCAGAAAAGAGGAAACAATGTTCAGTTTTCTGTCCATGTGAAAAATCCTTCTGCTCCTTCCTCCAGACGCCTTCCTGAGCCTGTTTTTGAGCATCCCTTCTTCTTTAAAAGCAAACGTGTCTTTCTTCTAAGCGATTCAACTCTATAAAAAAGGCCATTTTCCCCATCATACTTTCCCATCTCCCCTTTCCTGGATGGCAATCACATCCTCCAGATCTCACGCAGAGAAGGATATTCTGCCACTGGTCACATCTGGTTCCCTGATGAGATCCACAGGCGGCCGGGCTGGAGCGCTTCCCGAGTCACGTGGTGGCTCTCGGGTTCCTTATCTTCCCCAAGACCAACGCTTTTTAATCTGCCTTGATTCCGTTTCCCTCCTTTCGGAGCACGCTTATCGGTTGGAGCCTGCGCTGCCGCACAAATGCTCATGAGATCAATCTACAGATCTTAAATATGGTACAAAAGAGGTGTTTCTGTGAGCAATCTGTTGGAGAGATTTTGTGCTGCCTTTTCGCCTCGTTCCACGCTGGTATGCATTCCTTCAGCATTAATGCTTCCTCTGGGACCCAACCTTATGGAAATCTGAGCCGGAGCGTGCAGGCTGCAGCCGCTCTGTGCAGCTCAGCCTGCGTGGAGGGACCTGCAGCCCTGCCCGTGCAGAGAGGAATCCACTGCCTGCCTTCTCCAGCTACTGCTGGAAGACTGACTCTCCTTAAACTCTACAATTTACATTTGAAGAAGAAGGTTATTTGGTGTTCTGAGGTGTTTTTTTATTTTTTGTTTGTTTGGTTGGTTGGTTTTTTTCTGTTGCTTTTCCTCCCCTGAAAAATAACTTCTAGCAGTCTGCTCACTGTGTGCTATTAGGAATGGAAAATAAATAAGTCAATAGGCATATATTAAGTCAGTAAGGCCAGGAATTTATCGATAATGGACTGAGGATGAAGGATACAGTGACAGTTGCATTTAGCTCTCAGAAAAAGTAAATCAATCAAATTGACTGTATGTTGATTTAAAATCCTTAAAGATTTGGTTCAAGATCATTCTAGTTTTCTGAAAACACCCTTGTGAATCTCCATACCCACAGGTGATAGGGGAATGCTCCTGGCTGAATGTTCTCAGCCCCTGACACGACGGGGCTCCCTTGCTCCTTGGCTCTGTTGGATCAGTGATCTTGAAGTGGCCTCACTGCAGTGGGTCAGGGCTCCAGCCCTGGGCTCTCCAGAGTGAGGAGGCCCTGGGTGCTCTACAACCTCCTGAGTATTGGCTGTGAATGCCTTAGAGGCATAAAGAACTATTTTTTCCTATTTTAGGTTAAAAACCAAGGTATTTAAAATACTTTTATTTATGTAATTCTCAATTCCTTACGGTTTTACAGTAACTACAAAGAATTCCTTTGGACAATTAAATCAGTGTGGTTTTATGAACTGTAGATTAAGGTGTACATGAACCCATCCTTGAACTGTATAAAATAATTAACTGATTAAATGAAAGGGTTAGCTGGGATCTGTGAGCGATGCAACCCTCCTTTGGATGCGTGTGTATAAAATACATCTTTTACGCTTCAGGACACTTGATCTGTGGCTGTTCTTGCAGAGCCTGAAACACAGAAGTAAAGTAAACATCTGAAAGTTCTCACTTCAGGGGTTGTTTGGAAGAGAATTTCACACAGAACTGTAACACAGATATGAACAAAAGTCTATTTCTGTCAAGACTTAATTGAGGAAATCAAATTTTCTTTCCTAACTGAATTGCTGTTGATAATTTAAATTAATTCTGTCTGGTCTGTCTAATTTATCCATGAAAAACCTGGATCTTGGAGCTGTGCACAAGAATGTAGAGGATTTTTAAAAACAGCTTTTCTGAATAGGAAGACGGTAACTTATGGCAGCCTAACAATAGATATTTTATGGTTGTTGTTTTGATGTAAAGTACTTAAGTTCTTCCACCTCAATCCACTGACATTCTCATTTTAAGAGAAAGAAATGCATTTTTGCAAATGGTACATCAACAGACTTTGGGAAAATTGAGTTTGGAGAAAAAAAAATTGAATTAATTTTGTTTCTCTAAGCACTTTCCCATGTTTCAGATTTTGTACTGATAGATTGATGATATGATTTGCTTTAAAACCAGGTGGCCTCTTAGTTTCCATCTGTTGTGTCTATTGCTCTGTCTCTAGTGAGAAGCATTGCAGAGCTGTGCAGGCATCTGCACCCCGGAGAGAAACTCAGAAATACTCCAGGAGAGAGAATCCACTTTCACTGTCTCTGAAATGCATCAGAAACTCAAGCCCCTGGATCTCGTTTGCGTTCACCCAAACTGAACACAGCAAATTTCTATTAGCTGGGGGAAACAGCTTTATAACGAAACCAAAACCGAGCAACATTTCCAGAAGAAACATTTTTTAAAAAATCTTCCCGAACCACCTCGGCAGTTTCTGGTCTCTGGGTGCTGGAGGTGGCACCGCTTTAGCAAGAAGGTTTCTTGCTAAACGTGTGAGTTTCTGTGGATAAAAGCTTGAGCAAAGAGCTGCCATCATGTTTCAGGTTCTGTAAAAACACAGAATTATTTTGAAGTATGTAAGTGGAGTCTGCTGGAAAAAGTGACTTATTTGAACCTCAGTGTCTTGGGCAGCAGGTTCCCCACAGCTCCGGGGTAGGTGTGGGTGGTGCAGTGAGTCAAGAGAGAGGGGACAGAGCAGCAACAGCCCCGGGGCTGCGGGCATTTCGTGGCAAGCTTCGTGTTTGGAAGAACAGGGCGCAGAGAATGCGGAGCGGGGCCTGTCCCGCTGCTCCCGGGGAACGTGCAGAGCAGATCCCCGGTTCTGCAGGGCTGGGTGTCACCGTGCGCTCCACACAGCTGCAGCACACCTGGAGGGCCTGGCAGAGGGAGCGGGGCTGGAAGCACAGTCGGGTCCCCAAGGACAGGCCCGGAGCTCGGCTCCATCGCCCGTGCCCGGCCTTGGGCCAGGCCGACCCTGCCCTTCCTGCCGGGCTGGCTCCGTGCTCACTGCTAGGGCACTTCACAGCCTTACAGCCGTGGTTCAAAGGAAAGAGAAGCGTTCAGAGGAGTGTTCTAGCCAGCAAAGGGCCGCGTGGAGGTGGCGGCAGCGGCGCAGCGCGTTCGCTCCTGAGCTGCTCTGGCTCTGCTGTGCCGGTGGGAGCTTCCAGCGAACACCTGTGCCCAGGTCTGACGGAGCTGACCCCGAGCAGGAGCAGCTCCCTCGGTCCCGAGCCCCGCTGCCGCTCAGGGACCACTGCCGAGCCTCGCTCCTTTGCTTTGCCTTTAGGGCCGAGCTCGCGTTCACTTGCGAAAAAAAACCCAAAACCTGTTGGATTCCAAGTTCAAATCCAGTTTATGCCGAGTACCCACACACGTCTCGACTGGTGGCTTGAGGATTTCCTGCGGTCCCCAAAAGCCGGGCGGGTTTCGGAGCCAAACCCGTTGGGGCCGGTTCGTGCAGGATCCTGGCTGTGCCGCGCGGGGGGCCCGAGGCTGGGGGGCCCCGGGGCCGTGCCCGCGCTGGGCTCTCGCCGGGCGCT
>VWZN01021641.1:334766-396594 GCA_013396955.1 Regulus satrapa | reverse complement strand
CCCTGCCCGGCCCCGCGCCCCTCCGAGCGCCGCTGCCCCCGGAGCCCGGGCTGGGCTCGTTCGTCTCCTCGGTGCCGCTGCCGGGGTGGCGCAGAGCGCCCCGGGGTTTGCGGGAGAGCCGAGGCCCGGCCCGGCCGCTCGCCGGGGTCTCCGGACAGCGATTGCCGCTGGCGGGGCTCTGCCCAAAGGTGGGAGCCCCGCGGCGAGCCCGGCGCCGCAGGATCGCACATGGCTCTGCGGGAGCACATGGGAGAGCCGAACCGGCAGATATACCGGCTTCTCCTCCGAACGCCTTCCTCCCAAGTGTGATTTATGCTCGGTTAGAATAGCGGCGGGTTTCTGAGCCCATCTGTTTGTCTGCCTGTTCTCACACATGGAACATCTCTGCCCGTGGTGATTGCCTATGGCATTGTTGCAGGAGAAGGAGTTTGATAGGAAATATTGTTGCAATTAGAAGTCCAGTGATGCAAGTTCCTGACACATTGTGGCTGCCTTGCTGTCAGTTCTGCGTCTCCTTTAAAAGTTCGGGGTTTTTTTTGTGAATCACTGTAAGCAACCGTTTAACTCCTGCAGCATTTCTACAGCTTTTACATTTGAGACATCTCTTGACATTGAGTCAAACTCTTTCCACTGTTATTTTTTTCCTGTAGACATTCTTTGTGACAGTTAAGCATATTCTGTTAAGCAACAACAGAAAAAAAGAAGGAACTGCTTTTAGATAAGGCTGTTGCTGCCTGCTTCCTCTGGCTCTGAGTCTCAGAGACCTAAAAAAGTGGGAGCTGTGAGAAACTTTTATGATGATGGAAAAAGAGCATCTTCTGTGGGAAGTGAGATTCTAGATGGAGTGTGAGTGACTGCTGTCACCCCAAAGGAATTGTCAGAGCAGAACCAAACTTTTGATTTCTTAACACCTGTGATGCATAAAATGTTTCTGCTCGTTACACTTTCCCCTCCTTCCTCTGGAATTCTGTTTCTTGACGAATAGGTATTTTGTGAGAGGGGGGTGGATGCACAATTGGAATGTGAGTTTTTATGCGCCTTTTCAAATTCTTCGCTGTTCATTTTGTCAGGAGAAAGCCAGATGAAGATGAATAACCTGAACCCCAAGCCCATATTGGGAAACAGGATTTTTTGCAATGCTTGCCCTCTGTTATCCTGCCTGGAAAGTTTTATGTCAGTTTATAACACTGAAATATACGTTGAAATTATTGAGCCTACACCGGCTTTTTCTCATGTCTTGCAGTTTTTGAGGCTGTACTGGGGAAAATAGTGAGAGAGATTCTGAGGCTTCTCCTGCAGCGTGTTTTTGGGCTTTATTCACACCTACCTGTTGGTCTGAAGGGCTCTTGCAATGACTTGAAAGAGCTTTTTTGGCATATTGGACGGGCTGTTATTTATTCGGAGTAAAATGTGTATTTTTGTTTGAATGGGGTAGGAGCCAGAAATGCCCGTGTGGGTTTTTCTCCTGCTCTGCTCTCTTAGCTGTAAAATGGGGGTGGTTACCACCACCAAGTCCCCTTCCCGAACACCTGCAGCTTTCGAGGTGTGTAAAGGATTAATTAGTGGATGTATTTTAGCATCTTTTCTTCCTTTATGTGCTGTGGAACATATTTGACCTCAAGGCTATGAAGAATGTCTAACAGCAGCCAGAGCAGACCAAGCCCTGTGGGGGCAGGTGGGAGAAATCAGATGTGCTCAGTCGGAATTGAAAGCAGGAACACGGACTGTGGCTGGAGGAGCAGAGGAAGCGCTTGCAGGAAGATTTCAGAACTGAAATGACGGAAGTGCTGATGTGGGGCTTGTAGGATATTTGCTTTGTCCTGAATGACAGCTTAGATGGGTCCTTAGGGAAAATGAATTTAATAGCCCAACTTGTGCGTTAGTTTTTGCCATTCTAAGTTGCTTTTCTTAGAGGTTCTTGAGGTTGTTCATGGCGATCTTCAGCAAATGAGAACAATAAGTACATGGGGCCTCGTTTTAGAAGCCGGGCTCACCTTCACCACTGAACAAACCCGTTTCTAATTGCAGCTTCCACGGTTTTATCACAGCTCAGCACTTGTAGAGGCAGAGAGTGGTCACGATGCTTTGGATGGCTTGAGCACAGAATTATGGCTCGGGAAGCTGTGAAAGGCCGTTCTGCCCATGACACACACTCCTGCATTTGTCTTGGAAGCTGACTGAACCAGTCTGTTTCACCTTTCATGGGCAGATGGTGACTAATCCAGTGCACACCTCCCCAGGTGCTCGACTGGGTTGTTTGTAGGAAATTACGTGGTGTGTCGTCGTAGCCAGTATAAATACAAGATGCAGGAAAAAACCTTGCAATACCGAGGGCAAAAACTAAACAGTCATGCTGTGAAATATAGTTTATGATGGCCTTGATACCACTTGTCACCGAAGATGCTGAAAATGCGGCAAGAGAACTTGCAGCAAGCAGAACCTGCTCTGCCCCTGGCTGTGGGACAGGCACGGTGGCAGAGGGGGCTCTGTGCCTGTGCCACGCTCCACGGAGAGGGCAGAGGGGCTCAGCCCTTGGGAAGCTGTCAGCACATGGCAGCACCAGCGAGGCCCGGCTGCTTTGCTCCCGGGTCAGGGGTGCACGGGAGAGAGGAGCAGGGAACTGGAGCTGATGGCAGCACCGGGCTGGAGGGTTCCCCTGGTGTGCCCAGGCTGGCCCAGCTCGCAGCGAGCTGGTGGAAAACCAAGGGGCCAAAAGGGGTTGGATTAAGTCTGAGAGTTGAACACTTGTGGCTGCTGGAAGGGCAGGTGGTGCTTTCCCCCGCCGAGTCCTTGCCTCGCCCGTGCCGGTGCCCTGAGGGATCCAAGCTGCTTTCAGGGGCTGGGCTGTGTGCTCTGCAAACAGGCTGGACCTTGGTCTCTTCCACTGCTGAACTCCGTGTTTCACTGCAGAGCTGTCTCCAAAGCTCGGTGGAGGAAAATGTAGCACCTGTGGGTGAAAGAAGAGTTCCGAATGGTCAAACCGAGAGGTGATGTTGGCCCAGTCAGTGTTTTTATTTTTGAAGGAAAAATCCCGGAAGCCAAAACATTTGCATGCAAAATCTAGATTTAGGTCTGCCTTAAAATCATAGTGCTTTTGGGAATTGCTGCAGTGTGTCTAAATTACAGAGAGAATGAAACTGCATAAAATACTTCCAAAGTGTTTTTGTCGCAGGCTTTGGGGGTGGTGAGGAGGTGTGTGTTTCTAAAGCCAGGCTGGGAGCTGCTGCCTTGAGCTGGCCGAGATGTAGGACGGGGGAACTGAGGTTCCGAGTGTGACAGTTCTAGAGCCTGGAAGTTTTCTTTACAACCAGAAAAGCACAAGGAGTTACTTTTAATA
Source organism: Regulus satrapa (assembly GCA_013396955.1). Taxonomy (NCBI): domain Eukaryota; kingdom Metazoa; phylum Chordata; class Aves; order Passeriformes; family Regulidae; genus Regulus; species Regulus satrapa. Next base: position 393,257 of record VWZN01021641.1, on the reverse strand, counting down.
GTGGTTTGAATGCAGAAGCCTGCGAAGCTGTCAGATGTTTTTACAGGTAGATAAGTGTTTTTCTATCTTGGCATGTTTTTATATGCACCTTGAATTGAATCAAGATTGCTTCAAGTTCTAACCTGTGCTAAGTATTTAAACATCTGGACTCACTGTGAGCGCCCTTGCTGTCCAGACATGAGAAGTCTCTTGGATTGTTTTTTTAACATTTAAAAATATTTCAGCAAAAAGCTCTATTTTCTGTTTACTGTCTGTTAAGACAGTAGCTTCCAGTGTTAAGTCTTGTGACATGACTTATAATGCAGCACGATACAATAAATTGCAAATAATTTTACAGTGTCAGTACAATTAAAGAAATTAAATTTTAAAATTATTTCCTTCAACTCGGTGCTACTTTAAATGTCTGCTATCAGAGATTCCAGGCAGTGAGCAGCTGTCTGTCGCAGATGGGAGAGGAAAAAAAACCCCTTAGCTTCTTTCTTCTAAAAAGGTTTCCATATAAACCCTGTAGTAATGTAATACAACCTTTTAGTCAAATTTGAGTTTCCTGTTACACGTTTAAGTGAACCGACAGCAGACTCGTATCTATTTGAAACCAAGTGGTGTAAGTGAATGCGACCCTGGGAACTTTGTACTCCAAAGCATTCTTGAAACCTCACAGATGCTTGTTGAGCAGTCAGATGTATTATTTATTGCATCTTAAAAATAAATAAAAAAAAAAGGCAAAAGAAGAAAAAAAAAAAAGCTCTTGCAGGTAGTTGATGGCTTCTGTAGTCTGCTGTGTTTTGGTAAGATCAGGTGGTGTTGTCTGTCCTGTGCTTGTACTGTGTTTTGCCTAAGATAATCAGGTCGTTTAGGAGATTTCAGCCATCCACATTTTTAGCAGAGTCCAGGGGTGATGAAGGGTGAGAAAGAGCAGGTTGAAGGTTGAGGGTTTTCTGCTGAGATCTGGAGATGGCACAAATGGCGGTTTTGCACAGAACTGCATGAAGTCGGGGATTATAAATTAGAAGTGCTGGTTTATTGTTCTATGAGCTAGTTCACCGTGGCAATTACAAACTTACTAAAATAGTTACAACACGTCAGATCACGGAGTGCAGAAGGTGATAAGATCATTCTTTCTAAATGGCAAAGTTGTTGCCGCTGCTGATGTCCAGCTGTCTCCTTTAAGGTGATTTCCTTGCCACCTTTCTTGTTTTAACCCCTCTGGACTATTTACAGGCATTTTACAGTTCTAAGGCACTAAAGTTTTCGTACTTATTTGTTTGGAGTGACTTTGGTCTCCAGTTCTGGACTCCAACCTTTGAGTTGTGCTTGACATGATGAATCAAAGGAGGTGCCAGCCCATTCCCTGCCCTTGGACAGACCTTGGGCACCAGTCTGGACAGGAACATTTGATTTAGGAAGGCGATTAATTTTGTTATGTTATCAAAGCGTTGGCTGGTTTGGGTTGTAGTTGGAAGCAGTTCTCTCTGTGAGGCTGTTGGGTGGTGCAGTGGTTCCCTTGCCCCAGCTCCCCGGGGCTTCATCGCCATCCAGGGATGGATGGATGGACGGATGGATGGAAGTGGTGTGGAAATGTTGATTTCCCAAGCGTGGAGATGCCGCTGCTCCAGAAAGCCCTTTTGGAAGCGAGCCCTCTTAGCGAGCTCCTCCGCTCCTGGTGCGGCGTGGCTGGAGGGTGTGCGGGGCCTCTCGCAAACCAGCCAAGCTGCGGGAGCCCAGGGTGATGAACCTGAGTGTGGCAGTGCTGGAGGAAAGGGCAGAGCTTCCCCTGGGAGCAGGGTGATAACATTTTGCACTGTGATGTGTCAGCGAGTGGGTGTCGGAGTGTCCCCACCAGCCGGGCGGTGCTGAGGGGACGCTCCCCCAGCAGGCCTGAGGGACCTTCCAGGGGAGGTTGCCGTGTCCTGTTCAGTGCATCCCGCCGCCTTTGAGCCCAAGCACCCCTCAGCGTTCGACGCGGTCCCCATTGTGCTGTCCCTGTGGGGAGGCTGTGGCCATCCTGCTCCTCCCTGCAGCGTCCCCAAATGAATGGCAATCTCCTCACCACGAGCGGGTTGCGGGGACCGAGATGTGCGCTGCTGAGGGCTGTGACCCCGGCCCAGCTCAGCCTGCTGACAGAGCAGGTGTTGCTCCACACCCTGGGGAGGCTTTGCAAGTCTTTCATTTTGCGGGGCTCGCTGACGGATCGTGTTCTCCGGTTCCTTTTGTCGTTGGGTCTGTGGGAAGCCCACTTGCTGTGAGGTGGGAAGTACCCACCGGGCTGTCCGAGCCTCCCCGAGTGCCTGGAGTGGGGTTTGGGGTCCCTGCTGCCGGGAAAGGTGGGTGCTGGGGGGCTGGCACTGCTGCCCCAGAGCCGCGCTGCTGGGGTGGCCCAGCCCGAGCTCTTTCACCCTGCTCCGTGCTGCTCACTTTCCACTTCAGGTGGGCCAGGGTAATGTAAGCTCCCATCTTCTTTCTTTCCTTGGAGCCAACCGACCCCTTGGACTTGGCAGAGGAACTTTTTTCTGAATTCGGTGATTTTTAAATGGTGAATTAGAGAGGAAAATCGCTGCAGATGGTGCAATAATTGGGGAATGCTGACCTACAGGATAGATAACAGCTTCAAAGTACATTCAATACAATCCTTTCAGGAATTTCAGTTGAAGTGTCTTAACCTTGTGGACACTTGTTGCTGCCATCCTGACAAGGTGTGGGTTTTCTCCTTGTTGGAACATTTTGTTTCCTGCACAGGAACACTCGGAATGTGAAGCCTCTCCTGGAGGGTTTGTGGTGGGCTCTGGTTCTTGGGGCAAATCTCTGTCATTGCAGTGAGGAGACAGAGAGAAAAGCTGTAGGTGCTGTAAAGTTTCTTTCCCCCAAGAGTAGGGTCTCACGGTACACAGATACCAAACGCGAACCCAAAAATTCCTTCCTCTTTCATGGAGATTCTTTGTGCTGCTGGTGTTTCATTAACTCTTCTGTCAGAGTTGTAAAAAAATGAGAGCCTCAAAAATATTAAACTGTAACGCAACCCCCCAAGAAACATTTAAAAGGTTTTGAAAAGACATGACTGTATTTTAAGGAAGCAAGATTGTTGCTGTGTGTGAGTCTGTGTGCCACCCTTTAATCAAGCTGAAGGAGTGACTCTCAGCTGTCACCGTACCAAGAAGCAGTGCTGCCTTTTGTGGAGTCTGTATATACTGAACTCAGGGCCACGGAGTAAATATTCTTGCTGTGTGTTCATAATCATTCTACTTAGAGTAAGCGCTTCTTGGGTGGGTATTACAGACCTGTTAATCTTTATGGTATTTATGGGGTAATTTTTAACTCTCATGAGCTCTTTACTTCCTTGTGGGTCAATTACTCAATTTATAACATTATGTCAGATGTAAGAACTTTACCATCCAAGAGTAAACAGTGTTGGGGATGGTTCTCTACCTGTGTTTGCACTTAGTTCTTTGTATATTAAGGTATGCAATAACTTATTCTGTGGCCGACTTATTGGGATTTCTCTTAGCTCCCCTGGTTTGCACTTTGAAGTGACTATAATGTCTCATTTTAACTTTTCTGCGTCATCACTAATGCAAGAAGAGGGACTGTTCTGCTTTTGCACTTGCCTTGCCACGTGGCTTCCAAATTCCCCGCACCTGGATTTTGCTGGACTTGAAACATTTCTTTGGATGAGTAGTAGTGTGTTATTCACAGGTATTAATGAGGTGTCAGCATTGGGGAGGTTGGGGAGGAAATGCAAGGTGGGCAGGACTCTTGTTTCCATGAGTAAGCTCATGGTTTTTAATAATCTGATACTACTGCATTTATGCTTCAACACTGAAGCTTATTAGAGCAATAGAAAATTGTTTCAGAGGGCAGAATACAGTGGGAAATGTGATTTGTCTCTTATTCAGAGCTCGCACATTTAGTTATAATTTTCTTGAAAGGTTAATTCCCAGCTTCTCTTCAGAACATTCTGTGCAGGCCTTTCAGTAGGGGAAAAAAAAGTTGGACCCAATTTAAAAAGACAAGTCTTGTGAATCCTGAAAGAATTTGGGCATTTAGCCCAGGAAAGGGAGAGTTCTCTGCAAGAACTTCATTAACCCTGTCTGTCATCAGAGTAAGTAATAAAAGTAGCTCTGCAGACATGATAAAGGGCAGATCTTCTTCGCTTTACCCTGTGGCCTTGATCCGCAAGGTGAATGAATCTTGCTCTTCAAGGACAGCTGTGCCCGTGTGGAAGGGAGATGGAGATGTGCTACATACAGGGATACACAAGTGGGGATGTTGGCTACGGAGCTGCATTAGCTTTTGGAAAACCTGTGCCGTTGGTTCCAGATATTTGGGAATGTGCAGGGAAGCTGATTTTTCTTTAGTAGCAGCATTGACTACACGGTCTTACTTGGTTGGGGTGAGTTGTTTTGGGGCGTAAAAACCACAAAGGGTATTTCTAGCATAGCTAGTTTTTGAGTAGAGAAATGCTGATGTGTGGAGAAGAGTTTCTGCTTCCGTTTGGCTGTGGCTTGCAGATGCTGCGAAAGCTCTTCCTGTGATGCCAACATCTGGCTGCCTGCACATTTTGGGTAGAATTTTATGGGGTGGCTTTGAAGTTGCTTTTGGATTTGAATCACATGAATCTCTGGGTTGGCTGGGCTGCACAATTCTCAGCATCACTTCCTTTTCCTTCTGATTATGGGAAATGTAAATACTTCAAGCTGTTGTTCTGATGTTTTGAAGTTGGGGGAACATGTATCTCTATTTTCCTCCATTCCTTTTCCCTGGATTTGAGACATAATTTGAGTCTTTAATAGCCAGCAGCACGGCTGTAGGGAGAAGCTGCCTGAGCAGAGTTGGTTACAGCAGCTTTTGTGGATTTTGAGCCCATCTGACGTGGGCTTGCTCTCGTACTTTGATCTACCTTTCTCGAGCGTTTCAGAAATTACAGCAGTATTTCAGAAGTATTTTTGTGAGGTTTACTTAATACTTCTGGAGTGCTTGGAAGTGTTCTAATTAAAAGATATTTACAAGTGCGAAATGGTGGTGTTTCCAATTACATATGTACATAAAGATTTATAGAAAACTTTGTTGAGATTCAAAGTTATGTGTTTGTTAAACTTTCTGAGGATGGGCTGGGTTCCCACATTCAGGGTTTGGGGCTGTACAGCAGAGCTGATTAATTTCTTTTTTTTTTTTTTTGGTACTTTGGATGTCAGTTCTGGTTTTGTCTCACTGGCTGAGGATGGTGTGTTCACTCGTGTGAACACTCGTGTGCGGGATGGGTGGTTACTAAAGGTGTCTGAACAGGAACCCGCTGTGGAAACAGTTTGGATTCTTTGTTCTGTCTGGTAGAAACTTATTTAGGGGTCGGTTTAGATGGAGGGGTTTCACCATAGCCTGCAACAATCCACCCGGCCGAGGGTTTGAGCTTTGCCTCTCGGTGCTGACCAGGGTTCTCCAGGTGCTGCTGGAGAGTGGAGCTGTGTTTCAGCTGTCATTGTCCCCTGGCTGGGGCGCAGGGACATCCTTCCCTGTGGGCCAGGAGCCAGCCTGCCGTGGAGGTGGCAGTGCTGGTACAGCGTGTGTTCCGTGCCTCCACGAGATGGGACTCATTTCACTTAGCATTTAATGATGTGAAAATGTCTGGCAGTTTCTGTGAACATTTATGTTATGCATATATTTCCAGCCTATATTTAATCTTCCCTTCATCAGAAATGAATGAATTCCAAGAAGGATAACAGAAGTGTTCTTAAATAATTTGGCTTCGTGTTTGAAAGCTTTATTGCATTATAAATTAAAACGTGAGCGTGTTGTTGCATGCTCGGTAAGCAATACGGTGAAATTCCAGGAAGGTTCGGTATGTGTTTATTTTTGACATGTGGTTCGTTAGCAGCGGTGGTGGCCTGAGAGAGCTGGCTCTAATGGTTCAAAGGTGATAAAAACCAATACAGTGACTTTTCTGGAGGGCTCCACGTTGCAACTGTGAGAATATAAATTAAGGTTGGCTTGTTACTTTATCTGAAACACACCTAAGTGAAAACTGGTTGGGGAAGAATGCAGCCTGCTGTTGCTGTGCCATGCTCACGGTGTCGGCTCTCTTCAGAGGAAGGATTGTCCCTTTAAATGCTGCTGGCTGCTATCCATCCTCAGTTTTGGATGGGAATATGTATTTGGTGTTTACATCCTACACAAACATCACGTGTAAATATTTACATGTGGTGTACTAGGAAATCGAGTGCAGTGAAGAAGGTGTAGGAGAAGTCCAGTTAAGCTGGTGAAAAGGAACATTTACCTTAAAATATAAATCACCACGTGCTCTTGGCACCGATCCTGGAGCTGTTTAATTGGGGCCCTGTGAAACCATCCCTTGGAAGGGATGGGTCTGCAGAGCATCTGAAATGCGTCCAGAAGACTTAGACAATTATGGTTTTTTGGTTTAGGACCAAGTTCTAGGGAGCTGCTACTACAACACAGGAAAAAGCCAACCGAAAAACTCCCAGCCCTTAACTCAGTTAAAACTAAAATTAGGAGTAAACTACCTGCCTAGCAGGGAGAGGTGGGCACTTGAGATGTTCTCTCAGAAGTGTTGTATTAGCTCAAGTGCCATCTTCAAACAGTGATCCAGCCAAGCACACTGTGCCCGACCTCACTATTTTCAAGCCATTGTACTAGATTTTCCCCCAAACTAGAAGTTTGGAGTTTATCATTTTGGAGTTTATTTGGAGTTATAATCTTGCTTGGCTAGACTGGGAATACGGACCTGAGCTGGGTGTAGGTAGTGTATCAAAAGAGAGTGGGATGTTTCATACCATTAATTATTGGCAAGAAGCATTTGTTTTATTGACATCCACAGAGAGAAGACTCCACATAGCTTTAAATAGTTGACTTCATGTTGTTTTGCTTCTAGGTATGGAACAGTGAATTATGGTGTCTGTCACAGCATTTGTTTAATGAGTATCAGTTGTTGACATGGTATGAAAAAGCTCCAGGGCTTTTCAGCCATTTCACAAAACATTCTTAGTTAGTGGATTTGGGGTCTTTGAGGAGCCCATCTCTTCCTGGCTCTTGAAAATCTGGTTTGCACAAACTCTTAACAGAAACCCATCTGCACCTGCTCTCAGGGCAAATCCAACCCTGTGAAATGGGAGGTGTGATTAAACCACCCTTCTCTTCGGTGGTCAGCTTCTTCCAAGGACCCTCACCCTCTCCAGGGGTTATAAACTGCAGGTGACTCACGCTGTAACGCTTGTGTCTGTAGGTGCAGTCTCATCGTCTGAAATCTCTGCAGTCTCACAGGCCTGAAATTCAGAAACTGTTTCTGGGTGATTGACTGGACTCTGTTTAGCAGTTTGTGCTTGAATTCCCTCAGTGCAGCCAGAGCTGTTGGTGAGAGGCCCCAGTCCCTCTCGCAAGGCAGGGGTGGCCATGCCGTGACCCCACCCTCCATGGGCAGCTCTTGCTGGGCAGGTTTTTACTGAGTCCCATTCTCTTAACTGTGCATCTGCAGTGTTCTCTCCTCAAGCATTTCAGTGCCATTCCTCGTGTTGTTTCCTTTAACATTCATTTTCATTTTTTTTTCAGTGTTGGCAGGTGTGTATTTCACATGAACATGAGGGGTTTTTTGGATGTTAGGCTGCTATTTGCTTATGGTAATTTCCAGTCATCATAGGGTGACTGTTGAGAGAGATGAGCAGAGAGGAAAAAAATTGTCAGGCATTTACAGTAAATACTCTCTGCTTTTGGAAATGCTGTCAGAAGTTTAATTGTTAGGTTCAAGTAAGTTTGTCATGTGCCAGACAGAATCAGTCTGCTGTAATGAACGGGTTACGCACTTCACCAGCAAAAAGGGAGAGTGAGAAACCAAGGGATGCTCAGGATTTCCTGTCACCTTGCACTGCAGAAGGAACGGGGTAGGCTTTTTAACCTAGCCTGTAATTAGGTTTTGCATGGAAGCATATATTACTGTGCTGGCTTTGCCAAAGCTCTTCAGTATGATGGATGAGATTTAAAGGTTGATCTGACTAAATTGCAATGAGAATACTAACGACAAAGATATTTCTGTTGTGAACTATTCCTACCAGACATCGTAGCTGTGACAGAAATGGTGTAAAGTAATGGACAATAAAAGTCACTCGAAAATAATACTCTCCTAGGACAGGGCTGCCATCCCCAGAGCACATACCCTGAACCACGGCGATAATGTAATCGTAAGCCCAGATCGTCATTTAAATATACAGCTAATCTCACAGAGTATCCTGGCAGATTTATTTTATGAGCAAGGAAGAGGAAGAATATTATCGGGCAGTAGAGAGGAAGAAAGCGGTGCCGATGTGGCTGTGTTTATTCTGTCAAACAGTTGGCATTGCTGCAGCCTGTGGGCAGCGTGCAGCGAGCAGCTCTGCGGGAGGAGCGCAGCCTGGCTCCCGGGGCAGCGCGTCCTGCGGATGCTGCAGCGCGTCCCTGCGGATGCTGCAGCCGCCTGGGAGCCTGCCGGCTGTGCGCTGCTGCTCTCGGTCCCCGGCAGCTCCCTGGCTGTGCTGAAAGGTGGACGTTGGTGCGCTAGCTGAAGTCGTCTGCTTGATTGGTTTTAATCAACTTGTGGGTTTCTGGAACCGCGTGTGACTCGCCGTTTCGTTTTGGTTTGTTTTACACGAGGCAGGCAAACAGAGCTGCTTGGCTCCCCCCACAAGTAGTCCCTGTGTAGAAGGAGCATAGGAGGCGTGCAGTAACTGAGGGGGAGAGCAGGTTTGTAAGTGTTCCCTGTGGGTGCTTTAACGCCCAGTTCTGTGTTGTGTGTGTGTGTGTGGGGTGGGCAGGGCTGAGCGCTGGGCACACCGAGCAGCTGGTGCAGCTTGCAGGAAGGTGAAGAGTGCTGGTACAGAAAACGGTTGTAACACTGAACACAAGCTGCTGCTTTGCTGCCCGCTCGAGAGGTGCACGGTCCTGTCATGTTGATTATACATCTGGGAGCAAATAATTTGGCCTGCAGTTGAGTTGGAGGCATCCCGAGACACATGGTGATACCCGATCAGACTGGTCACAGCTGCTTCACCGAGGAGCACCCGGGGCACCAGGGCAGCTGGGACTGAATGCCAGGATGCTGATGAGGTTCTGCTCCTTAATGAGTGTCTCCTAACTAATGATCCTGGCCTTTGCTACCAAGTGCCCTGGGCTGTTCTGCCCTGAAAATCCCACCTGTCAGGTACCTGCAAGGTATCAGGGGTTTGATGGGATTTTGTGGTTTGCTCTGTACTGATTAGGTGTGAGAGATGAGGTGTACTTGGGTACCCAGAGAGGAATTGCAGCTGGGGATGTGGAAGGGGAGCTGAGTGCACAAGAGGGTTTTTGTTTTCCCTGTATTTGAAAAGCTCCAGGTTACCTGTGAGTGCCGCTGCATGGAGCAATAACTGTACAGCAGTAAGGTGACAGTCTGGGAGAAGGAGCTGTTCATCCCTCGCGGGGTGTGGTAATTTTTCCCGTGATGGTAATGATGATCCTGTTCTTTTATTCACTTTCTGGAAAGATATGTGATGCTTCATGCAGTTTAAAGGTGGTTTGATTTACAGTCATAGTCAAGACTCAGTGTGAAAACGTGTGATACTGCAGAACTTTGTAGGAACTTTGGAAGCAGGAGTAAAAGGAAAAGTGCAGAGCTAAGACAAAGTCAAGTAAAAAGGGGCCAGGGTTAGGAGTGTACCTTGTACCTTTTCTGATGTAGTGCAGTGCCTGTGTGTTGGCTGCTATTTGAAGATCCTCTGTGAAGCCCCTGGCTGGGGATTCCCCTTCTCCCTCCCGGTGCAGTGCCAGAGCCCGGAATAGCCGAGCTGACAGCCTGGGGCAGGACACGCTGTCCCGAGGTGTCGCGGGCTCGCCGCTGTCATGTGAGCTCTGCTGGATCTCTTTTCAAAGCTGCTATTTTGTTCTTACTCCTTCCTCTGCTTCCAGCTGTAGCGCTTCAGACAAGCACAGCCCCGGCCTGGCCCTGCTCGTGGGGGGCTCTCCTGGGCTGTGCTCTGCCTGCCCCTGCTGCTCCCCCCAACCAGGGGCTGCTCCTGGGGCTCCTTCCGGCAGCCACAGCGCGGAGGCTCCTCCGGGAACACCCAGACTGGGCTACCACCCCATCATTCACGTCCCCATGTGCAGAAGTAAATCCCTTCCCTGGGTTTGAGCGATGGTCCTTTCGAAGGCAGGATGCCCAGGATGCCCAGCTGGGTGCCCAGCTGGATCAGTGTTGGGCTGTGGGCACTTCAGGGGCACTGCCTGGATGGGGCATGTCCAGGTCCCTGTGGAGCTCAGGGTTCAGCAGCCAGGTGTTGCTCTGGGCGTGTGGACTTGGAAGTGAGAGAGCATGAGACTCTCTCTTCAGGTAAACAACCTTTTTCCAAAGGTTTTTATTATCCTTGGATAATAAAATAATTAAGATAGTTCCAGCAGCATAACATAAGGTAATTTCATAGGCCACGTTGATGTCAATATTGAGACATAATTTTATCTAAGGATTTTTTCCTGGTTACTAATAAACCTACAGATGCTTGAGATTGAAAAGATCTTAAAATCAAACTTCATACTGGCAGATTCTTCCCTCACTGGGGATTCATGGTACTAACTTTGAAAAACTGTTTTTATTGAGAGCAACCCGTGTGCTCACCTGTTCAATGTAGCAGGAACTGTAGCCCTTTTGTCCAGTGATTGTTTGTTAGAGTGAAAGTTCATTTGCTTGAGACACGAGAAAAGCCTCTCTCTGCTTTCCCCCTGTGTCACGGTAGCTGGTGTTGGGAAAGGTCTGCCAGAGCTAAGGGTTTATTTCACAGACAACTGTTAAAATAATTGAGCACTACTTGCTGTAGAAATCCTTCTGCATCATATTTTCTGCCCCTCTCCCACAAATATTTAAAATACCTTTGTATTTTTAAATTAAGACTTAGTCATTGCCCAAGTGCCAGGCACGCACTATTAATACACTAATGAGATCAGGTTGTGCTCTTTCACAGAGTGAATACTTGCCAAAACTCTGGAAATAAGTTTCTGCAAATGCTTGTGTTGGCCACTAAATCTTCCCTTGTCACCATTAGGCTTCAGACAGCGCCAAGGACGGGAATGGTGTGACTGGGAATGGCAGGGTGTGGGTAAGGGATAACCAAAACCTGTGCATGGCCCTTTGCAGGGAAGGAACGTGGGTGTGTTTATTGTGGGGATTCTGTAAATGCTGTATTTTGGGGCCTGCCTTTGCCCGGGGCCAGAGCCAGAGGGAGTGTTGTGATACAGTCCTGCTTCCCCGAACACCATAGAATTACCAGAGGTAGTCCTGAGTCGGGCTTGAACACAAATAGTTCAAGTATGGGTTTTGCTGCCCAGAAGGGCTGGAAAATCCGGGTATGCCCAGTCTCTTCTTTCTCTGCAGGCAGAGGAGGTGTCCCACAGCTGCCCTGTCGCTGTTGGCCACAGTGTTCCTGGAACGTGTGTGCAGCCTGTGCCACAGGAGAATTAGTTCACCTGGGATCACAGGGCTCCTCTGGCCCTGGAATGTCTCAGCTGCCTGATGGGCAGCTCTTCACAACTTCTGCATCTTCTGTTTGTGAAGGGGAGCAGGCTCTCATTTCTGATTGCTGCACTGGGCTGCAAAGGAGTTCGTTGATGGGATTTTCCCTTGGTTGTCTGTTGTTCCTACAACACTTCAGTCTCGTTTAATCCAATATGGTTCCTAGCTCCTGCTTCCTGTGCTTTGCCAATCTGCATAAAAACTTGGGGTGGGGAAGGACTGTGGGTAAATGTTTGTTGTTTTGACCAAATAAAGTGGCAACAGTCTGGAGGGACTTTCTGTCATTTTTGTTTTACAAATGGAGATGGGCAGAGTTCTCTGGATGGCCCCGTAAGCGACAGGGACCATGAGCCACAGTAGGTACTGTTAGAGGTGACAAAAGCAGTGTCTTTAGTAGATAACAACCCACTGACCAAACGCACCCATGTTGTGCTGTTTGTTAGCTGTGAAAGAGCCCCACAGCAGCTGTGGTGCTGCTGGCTCTGCCGGGTGCCCCCTGCAGCTGTGGCTGTGCTGTGCCAGCCCGGGGCTGTGCCCGAGCTCTGAGCCAGCCCGGGGAGGGAGGGCTCGGCCCAGGGTCCCTCTGGAGCGAGACACCAACCTGTGCCCTTCCTTTTGCCTCCACAGAGCCCAGAGGCAGCGTTTGGTATGATACCATGGAAGGGCAGCACAACCATCCTCATCACCTAGGGGACCAGAACAACCCTCTGTGCAAGCTGCCGGGGCAGGAATTCCAGCATGATCCTCAGGTGAGTGCACGTGTCTCGGATCCCTCTGCTTTTCCCACCTTCCTTCTAGAAAGGTCTCCTGATTTCTTAGCATTTAGCTGCTTTTGTCCCCCTCCTTTTGTTTTTGGTGCAGTTATAGCAGTTTTAGGGAATATCCCGTTTGGGATTCTGTCAGCCAGACAGAGTTTCCTGAACCCACTTTTTGATTATAATAAGAGAAAAAGGAAATAGTTTGAATTTTGCTTAAAGCGAGTGTTTTTAAACCCTCTTCTGCAAACATACTGAGTTGGCTCTCTCTTGTCTTTGATTCTTTGAAGAAAAGGCCAAAGTAAAATTGACGATTGTGTAAGTGAATATTTCTATTTTATCTCCTTTCATACTTTCATAGGAAGTGCTGAAGAAGTAATTACCAAATAAAAGAATAAGGTCATTCTACATGGAACTGTAGGCTCCCTGTAAATCTCTGGAACTCATCCTGTACTGTATTTTGTCCATACTATAATAAAGTTTCACTGCAGCAGCTCCTCTCTCTTCCTGCCTTTCTGCAGGAGGGAGCTAAAGCCAGGGTTAGCCGAATTGTGAAACTCGGATGTAGCGAATTCTGTCTGCTTGCCTTTGGGGGTGATGCCCCCCTGGCCAGGGGTGCAGGGGGCAGCAGGAGCTGTCCTGGGGCAGCTCTGGCAGTGCCCAGCACGGGCTCTGCACACACCGAATGCACTGCTGGGAAAGTACCGTGGCGAGGAGCAAAGCCCCCTCTCCTAATGCAGCAATTTGTCATATTAAGTCATTTAATAATAATTGAATCCCCTTGATTAATCTCCTAGAATTAGCCAGTTGCATTTTGAGCAATTAGGGTTAATTACTGCCTCATTTGGCAGGATAGTGCCCCTGTAATTATTTCATGAACAAGATTAGGAAGTGTTCCTGTGCAGCAGATACATTCATGGCATCTTGGAGCACATGTTAGAATTTGTAATGACATAGTTAAGTGTAATTAGTAGCTAATAATCTGTGTTCTGCTGTGATGCTGATGCTGAGTGGGCTCATTTTGCTCTATGGTCATTGTTCAGTAAAACCTCCCCTCAACTCTGGTAATACCCAAGTTCTCTTAATGGAGGGCTTTAGTAAACTGTTCTGAGAATGATCTAATTTGGAATTAGAATTGCAGGAAGACTCCTTTGGCTTTGCTGTCAAAATAACATAAAAAGACTCGAATAACAAAAATATACAGTCTACCAAGGAACTGGAAAAAATGCCTATTAAAAAAAAGCTAGTGTTTAGAAGCCTTACATTGGTGGCATGATAGGGTTGCTGATGACATATTTCTGGTTTTCCATTTTTCAGGAATATATTTATATATAATTTTTCAAATCTCTGGTACTTTTCACCTGGAAGAATCTGAAATTATGTCCTTTTTTTTCCTTCTGAAAATCTGAGTAATGCAGGCATGCTGTGTAATAGTTTGTGGGAGGGAGAGAGATTTGGGAAGATAAAATTGAACAAGCTGGTCTTATGAGAAATGTCATTAATGGCAGAGACAAAAACTTACGCAGAAAAAAACCAGAGGATAAATTCTTAGAGTCTTGGATGAGGAGGGAGCTTTGTATGGAATGGCATTCCCTTCCTTCCAGCCCTTTCATTACAGACTGCTGTGCCAGCCCCCAACAGACCAACACTGTGCTCCTCTCCCAGAAGCTTTTCCCATAATTATGCTGCTTCCTAAAGCTTCTTTTTTTTGTCAGTTCTGACAGAGGTGTTGTTTCTGCTTTAGAACTCGTCAGTACAGAATATGAGTAAGTGTGTCAGGCTTCTCTTTCTGTCTTTAACTGCTGTCGGTTAGTTAATAAGATGAAACCTCTGAATAATGCTTGATACTTAAAAGTTATCTTAATTTATTTTTTTTTAATGTCAAATTAAATTGGAGTTTTGGCTTTTGGCTTTCATACCTGCCTAGATATACCCCAAGGAAGTGCACCAGCAAGAGGGAGAACATTTTCTAGTAATGTTCCAGAATGAAGGTGTTAATTTTTTAAGTCTCCAGGTTACTTAGTGTTTATAGCAGTAAGTAATGAAAATTATTTAGGAGTAAATCAGTGATATAAAAATATAAAGCTGTAATTTTTCACTTAGTTTTCATATTAAATAAACACAGTAACTCACTTTTAAATAGCTCTTTTATAGACTCACATATTAGCAGCAGAACTGTTAAGAGATTATTTCTATGGTAATTTAAATTTCTTTGTGAATGTTACCTTGTCCTACTATTTCCAAGCTGGTATTTCTCCCTTCCCTTGTCATGTTGTAGTACAAATGTTTAGATAGGCACAGAATATCTGGATATCAGGATAGATCCCAGCCAGGCTGACAGAGATGCTGAAACTTTGAAACTTTAGCCAAGTTCTTCAGCAAACTTTAAATTCCAGGTAACAGGTCAGGTGAAGGATATTTTATGACTGTGTAGTCTAATTTTGAAGCTCAAATTGAAAAACCTGATGTATTCTTCAATAATTACTTGGCTACCTGTTTGAAGGATAATCCATATTTTAAAAGTTTCCTCATCTCTTGCGAGCTTAGAAGTTCTTTCTTTAATCAATCTGTTCTAATGTGTTCTCATAAATTCACACTGGAATTTCAGCCTCAAAGTATGCAAAATTCTTTTCAGGTAGGCGTTATTGAATGGAGGCAAGTGTATAATTTTGGACATGCTGAAAGGGTTTGAAATCCTGATGTTGATAGTAAATCATTGCTTATAATGTGTGTGTGTTCTACGGAGGGGCTGGAGCTCCCCCAGTGCTGCTGCAGATGTCTTTTAAAGGTGAAATTAGTTACAGTAAATGTCACTCAGATGAAGTATGCACTTTAGAAGCAAGGAAACCATTCCTTTAAAATTAATGATGCATTGCAAATATCAGAAAAAACCTTATTTCCAGCGTAAAGATAATTAAAATTCAGGTCAGAAGTGTATGACTTAGTCGGGCTAAATTTTTTAATGAGATTTCAGAAAATTAATTGGGCGAGTATGTTTTTACTCTTCTAAAGAATATTTCATTTCATGGCTCTACAGGAAAGATGCTTTTATTGGCATCTGAAGATTGTCCTGTCTGACTTTTTAACTGTTGGTTAACTAATCTTAACAGTCTTTAGGTTGATTACAAATACTCTAAATGCCTGCAGCCCTTTGTGCAGGGCCTGTTTTCCACACGCCAATCAGCAGTAAAACAACTGACTTTATCCTTAATTAACATTAGCACTCGGGGTTTCTGTATTGTGCAATTAGCAGTGAAGGTTCCCCGTTCTCTTGGATTCCCCTCTGGGGGAGCAGGGGACAGGCCTGGCTCTGCACTGGAGATATTTTTGGTTTTACTCTCGGGGTGCTCCTTGGCCCAAACCGAGGGCTCGGAGGCTGCAGGCAGAGCTGCTCCCACAGCTCTCTTGGGGCTGCTCGGCTTTTCCCAGATCCTAAGTAATTACAAAGGGCTAAATGTATTGGCCAAGCACTAATTGAAGAGGAGATTAGAAGTCTTTCCACACAACAGTTTTTTCTTCTTCTTGCCTATCCCAAACCACGAATTCTGGACAACTCTTCGTTAAGCAAAAGAAAACGCAACAGATGTGTTGAGGGTGTGTGGGTGCTGCCTGCCCTCCTTGTGGCAGGGTTTGGAGGGAGCGGTGCAGTCTCCAGGTGGGTCTTTGTGTTCCTGCCTGCTCAGGTGCCACACACAGCCCCCAGAGCGCGGCGTTGTAAAGCACAAACGGCATCCAAGGAGTAAATCTGCAGCAAGGAACTTTGCTAACGCTGCCTTGCCCCGTGTTTGGGTTCCTCTATATGATCTGGGCTGTGGGCACTCCCAGGAATCCTTGTTCCCTGCCCCAATCTGTTCAGGTGTGTACAAGACAACCGAAACTTTTATTTCATTGGGGATTTTTTAGTTTTATGGAACCTTACCAATTCTGTTCTGCAGACAGCCTTGTAACACCTCAAAATTTGAGGCTAACAGCCCTGGCAAAATTCCTCCGAAGTTCTGTAACAAGGGCTGCCCTTGCCTGCTTTTGCCAGCTTTGGAATTTGTGCTCTGGCACCAGTGGTTCCATCTCACAGAGCACATGTATGCCAGAGGAGATCCAGAAGAGCTTGTTCTTGGAATGATCTCTGCACTTCTTCTTAAAAATAAATGGGTTTTTATTCACATGGCGAATTCTTTGACTTTAATCTTTGGCGCTTTTCTTTCCATGGAGTGGGAGAAGAATGAGACTTCCTTGTGTGCATGAAGAGAACAGCCTTTGTCTCAAAACAAGTTCTTCCCAGACTGTGCCCTTCCTACAGCTGCCTTGGGAGCAGAAATGGGCAAGCAGTCCAGTTTTTGTAGCATCCAGTGGTTGGGATTCTTTTTGCTTGGTTGGTTTTTTCTCTCCCCTTTTTTTTTTTTTAATTCAAGCTCCATTGTTGAACCTGCCACCTGCTCTGTAGAGGCAGGGGCTTGACTTTACTGCACTTACAGAAACCTGCACCTAAATGTGTCCTAAAAATGAGGAAATCTATCTTTAATGCATCTCCTAAATTTGGAGATGATGGTGGTATCTCACTACACACAATTTATATCTGTATATGAAAACTCTGAGGTTTGCAGCAATAAAGATCATGGGTGGTTTGAATGAATAGGGATTGTTTCTTTGCCAGCTTTCTGAAAAACTCTGGTGGTTAATTGTGGAAGGAGGTGAGAAGAGCGGAGTGGTCCGTGTAAGAAGGGATGAACTCAGTGCAGGAATTCCCTGGCTGCCCTGTGTGTCCTGCTCAGCTCTCTCTGCCCATGTTCAAGTTTGGCAAAGCCAAAGAGAAGGTGAAGTTGAAACGTGAGGGAAAGTGGCCTGTGATCAGCTGGGGGCTGGAGCACTTTGGGCTCACCTGAGGATGGCTCCTGGTTTATTCTGCAACCAAACATCTCCTGCCCTCTCTGGAAGGCTCCGTTGCTTTAATTAGGTCTGATAGGTTGTGATAGCCCATGCAAATCTAGGTCATTGCATATGTAAATGTGCAGCTGCAGTCCTGGCGGTGCCAGAACACATCAGCAGAGGTGTCCAGGCATGGGCAGCATCACCCCCAGCACCAGCAGCCTCGGGGCTCTCCGTGGCAAAGGGGCTGGGACACATTTCCCTCGCACTTGCCAAACGTTTATTTATGTTCTCGGGTTCGGAAGTTGGTAGATATTTCTGGGCACGTGCTTGAAATGTTAATTTACACTTCAACAACATAGGAAAGTGGGAAGTGTCCTTGATTTCAGTGTGGATTTCTTTCTGAAAATTAAAGTTTTGTAGTAGCTGGCTCATAAAATGTTGTTAGAAGTGCTACTTGTGTTGTGAATGGTAACTCCAAGGTAGAAAAGCTTTTGCTCAGAATTTCTTACTGCCCAAGAGCAGCTCAGGAGGCACATGGACACGGTGAAGGAAACGCTGTGATTCCTTTCTGTTTTTAAATTAGGAAAAAGTGCTTTGTGGGTTTATGTGCCGACACCTTTGGTTTGTCTGGGGAAAGTGGTTTGTACAGGTGAAGGCACTCGTGTGTAAAGCAGGTGGGAAGCAGCCACATTCCTGGTGGGATCCAGGCAAATCCCTGTGGGCAGACTCTGCACAGTGCAGGGGAGGGATGTTTGTTACACTGCCTGCAATGAGCTGAGGAGGGGCTCTGTTTATCAGACCCCCACAAAGAGACTTCCGACCACTTGGAACTGAGAGGGCTGCAGGGGCTGATTAATTGCAATATTTGTCTGCTTTCGTCCTGCGTTGCCTTACTCTGGTGATAATTTACTAATTTAGAGGGGAATGTTCATAAACAATAAAGCAAAGCAATTGTAGCCTTCTGCCCTTTGTCTGATAACTGTAGGATACCTGTTCCCTCATCACTGAGAGGAGGCTCCCACTTTATTGGATAGTGCACACTGCCAAACTTGGAGAAATCAATCCTTAGACTTTAATTTTTGGTTTGGTTTTTGTTCTCTCTGTGAGTGTAGCATAATTCCAAGCACAGCACAAGCACTGTGAGATGGCCCAACCTTTGATTGCAGTTAATAGCTGGTGGCTTGTTCCAGAGCAGGGGCGACTGCAGTGTTCTAAAAGGGAACCATGCCTCAACTGCTTGGAGGAAGCCCTTGGAGGAGGGACCTTCCTCTTTCTGTGGGATGGGACTTGCCTTCAGAAACAGCTGCAGGTCCTAACGCTGGGCTGAAAGCTTTTCCTGCATGTCAAGTCTCAATTCCAGC
This sequence comes from Regulus satrapa, assembly GCA_013396955.1. Lineage (NCBI taxonomy): Eukaryota > Metazoa > Chordata > Aves > Passeriformes > Regulidae > Regulus > Regulus satrapa. The sequence continues at coordinate 374,763 of VWZN01021641.1, read as the reverse complement.
CCTCTCCCGCTGCGTTAGGAAATGACAGTGGCAGTGGCAGTCGGTCCTTAGAGCTTGCAGCCCTCCTGGGAGGCTGCTGCAGGGCATGGATGCAGGGCGGGGCTGCAGGGCATGGCTGCAGGGCGTGACTGCAGGGCGTGACTGCAAGGTGGGACTGCAAGGGATGACTGCAGCGTGTGGCTGCAGCGTGTGACTGCAGGGCATGGCTGCAGGGCGTGGCTGCAGCGTGTGACTGCAAGGTGTGACTGCAGCATGTGACTGCAGCGTGTGACTGGAGGGCGTGACTGCACCGTGTGACTGCAGGGCGTGACTGCAGGGCGTGACTGCAGGGCGTGACTGCAGCGTGTGACTGCAGCGTGTGAGTGCAGCGTGTGACTGCAGCGTGTGACTGCAAGGCGTGACTGCAAGGTGTGACTACAGCGTGTGACTGCAGGGCGTGGCTGCAGGGCGTGGCTGCAGGGCGTGGCTCACCCTTGGGAAGCCCTTCCCCGCCTCTGCCGGGAACTTCTCTTTTCGTGGGTTTTGATGCAAACTCTGAAATGGCTCCAGATGCTGAAACACGAAGATGTTCTACTTGGCACGTGTGCTAACTTCGAGTAATTAATTTTCATAATTCCTTTTTTAAACATTGTTTGGCAGCCGTGCTAATTACGGAGGAGCCCGGAAGGGCTCTCGGGAGCAGGCGCAGTCCGTGGAGCCCGTGCTCCTCGTTAGGCTGTGTCTCCCTGCCTGCCTGGCTGTTTACCTGGGACCGCTGGGCTGCAGCATCGGCATCTCCCGGGTGACACAGGCAGGCAGCGCTGATGAGAGCCCGTGGAACGAGCGAGAGCAGTTTGGGATTAATTAGTTACTTACACGGAAGGCAAGGCTCGAATTCCCTTTTGAAAGAAGTCGGGGCTTCCTCCCGCCTGCGTTGGTGCGAGGGGCGGCCGCGCCCGCGGTGGGGCTGCTCCCGCTGCAGCCGTGCCCCGGCACGGAGGGCGAGCACCAGGGGTCCCTGACTGCCTTTCCTTTGACAGAGGCACCTCACGGTGTACCCCTATCGCTGCACCTTGGCCGACTTCCAGATCGAGAAGAAGATCGGGCGAGGCCAGTTCAGCGAGGTTTACAAAGCGACGTGTCTGCTGGACAGGAAACCTGTGGCACTGAAGAAAGTGCAGGTGAGCGTTTCGGGGCTGCCCTGGAGGAGAGAACTCTGCCCTGCAGGGCCTCCCGTGGCCAGATCAGGATTACACAGCAGTACTGCCGTCTCCTGTTGCTGGGAGATTTCACCTTGTCCTCCATGGGACGGTTTCACCGAATTGTTGTTAAATGCTGTTCAGGTAAATGGAGCAGCGAGGCCCTGTGGCTGTGCTGGGGCCGTGAGGAGCTGCCACCCCAACACAGCTGAGCCGTGGGAATGTGGAAGGGAAAAGGGCTGGAGCTTGCTGGGGAGCTGGAGAAGAGTTTGTGAGAACTTGGATGCCAAAAGTGTAGATTTTTTAAACTTGGCTGAAAGGATTGGGCAGTATTCAGAAGAGCGTTTTGTTTGAAGAAATTTGTTTTTAATCCTTCAACAGATCCTCCAAAATCACATTTCCAGTGACTTAGTGATAGTTGCAGAATGAATATTAATGCACAAAATTATTGTTAATTGTTATAGAGAAATCAGTGGAAGCTGTATGTGTTTAAAAGAGAAAAGTAAATATTGTCTTTTATTTACTATGCGAAATTAATAGTAATGTAACCAATGAAAATCACAGGATCAGATTCACAAACTTGTATCTTTCTTTTTCGTGCTGCTTAGAATATTGCCTATGGGTTTTTAAATTAGTTTTACCCCAGTGTTATCCCCGTGGTGGTTTCAAAATAAAGAAAACATTGATCTTTCTTTGATCTGGAGATTGTGTGAATACTCGTTACAGTAGAGGATGTACAAATTGGGGAAGGAAACACCAACTGCTTGTTAAAGTATAAAGTACTTTTTTTGTTGTTGCTTCATTTTTATCTTCTATGTTTTTGTATTTTAAGATTTTTGAAATGATGGATGCCAAGGCAAGGCAAGATTGCATTAAAGAAATTGACCTCTTGAAGGTAAAAAGTTTTATAATAACGTTTTTCTTTTTCCTTTTTTCCCCCTCCCCTTTTTAGGGTTTTGGTTTTTGTTTGTTTTGTTTTGTATAAAGTATTGTTTTCAAATAAAGCTTTGACAGTAAAGGAGGAAGCAGCTTTGCATGTACACATCATGTGTGTGTGTGTATAAATATCACACATGGAAAATGATAATTTAAATAAAGGCTCTGAAACCAGAGTGTGTTTAAGTGATTAAACCAAGTGGTGATTTTAATGCCTCAGTAGCTTATTTTAAATAGTTGATTAAGAACATAGATGATGCACTTTAAATATCTATTTTTGGTAAGTGCAGCAGACTACAAAAGGCTAAAAATTTGGTTCAGATGGTCAAATTTCTTTCTAGAAGTATTAAATAATTACTTGGTGCCTGTGATTTTTGGGATTTCTGTTCTAATTCATGCAATTGTAGCCTGTGTCTGTAGGGAAGGATAAACATGAACCAGTTGCTTAATATTCATGGAGGAAAATAATGCCAAGGTTTACATTCAAAAAGAGGATCTGTGATATTTTCAGGCTCTAGGAAAAAAGAATTCGAGCAGCTGTAAATATAAGAATGAGCTGTACTGAAATGGAAGAAAGAAATTAGTGAAGAAGCCAGCATAAATAATCAGATAATAAACTGACATGTGCAATTTGTGTGTTGTTGTCCTCCTTCAAAGTTTTAATTTAGTTTTGTTGTTCTTTTAAGGGGCAAAGAGACCTTGAATACTGTAAGCAACAGTTGGGGGCTTGTTGTTATTTAATGAGGGGGAAAAATCGGTTATTGCTTAACAAGGCATCCTTGAGGACATTGCTTTTAAATGTTTTGCAAGTTTCCAATAGCAGAGGCTGTTTCCCCCCCCCGTTTGATGGAATTCTCTTTGCTAAAGACATCTCCAGGATGCTGTGCCTGTGGAAATCTGTTTCTCCCAGGATTTTGGAGCAGTCTGGCCCAGGCTGTGGGTGCAGTCCTGGAGGTGCAGGTGCTGTGGCCGGCGGCTGTCAGGACCACGTTGTAACTGCTCCTCTTGCATTCCCTCCCTCTGCAGCAACTGAACCACCCCAACATCATTAAGTATTTGGATTCTTTCATTGAAGACAATGAACTCAACATAGTCCTGGAGCTGGCCGATGCTGGGGATCTCTCTCAGATGATTAAGGTAAGGACGTGTCCGTCCTAAAGGTGCTGTGGGCCTCCAGCATTAGGCAAACCTGAGGCTGTGGGGGGAGCACAGCTGGGTTAGAAGCATTTTTTTTCTCCTCTTGCAGTTTTGCACACACACAGGTTGCTTCCAGACCCGAACCGAGGTGTCTGGTGGCGTTTGAAATACCCCAGGCCGTGCCCTGGGTTTGTGGTCACTGCTGCAGAGGGAAGGGCTGATCTGGTGGGACACGTGTGTCATTTGCAAGGTTGATTTACTCAGTCCATGATTGATGGGGACATTTAATTACTGTTGGGTTCACTATTCACATCGCCTGTCTGCCACTCTGAAGACATTCAAGGAAGTCTATTGACTTACTTTGCAATGGGGATTTGGGTTTGAGAAAATGTTTCAAGCGCTTGTTCTTCTTTTATGTTGCTCTTAGGAATACTTGTATTGCTGCAAACCAGCTTTAGTTAAGCTGTTACCACCTGCTTTTATATTTTCTTTGACATGTTAATCTTTAGACATACATCCCTTGTGAGAACAGATGTGTTATATCATGTTTGTTAGCACTCTCAACCTTCTCTCCATGTTTTACCTGGTTTTTGCCATCATTATTCTGTAATTATCATAAATGAATGTTTGGAAAGTTCTCCTCCTCCTTGTTGTCACAGTTAAAATATCTTATTAACAGATTTGTTTTCTTTGCCAGCAGAGCTATGAGGCACTAGGCCAAAGGCTGTCAAACGAGTTACCCATTCAGTCCATAGTCAATGGCTGCATTTCCAGGATCCAGGGAAATCTGCTGGGTGTCACAGGAGAGCCCCGGGCCGGTGCTGGGGCAGGCAGAGGCAGAGTCAGTGGTGGGGAGAGCCCCAGGTCTCCAGGTGCAGCCTCACCCGAGGGGAAGGGGCAGCTGGGGGGCACAGCTGCTCCTCCTGCCCCCCTGGGCAGCAGCTCTGCCTTTGCCCTCCCTGTTTCCTTGGGGCTTCTGATGGGTTTTGCCCTTCTCCCACCATTGCCTGGGAAATTCGCTGCTCCTCTCGGGCTTTTGGTGGTTGTGGTTGGAGATGGAAAACACCCAAGGATGGTGAGGGCAGGAGTTACGGCTGTGCGAGACCTTCCTGGCCTGTGCAAGGGTTCTGCTTGGCTTTGCAATCTTAGCTTACGAAAGTTTTACCTACAGAATTGTAAGATTTCATTGTATGAAATGTGTGTATTTGTTTAGTCATCTGTAGTTTTTAGTTTTAAAATACTGACAAATATGTTCATTTGCTTATCAGGGTTGGCTAGTTAATTTTTAAAAGTAACTTTGTGTCATTATAATAAGAGTTGCATTTCCCAAACCGTAACTGGTAGAGTCTGGGATTGGTGCCTTCCCAGTTCTGGACTGTGCTGGCTTCTGGTGTCCACAGCTTTGTGTTCCCTCTGTATTTCAGGCATGAAAGAGATGCATTTATTGTTTTCGAGGTCATATAAATGAAGTTTTTTAACTGGTACAAATCTAGGAATTAAATTTTTTTTAAAATTTCTAACAGAGATAAAAACTAAAAAAATAAAATCAAACAAAAACACCCAAACCCCAAGCCTTAAACCCAAGAAGGAACAAAAGCTTCCTCCTGAATGCAGCTGCAGTGCTGCAGGGAGTTTCCCCAGCAGCCCCTCGGTGTCACCCTCTCCTCTCCCCTCCCCGAGCTGAAGCTCCTGTGTGTGGATTTTCGGTGGAGCAGCCGTGACAGCCCTCGGAAGGTGTGAGGGTGAGAAACCCAGGGCCTGTCTCTGTCACGCCCCGGTGCCTGCATTATTTATGAGGGATGTAGAGCTGCAGGAAAACCCACCGGAGAGTTGGGACTTCCTTGTAAATGTCAGGCAAACCTTATTGGACATGACATTTAGAAAATTATCACTAGTGGTCTTGCATATCCACTCTTAAATATTTTAATGAGAGTTAAATAATTTTATTGTGTATATAACACTTTCTCCCTCACCCTCTGTAATTCCTGTGCGCTCTCTCTCCGGTTTTGGGTTGAGACTGTTGCAATCTGTCAGATTTGCTGCCTGGGGAATTGCACAGTCGTGCCCTTTCACAGCTGATCTGCAAAAGAAAATTTGCCATTGCTCGAGTCAAACACGAACTGGTAACAGCATTTCACATAAAATAGAGAATGTGACAATGGACATCAGATGTCGGTGCCGAGAGGGGAAAGCATGAGATGCAGAAAGGGGCAGCAAGCAGTTCCCTTCCTTTATTGCCGCTGCAGGTTGGAACTCTCAGCCCCGCAAAGCGCAGCTGCGGGGAGGCACGAGGGTGTGGGAGAGCACGAGGAGCAGTGGCAAAGCTCTGGAAGTGTGTTTTGGGAATGCTCTGGCTGTAGAGCTGGCTCGGTGAGGAGCCAGGGAGCAGGGATCCTGCCTGGCCGCGGTGCCAGCCACGGCCCGCGTGCCCCCTGCGAAGGAAGGAAGGAGGGAAGGAAGGAAGGAAGGAAGGAAGGAAGGAAGGAAGGAAGGAAGGAAGGAAGGAAGGAAGGAGAGCAGCTGAAGGTGTGTGGTGTTTGGCCTTCAGTGAAGTGTGCAGCCGGCTCTTTATTGCTGCAGTGGGCTGGAGAAGGCCTGGGTGCTGCAGGAGCCGGGGCCACGCTGCACTCCTCGTGGGGCTGCTTTGTGCTGCCCGGTGTTGGGAGAGCTCTGAGGCACCACAGGGCCCTGGAGCGGGGACCCGCCTGAGCGGGAGTGTCTGTCTCACCCGGTGCAGCTCATCTCGGATTCCTGTTATGCACAAAATAGAATATATTGTTCTACCTGATCACAGAAGAAACATGGCTACTTTATTGGTGCTCTGGCCATCTTTTAAAAAAAAGGAAGTAGTTTTCCTTATCCTTGTTAGTAGACAATGCAGTAATGAATGTTTGCAAGGGGGTTTTTAATGGTCTTTTGTTTCTTAAGGCAAAATATTTGAGACATTTGTTGTTTTGAGGCATTAAATATGTTTTGCAAGGTAATTAAGGAGATTAATGCTAATCATAATTGTGTCCATTCAAAAATGTCAAACCTATTTAAGCGTATTTTTCGTAATAGTTGTTAATTAGTGAACTGCATCTAAGTTTCCACACAGAGAGGAGGAGTTAAAAGCTAATCAGAAGAAAAGTCATGCAGCTGCAGATCTGGAAGACATGAGCAACCTGCAGCTGACTAACACAATTCCAGGAACGAGTCAAATATGTTGCTTTTTCACTGATCTTTTATTTATTTCCTCCCACAGTATTTTAAAAAGCAGAAACGGTTAATCCCGGAAAGGACGGTGTGGAAATATTTTGTGCAGTTATGCAGTGCAGTGGAACACATGCACTCCCGCAGGGTGATGCACAGAGGTAACATTAATTCAGTCTCTTTTCACTGAATAATAATATAATGTTCCAATTAGTAAGCGCCTACATTCAAAAACAATTATGCTGATGTTCAGCCAATGCATGTTTAGAGAGGCTGGAGCCTGCGAGATGGATTTCTCCTTCTGTCTCTGCCTCATTGTTAAAGCATTCAGGCCGAAGTGAGTGTGGTATTAGGAAGATGAGCTGCTTTGTATTCCAGACACTGATATTAAGTAGAAGTGTCAAACTTGCCATTAGAAAAGTGTCAGAAATAAAATGCTGAGACTCCTGGATACAGTGAACTCTAAGAAATAGTCTTCATTATATTAGCTGTGACCTTAGAGAGTTGAGAAGAGTTTTCCTCTCTTGCAGGCTTTTCTGAAATATTAATACAAATATGCCCCACACTCTCATAACCTGTTCTCTGTTTTCATTAATTATTTTCGAATCTCTTGTCTCAGAACATCTTATAACTTTGAGCTCCATCCAACAATTACACTGTTGCCTTCAGCGTCAGTGAAGTGCTTTGGGAAGGACTGGACTCCCAAAAGGCACCAGCACCCCTCTCAGCTGCTTGTTATTTCCTTGCTCCTTTGAAGGAGGGGGTTCTTCACTGTACTTTTCAGCCAAGTGCTATCACTTCTGCTCTGTTACACATCCCCTGATGCAGTGTATCAGTTGTACCTGAATTGGTCTGTAATTGGTGGCTGGAATGGGGAGCTTCTCGCGTTGAGTCCGCTCTAACATGAGGAAAGAGCCTCTAACTCAGTTCTGACATGACTGCTTGGGAAACGGAGGGTTGTAGTGATTTCTGTCCTTCACGAACAAACTGGGCTGTGTGGAGCCCAGAGTTTATGTATATGTGGAACAGTAATTACCCTTTGCATGAGGGGGTGGTGGTGGGCAGTGCAGTTTCCTGTGGAAAGTGATCATCCCCAAAGAGAACTGGGCTCATTTCTTTGATTTCCAGCAGTTAAAGAGGTTGCCTCTGTTCTGTTGAACTGTTTCCTACATTTTCCCTCATTGGTATTTCTGGTGTGCTGGGGAGTACACTCTGATTTTTGTGTCTGTGCAGAGCTCGAAGCCTTGGAAGATTGAGCTTATCAAAGCTCTAAAGAAACGCGGTTCTGCTCGAGCCTCTTTGTACCCTGAGCGCTCCAGGCAATGCTTCTATTGCAGCATTAGAACCAAATAACCTTTTGTGGCTTTGACCTTTTACCTTTTTCTTCTTGCAGACATAAAACCAGCCAACGTGTTCATAACAGCCACAGGGGTGGTGAAGCTGGGAGATCTTGGATTAGGCCGGTTTTTTAGTTCGAAAACCACTGCAGCACATTCCTTAGGTAAGCTGGCTCTCCTGGAGCAGGGCCTGGCGTGCACCGTGGGCTCTGCTGATCAAACACCTGCTGTCCATCCTCCTCACACCGTGGGCACTGCATTTCCAGCCTCGTGTGTTTCAAATGCTCTTCACTGGCGTTTATAGGTACCTTGTGTTTTAAAATCTGTTCTGTTTTTCTGGAAGGCCTGGCCTGGTGCATGTCTTATAGCAAATAGCACTTTGGCTGCCCTGTGCCTGCTGAATTCGGTGTTACCCCTGACACCTTTTACCTTTTTACCTTTGCTGGTCAAGGCTCTGCCGTGGCTGGGGCTGCGACTGCCCGAGGAGGGTGAGCCTATGCTTTAAACATCCAGCTTTTCTTCGTATCTTCCACACATCTCAAGGCTGTCTTCCTCATTTTTACCATTAGCATGAATTCTAGTGCTATAGAAAATTGCATAGTTATGCAGTTCATTCTTCAAGTCTTACAGTATAAAGTATTTCATAATTGTGTCTGTAACCTCTTGAGAGGTGGCTGATTTTCCATTTTATTAATGGACCTGAATTTTTTGAGTCTCAGAGGTGCTTCTTTATTACAGCAGTGAAGGAACTTTGGCTTTTGGTGCAATATTTAAGCTCTTTAAAACTAATGTCTCTCAGCTGACTTTGGAACACACGATATTTGTTTCACTATTTGTGTTTCTGCAATTTCTTCCACGAGTGCCTCTTGCTGAATCCTTTCTTAGATGTGAGCAAATGTCATTGCTAATACTGACCAGCACTGGGCTTCTCAGTGCACAAGGAAGGAAAATACCTGCCTTGTTTTGTGTGTGTTTAAAGCATAGGAGGCATTTCTACAGTTTACTTCCATAAAATAGGAGATTTCAGGTTCCCCTTTGTATGAGAAGCTGTCCTAGGATATATCCCACCGTACTTAATAGATGAAAATAAATCCTCTTCACAGGAAGTTCCAATCACATCATCTGAACAGGCCAAAATATGATCATGTCTAATTATATGATCTTATCCAGTTTGACTGCTGCACTTATTATATTAATAAGAATAAATTGGGGCTTGGAAACTGGCTGCACATGTAAGCCAAGCTTGTGACCTTTACCAGGGCTGTTCTCTCCTAATTGAGAAAGCTGGAGGAGGAAGAGCTCAGGCCCTGGTGCACAAACCCTGCCCTTGCTCACGTCACGGGCGTCCTGCACACACGGGAGAGGTGCAGCACAGCGAGGGAGCAGCGGGGAGCAGGACTGCTGGTGCTGAGGGAGGGACGGACACACGGCCATCGCCAGCGCCTCTCGGAGCCCCGCCAGAGAGGGTGTTTGAAGGATGGGAAAATACGTGGACACGGAGCTTCTTCCTATTATTTAGATAATTTGCCAGAGACAGAGGTTTTGTAGCAGCAGGAAGCGGACCGATGTTGGGTTTGGTTTAATGAAGACATTTGCTGAGGGAGCCGTGAGGGACGAGCACCCCACGCCGGAGCCCGCGCGGGCCGGGCCCTTCCCGGCGCTGCGTTGCCCTGGCAACCGCCCTGATCCGTCATTTCTCTGGCTGCTGACCCATGAATTGAATGTGCGGCTTATGCAAATATATTCATCTCATTTCTCCCTTTGGTTGTATTTGCTCGCAGCAGACTGGCATGAAAGGGCATCAGGCAGTCCCGACCCGGCTGACAGGTGTAGCAGGGGCTCGGCAGCGCCCGCCGCCGCGGCGGGAACGGAGCCGTAATTAGAGCAAGGAACAGAATGAACGTCAGATGAATTACCAGGCAGCAGATCATATTTGTCAGGAAGGATTGCATACATAAAAATTAAGTGACAGTACATGCCGAGGTAATGAAAGAAAAATGAAAGATTTGCCTGTACACAGCTCGTGAGATGCTGGCGAGCTCCGAGCGCCGGCAGGAGCGGCGCCGGGGCAGCTGGAGACCGTGGGGCAGGGAAAGCCCTGGCCCCCGGAGAACCTCCACGGGCACACCTGCCAGAGGGGCAGCCTGGGCAGCTCCAGCCTCCCACGGAGCTGGGACAGGCAGCAGGAACCAGCTGGGGCTGCGGGAGCTCACGGGGCACCCCCTCAGGTGCCGCTGCCCCTTTTCTGGAGAGGAGACAGGAGATGCTTTTCCGTAGGGAAGAGCTCTTCCTGTGCAAGCCTTACCAGCAAATTCCAAACAAAAATGTTTTAAAGGTACTGGCTGTAGCTGGGGTGAATGTTACTACTTGTTACAATACAGTGGTTCACATTCCTTCCCTTATTTCAGACTTGTGCAACTTAGCATTAAGCTGGTAGATCTTGTTTTAACAGGAGCTGCAATAAATACAGAGATCTTGCATTAATATTACAATGGATAACTTTTTTGAGAACTGGTATAATGTCCATTTTTAGCTAAATAAACTTGGCATTATCCAGAGCTTTACATTTTGAAGAAACAAGAGGAATAAGAAAAACAACCAACCAAACCCCGAAAGAAACCAATTTTACACAGAACAGGCTTGTTTTGGAGCAGATGATTTATCATTTATTCTTGGACAAGAATATACTTGGAGCAGATTTTCCTTTTGGGAGATTCACGTAAGTCAAATCTTCCCAGTTTAGAACATGCCAATAGCCCTGGATTGGAGAACTTGGGGTGTTACCCTTCCCTTCTGGTTCCTGCTTGGATGTGAGGGTGAACAGGGAGGAACTGAAGAGCTCTTCAATAAATGGACCATTTGTCTGCCTTATTTTTCTTTCTTTTGCTTGCCAAGCCAGTTTGCCATCTGAACCAAAATCCCAGGGCTTGGAAGGGCTGGTAATCAGGACTTGGTAAGAAAGAAAAGGATGCAGGAAATCCACTGAAAATGTCAGTGGCCAATATTGTGTGTTTGGAGTTCTTTGTTTGCCTCTTGTTCAATTCATTTGTGGAAGGAAAGAGAGATGCAGAATTGCTGCAGGTAGATCGTGCTATTTACATGTGGGAAAACCCAACCAGCCAACTAAAAAACCCAGCCCAGCCAGAAAAAAAAGCAGTTATATATAAGGAGTTTGGTAGGGGTTGTGTGATTCAATAATAATGAAAAAAAAATAACCTCCTTAGGGGAACAGGTCTTTTAACAACAGCTGCAATATTATGCACAAAATATTTATTGTTTTTCTCTAAGAGTAAGTAGATTTCATCTGCTTTTATTGGTTTTGTTTCCCCCATGAAAATTAGTGGAGGTACCTCACACTGAGATTTGAAGGAATTTAAAATATATTTGCCTATGTTTGACCACAGTTTTACTTGAGTTAGTTCCCAAATTCTCCTGGGAAAGGACCTGAGCTGGCTTGTTGGAAATACACCCCAAAGAACGCCAAAGTTTATAAAGGAATACTTGAGAATTTGACTCTTTTTGAATGCTGCTGGATGGTTTTTGTGGTAACCTCCGAGTGTGGATGGAGAGGGTGAGAGGTGAGAGACCCAGACTCTCATCTTCCAGCAGAATTGTTTCCCTGCTGTGTTTGCACGGCCACATAGCACTAAAACATGCTGAGATTTTTCTGTGTTCATGGGACGTGCACTAGTGTTGCTCATGCTAATGCTAAGCTGATAGTTCTGCAAAAACTTCATCACTATTTGAAAAACTGGGCAGTTTTTTATTTTGCAGGCAGGCATTTAAAAAGTCTCAGTGTACACAGCCTGTAAAAAGATCTGGAAATATTCTGCACTGATTTTGGCCTAATGCAGTCTGTAAAGGTGTGGGAGAGCCTCTGCTGTGCAAGGCTTGTCTGGGTTGCATCAAACTCAGTGAATGAGACTTGGAGAGAGCCTCCTAAAAGAATGAATCCGATTTGGTTGTGCCCGTGAGCAGCCAGGGATTGAGTTTCTCAGGAAGCATTGCTCATGGCTGAGCCATGTTTGCACAAGTGAGAGACATGGAATTGGAATTTCGTTTCTGAAATAACTTTGCCACTTTGTGTTTTCCTGGTGGAAAAAAAAGAGACCCTGCTCCTATTCTTCACTGGGAATAATTAGCATTTCCCTCCCTTGGGTGTTGCAGCCATCCCAGGGCTGGTGTAGCTGCCCATGGGCTCTGCTGGGAGAGCAGGAATGCTCTGGCATCACTGAGGCAGCTGCTGCTCAGAGGAAGGGCTGCAGCCTCCGGGAGCAGAGCAGGAAGCTCCTTCCTTACCCACGATCTTCCCCATGGCTCGGCGACCTTTATAACTTCAAATGCATTACTCTACCACCTGGTGAGTAATGTTGAATCTGAGCATTATTTTGTATTTTCAGCAGGGCAAATGCTGGAGAAAGTTTCTGATGAATAGTCCCCGATTAGACTGTTCTTGTCAAATTGACTAATGGGATGCAATGGCGAGCCCCGAGTGATTGCACTGGAAGCCTTGTGCAGTTTTCTAGAAGATGCTCATTACAGGAGATTCCCACGTAATGTTGGACAGGCCATAAAGAGAATTGGCCTTGTCAGTCTTTTATCATGACAGTTATTTAAAAATTAATGCATCAGTTTTGAAACGCAGAGACCTGCTTGTTTGTACATTTGCTGACAAGGCTTGGGTAATGATAGGTAAATGTGCAAGGTGGGCTCACAAAATGAGCTCGGGCGTGGAGCGCTCCCAGAGCCATTAATGGGATGGAGCAGCCCCGTGCCCCGGTGGGGCAGGTGACACACTGAGCCGTGCCACAGCCCTGTCACAGCCCTGTCACAGCCACAGCCCTGCNAGCCCTGTCACAGCCCTGCCACAGCCCTGTCACAGCCACAGCCCTGTCACAGCCCGGCCACAGCCCTGCCACAGCCCTGTCACAGCCACAGCCCTGTCACAGCCACAGCCCTGTCACAGCCCAGCCACAGCCCTGTCACAGCCCTGTCACAGCCTCTGTCACAGCCCTGCCACAGCCACAGCCCTGCCACAGCCCTGTCACCGCTGGCATGATCTGAACGGACAGTGGGGCAGGGCTGGTGCCCCGGCGCAGGGCCTGCCCCTGGAGCCCACTCCTTGTTATTCACTCCGAGGTGCCCAGGCAGTGACCTGGAATAACGGAGTGCCAGAGCAGCCACGGCTCCAGGGCCCTGGCACCCCCGGGCTCGGGGACTGCAGGGGGCAGAGCGGGGCTGGGCTGCTGCTCCTCCTGCCAGCTGTGGGCTCCACAGCTCCCAGAGCTCCTGGCACGGCTGGCAGAGCAGCAGAGGAGTGCCGGCTGGAGAAGTGTCTTACGCTGCTGCTCAGTGGGGACTTCCAGAAGTGTCTTCCACAGCTTCCTGGAATGAATCACTGTTTCTTCTGCAGCTGCATATTTTTAAGCAGGAAAATGAATCAGTGCTATCCCAGCCAAGTCGGTTCTTGTACAGAAACCTGGCAGACGTGTGGGAATTACTTGGAGAGCTGCACTGTCCATGGTGTGGATGTTGATTGCACGTGGGACGGAGCCATGGAAAGGCTCTGAATGAGTCCAGTCCGCTCCTGCTGGCCCAGAAGTTACTCTGTGCAGTCCAGCAAAAGTCCTGAACTGCTGGCAGGGCTCTGGTCTCCTCCCTGCTCCAGGGCCCTTCAGGGGCAGTGAAACCCAGCCCTGTCTGGGGCTGTGCCAGTCTCACCTGTGCCTCCTGAGCATGGAAACAAAGTCACCTCCTCCGCTTTTCCTGTGTTAGAGTTTTTATAGAATTTGCAAAAACGTAACTTCTCATTAGAGCACTCTTCTCATTGAAAGGGAATTAATTTCTAAAGTGAATGACCTGAAAGCAGGAGCTGAGTTCACTGCACAGGGCAGCTGATTGCTGAACATCTCGAGGGTCCAAATAAATTCCCTTCTGTGGGCTGGGTCACCTGTGCAGGGTGCCAGGGCCTGGGTTCTGCCTCGCAGGGTTGTTGCTTTGTGCCCCACAACTCATTTGCTTCCCACAGTGAGCAGACCCCTCTGTAGGAACGCTGGGGAAGGTGGTGGCTCTTCTCCCACCTCCAGCACCATCCTTCAGCTTGTTAGTCCTGCAGCTGTCTTCAGGCAGCATTTCAAATGGAGAAATTGTAAACTGAATGTTACAGGCAAATTAAACATTTGCTATCTTTTGAGGAAAGGTCTTTAATTAGGAGAAGGATACACTGGAATGTCAAAAGAAAAAAAAATTTGACAGGGGACGGACGAATAGGGGAAGCAGGAGAAAAGAGCATATACAGTGCTTGGATGTTTTAATAAATGATGTATCTGAGGATTATTTGATGTAGTTGAGGCTGCCAGGATGTCTTGTATTTTCAGTACCACAAGTGAAACTTATTTAGGATTTTAAAAAGAACCTTTTTGAGGTAAGGAATTTATTAATAATTTCCTGTAACTTCTGTCCAAAATACTGAGTAAATTTCTTTTGATAAAATACAGACTTGTGGAAGTACATAGAAATCTCCCAGCTTGTGACATAACTGCAAGCTGGAGCGGGGTTTTAAAGTTTGGAATGATTATCTTGTTTTTTCCAGACAGGTTTTGCATTCCTGGCTAGTGCTGGGCTTAGTCTGTGCCCTGCAGTGCCTGTCAGAGGTCCCCTGTGCCACCCGGTGCCACCCGGTGCCCTGTCAGGGGAGCACTCAGTGATGTGCTGGCCCGAGTCCTGCTCCAGTGTCACAGTCACGACACCCAGAGCAGTTTGGTGAACCAAGGGGAGGATCCCTTCCAGTGGCTCTGCCCATCCAGGACACTCTGAAGGTTCTTGGGAGCCTGGAAGGGAAAGGAAACGTTTCCCACAAGTCAGAAATGAAGAAGATCTTTTCAAGCATGTTCACCATTCTCTGCTCTGTTTGCGATGATGTGTTTGGTTCTAATCAGCTCCTTGTGCTGCCCCTGGCCCCTTAATGAAGTCTCTCTCTGTATGACACAGGTCGCAGTCACTCGTAAGACAATAACCCCTGGTTTGTTTGTTTTTGCAGTGGGAACTCCCTACTATATGTCCCCAGAGCGAATACATGAGAACGGCTATAACTTTAAGTCTGATATCTGGTCTTTGGGCTGTTTATTGTATGAGGCAAGTATCTTCTCACTTTTTTCCCTGGGTTTTCCATAACTGCACAGTTTGGGACAGGAATTGAGTCGGTCACACTGCCTGGAGTCAACCCTTAGAAAAGCTGATTCGTTTTGTGTTCCTCGAGCATCTTCTGAGCATGAATGCAGGGGTTGTGCCCCCCAGCGCTTGCACGAAGTTAATTTAGGTCAGAGCAGAGGTGGAGGACGAGGCCATGAAAAGCCAGCTCCCTGCATCCCTCCTTCCTGCAGGGAGCAGAGCTCTCTTAGGGCAGCACAGTCACAGCTTTTCCTGACTGGATTTGTTTCGAAAATAGCAAATTCGTTTCAATGCAAGTTCCTGGTTTCTTAGATGGAATTCAGGCCAATTGCGGTGTTTTAATTTTGGGAACTTCCAATAAAGAAAACCAGAGGTTTTATGTAATGTGAAATCGGTGTCTCTAACTACGATATTATGGCTGGAAGTTTTTCTGATTGTACATTGTCTTGCAGCTTGAGGCACAGACTCAGAGCAGACACATTTGGACGAACTGCCCAGTGTGCTACTGGTTTTTAAAAGCTATTACATGTATTTTGAAAAAAAGTTATAATTTATGATTTTGTAACTGTGCTTTTGGTTTGGTGATTTCATTTTAAGCAGGGATCAAAGGGTATCAAAGTGTTGTACTCCTTTATAATCCAATCTAAGTCTTCTTTTAGATGGATGCTTCTATCAGTTGAAGAGACAGCGCATGCCAGCATTTAGAAAGCTTTTATCCCCACCCCGAGAATTAAAACCCCTGGGATATTTAGTATGAATATTGCTCACATCCTCCTTGGTTAACAAATTCCGGGAACTGATGGCATTTTGCTTTTCAACACAACTTCTGGTAATGACATGAAATTAGAGAATAAACAGAAATGGAATTCACTCTGTGGGCACATCAGATGTGAAAATTGCTATAGCTAGGCTTGTACTTCAGCTGGGTGATGGAACAGAGGCTGTAGGACCTGACGGGATCCAAGTCAGTTTTCCCACAACATCTGTCCAACATCAGCCCGAGCTGAGGCCTGGGGCCCTGCTCTGTGGGGAGCAGTGGGAGGGCCCCACTTGGGCTCCACTGCCCGGCTGCTGCTGCAGTCAGGGCTGCTCTGAGTCACTCCAGGCTGAGCTCCCGGAGATGGGATTCCAGATTTATGCAGAGAGAAATATTTAGCGTTGTGCTGAGATATGTTTTTGTTGCAGGCAATATGGTCCCCTTATGGCACAGGAGTCTTGGTACTCCTTGTATTTCAAGAAGCTGAATTAATTGCACACTAAACATAATTCTCTGGTAGGAGTAGCAGTACTACAGTAACATCTGAAGGATTTGGCGTGTGAAGCATCTTTAAATTTCCTTCCTACGTAGGTAAGGCTTAACTTAGGGAACAGGAACTGTGAGATATTGCAGATTCCAGGGGAGGACTGGACAGGTACCAATTTTATGTTCGGTAGTTAAACAACTACTTGACTTCTTAAACTTTCTAGAATTTTGAAAATTAAGCATCAGATCTACGTGTCTTTTGAAGGAACTGTTTTATCTGCTCTAATGTCTTGTAAGAAGAATGCTTTTCCATTTGGCTTAGAAGTAAGGAAGAGATGCTTGTTTGGGTATGAGTCACTTCTGATATTTCTCCAGATAGATTGTGTAGATAAGCTGCAGAGAGATTTAATGTACAAATTGCCTTCAGAGACACGTGTGTCCACTGGAATCCACTTAGGGAACATTGAGGGCTTTGGGACATGATGCCACATAGCACCACTTAACTTTGACATTGATAATCATACAGTGATTTTTATTAAATCTTATCAATATAGTAGGAACTGTCTTCATCCCTCACTTCCTATAGATGTCTGTCAGCAAGATAACTTGGAGGAGATAAAAATAAGTTGTTAATTCCCAGAATGTAGCTACAAGCAATGACTTCAGCAGTTCTGGCAAGACGATCAATTTAAACACTAACAGGGATTCCCATCTCTGGATGTTTGAACCAGTCATGCTGCGTGGTGGGCGTTTTCCATGGAGATCTGGCTGGCCTGGGGTAATTGCTCTAATCAAAATGTCAGGAGCAAACCCCAACGCAGCATCACAAACTGTGGTTAGTGAGATACTTGGAGTGCCTGTGGTCATGGCCCTGCAGCCCTGACTGCTGTAGTCACAACTGGGTGCTCTCTTTCCACTTTAATTCCTCGCATTTACCATCCGAACCCCACAGTGTGTCCTTTTCATTCCTTCTCTTTCACACATGAGCACTTAACTAAACCTGGAATGAAAAGTTAATGGGAATTGGAAAACCCCTCTCAACCTGCCTGGCATTATTGATGTGTGTACTGAGATCTTGGAGACCCTGTTTAACCCTTGCTTGCTTTCTGTGTTTTCCCTAATGCCCCCATTAGTGCTCTCCCCGGAACAGTCCGTGCTGGGTTCTCCAGTTTAAGTGATTGAGAGCAGTTTGCTATCACTCCTGCTTGGGGAGTGGAGTCTCTAATTGGACTCTGTCATTTTTCTCCTACTGATTTGCCTACTGCTGTCATGACTGTAATGAAGTAACAGTGACACTTCACCTTTTGCCTTCAAAAATCTTCCAAATGCTCTCGCCCAGTGCTGGGGTTCTTTGGGATCCTGTCAGGACTCTTCATCCTCAGGTCTGTGGGTTTGTGAGGAGCAACTTCCTGTTACTCCTGATAGTAGTGGTAAGGATTGAGGAAGAAGCGTGGTAACTTCAAGTTCTTTAAAAGAGGTATATGTTTTAAACCAAGGGTGGTTGAACTTGGTGTGCCCTGCATTGCTCAGCACTGGGATGTGTTAGTGGTGGTGAGGCTTTGGTGAGACCCCCTGGCTGCAGCCCTTTCCTGCAGTGCCTCTGG
Source organism: Regulus satrapa (assembly GCA_013396955.1). Taxonomy (NCBI): domain Eukaryota; kingdom Metazoa; phylum Chordata; class Aves; order Passeriformes; family Regulidae; genus Regulus; species Regulus satrapa. Next base: position 356,966 of record VWZN01021641.1, on the reverse strand, counting down.
GAACTCAGCTCAAACCAAACTGCTTCTCTGTCACCAAATCACTCATCAGTCCTGTGGTGATCCCTCAATCGTGGTTCATTGCTGTGGGGTAACAGGTTGGAGGATTTGGCACTGCCTCTCCATTATATCTCTTCCATTCTGCAGAGTCCAAGCAGTTAAATACTCAAAGATAGACGGAGATGATTGTATCTGAGAGGGTTTCAGAGTTGCCTTAGAGCCAGTTGAGTCCTTGCTGATGGGCTGGTGGTCTGAGCTTCCTCTTTCCTGGGGTTTTTCCTTGGGAAGCCTGGCGGAACCTGGCGCCAGCCCGATGGGCTGCCGAGCTGCTGGGGCCCCGGAGCAGCCTGGGCTGGGGTGCAGCAGCATCCCTTGCTCTGCTACCAGCAGAGAACAGAATTGGCTCTTGCAAACTGGCAGCACTGAGGGCTCTCTGATCCTTTGTGGTTCTGAAACATTTTCTGTTTTTTTTCCTCCAGATGGCAGCTCTGCAAAGTCCCTTCTATGGAGATAAAATGAACCTGTTTTCTCTTTGCCAAAAAATAGAGCAATGTGACTACCCACCTCTTCCAGCTGAACATTATTCTGAAAAGGTAAATTGGGAGCGTGGTTGCAGGGGAATGGGGAGCTGCAGAGAAGTTTCTCCAGGCATGGGGAAAGGGAACCCAGGAGGAGAACCCTCCTAGGGAAGAACAGGGGATGGCCAGGGGGACCTGGCTGAGCAAATTCCTTTTGTGATGTCTGAATACTGACAAGCAAAATCAAGACAAAAAAGATTTCTTAATGTGGGGAATATTGTAAAACTGAAAGTCTATGATGCTGGCAGAAACCGGCAGTGAGCCATGGGGAAGCCCTCTTCTTGTTTCCCTCCCCATAAAACATTTCATAAGAGAGCACTGCTATGTTTGTTTATGAAGTCTTCGGTGTATGGCAAAGTGGGGAAGGAACCATTTTAAGAAAAAAAGAAAAGCCGTTTAGTTTAATGCAGTAAACCTCAGGAGCAGCACTACAGAGGCTTTTAAAGTGCAGGTTTGTGTGTGTGAACATGAGGGGTTGGGGGCAGCAGCTGAACCAGGGCATAACCCAATGTCCCAGTTCCTGCTCGCCCAGCTGCAGACACGTGGGTTGGGTTTCCCCAGGGCCTCTTGAGATGAGCTTGACTTTTTTCTGCCTCACCTAGACAAAGCAGCTGGTTTTCCTCAGCCTCCTCGTTCCTTACAGTTACCTTCTACTTGAAAGGAAATGGCTAATGTGATTCTAAATTTTCACGATATCCTATGGGGCTTTTCTTTTGTTTCACTCTGCCTCAGCATCCTGAGGAGGAGGCAGGATGCCGGAAAATCCCGAGCACGGGCGGCCTGGCCTCCACCCTGGGAGGGACCCTGCACCACACTGCACTTTTTGCTTCATTTTTCCTCGCCAAGCAACTCACGCAAAGCGATGCTGTGAGAACTAGTCTGTAGATGTGGATTTGAACATTTTCTTGCCCCAAGCTCCGTAGCAGCGCCCCGGCTCCACGCGACGCTTTGCCGTGCTGCAGCAGTTTGCATTTCAGGATGTGCCTGTTGGCAGCAGGAATTAGTGTAAGCTGACAGATGTGTTTCCTGTCCTTACAATTACTGTCTGTTTGCTTCCCTCTGGCAGTGCTGAAGAGTGTGTGTAGTGCAGTGATACAGCGGGGTGAGAAGGATGGTTTGGAGCTCAAAGCGCCGGTCCCAGAGAGGTGCAGATGGTTCATGCACTATTAACGGGATGCTGGCGGAGGCTGTGCCTGTGGCTGCTGCTGCTCACTGGAACAGCACAAACGGGGAATCGGAGCAGGGCTCCAGCACCAACAGCATCCAGCGTGCTGCTGTGCAAGGCAGTGTTTGGGGCAGAGCCCCTGCTTTCATTTCCTTTCGGAGATGTTCCTCTTCTCTGGGGCCTTTTGTGCCTCACCAGGCCAGACCCCCCTGCGAGTAACTGCATGCTGCTGGAAGCGGGAGGAGCTGGGATCCAGCCAGGATTGGTTTTCTATATCGGGAACAGAAGATTCCAGATTATTGCTGGAGATGCTGGCTGGTGGTGCTGATCCAGGCTCGGCCCACTGGTTCCTGTAGGTGCTGGTGAATGCCTGTGAGGACAGAAGTGCCCAGGCTGTTTCGGTGCTGCATGCAAGGGGAACGCAGGCGCTGTTTGGACAAATGGTACTGACAGCACAGGCCCTGGGCAGAGCTCGAGAAGCGTTTTCAGTTGTTTGTGGGAGATTTGTGGTCAGGCTGACCCATGTTCAGTCGTTGGGGTCCCAGGGTTATGAAGGCAGCGGCGTCCCTGCCGTGAGCTGGTCAAAGTCCCCAGGAATGGGGCAGGGCCAGGCAGCAGGGCTGGGGTGGGAGCAAGGACTGGGCCTCGCTCCATCCCGGGCTGGAAACCTCAGCTACGTTCGTTAATGCAGCTGAAGCCGTGTGCTTGATAGCTCTATGGCTTTTAATTACCGGTAAAATAATTGGCACTGTGGCTACTGGGAGGATGTGAGAAGATCAGAGGCTCAAGGCTGTTTTTCCTGGTGCCTCAGGGGTACGAGCAGCTTTCAGTGTCTGTATAATTAAAAGCTACAATCTTTCATGTGCACAATAAAGAGGGCTGGGAGGTGGGGAGACTCCAGCCCCTCTGCATTTTATTTATTAGACATAATCAATGTCCAGTTTCTCTTCCTCATAAAGGTTCCTTAGGAATTCCAGATTATTGAGCAGGGTAGAGCAGCTTAAGGTACCCAAGTGCTGGTCAGCCCCGTTACGCTGAAAGGCTCGGGTGGGTTTGGTGCTGGGTGCTGGCGTTGGTGTGGGAAGGGCAGCACGGCTGCTGCTCCACAGACCTCTGCTCAGGCTCCCCCTTTCCTCGGTTCCTTCGCTGGCACGTCCCTCCTCACCTCCCACCTCAGTCACATCTTGGCAGTGATCTCAGCCTCCCTTCCTTTCCTCCCTTCCTTTCCTTCCTCTGTCTCCTGCTTGTGCCACTGGTGCCTCCCTGTCCCCTGCTCTCCCCAGCCCTGGGTGCGCAGGCTGGGTCGTCCTCCAGGATGTAAAAGATTCTGAGGTTGGGGAAGATTTAGGTCTTTAGTGAGCACTTGGTGGAAAAGGTTCTTCCTGGCTCTTTTGGAGGTGGGACACAGGGACACGAGCCCCGCCATGGCTGGACTGTGCACTGCAGAGGCTCCCTGTCCCGGCACGGCCCCCAGAGCTGGGGCAGCTGCTCCCACAGCCTTTTCCAGGCAGGCCGCAGCAGATTCACTCACGTGTGCCTGTTGTGCTGTTTTGCAGCTGCGGGAGCTGGTCAGCATGTGCATCTACCCCGACCCAGATCAAAGGCCTGACATCGGTTACGTGCACCAAATAGCCAAACAAATGCACGTGTGGACCTCGAGCACATGAGCGCCGCGGCCGAGCCAGCACAGCTCAGTCTTACTTGAATTCTTTTTCTCAGCTGAAAGCGACTGGTGCCAGGTCACACAGGTGGGAGGTTGAGCACTCGCAGCAGAGGCTCCAGCATTTGCAGGTTATTTGACAAGGACTCTTACAGGTGGTCGTGCTTTAAAGTGAAGATTCTGTGAGGTATTGCAAGTGATTCTTTTTATTTTTTATTTTTGAGGCCAATCATGTTACGGATGTAGATCATTTAAGGGTCCTTTCTTAAAACTGTCGTGTGTAATCTAGGATAGCAGCTATTACCGAGGGCTCAGCGTTTGCCAGACCTTCTATCTTAACTGTAATGTGAAATATTGAAATAATTCCTTCAGTGAAATCACTTTATACTAATGTAAGGATTACAATAGATTTTGTGTAATTTGTATAACTGCTACTTTGCCTCTTCTGCAAATGGATAATAGCAAATTCAGTTTTTACTTGGTATATTTTAAAGCAGCCATTTATGTTTTTATTAATTTCCTCCTCTTCAGACTTAGGAATTGGGAAGGGTTGGGGGGTGGGAAACCCTTTTGTTTCGTAATTTTTTTCCTTTTTTTTTTTTTTAATTGAAAATGTATTTTGCCGATGCATTTTTCTGTCAGAGGTGAGTTAGACATGAGCCTGGGGAAAAGAAGACAAATATGCCAAGCAAACCCTTTACCATCTTTGCTCCTGCAGAGAATTGCTCCATTCCCTCATTTTTCCCTTTTGGAATGGTTCTTCTTCACCTCCAGGTTCTCCTTTAAAACCAGTGTTTATCAAAGCCAACTCAGTTTTGGTGCAGAGACTTTTTCATGTTCAGTAGTACATCAGGTACTATCAGTAGAACTTCAGCAGTGTTTTAAACACTTGGAAAATTTTTTAAAAATAAATTAAATGCTTTGTGTATGGAATTGTGCCTAGGATCAGCCCCTTCTCTCAAACTGTGAAAGCTCATTACAGAATGTGAATGTTTATAAAATCTCAACCTGATCTGAAGGAGTCATCGTCTTTAAACTGCATGAAAATTGTCAACCGGCTGAATCCATTCATTGAATCAATGATTTGTTTCATTACTACCAATGGAAATACTCACTGCTTTAGGAACAGCCGTGGATTCACGTTCCAGTGTCTCCATTCCGTGTGCCTGTCAGGAGGAGCAGGGCTGCACTCGGTGCTCCAGAGGAATCCTTCAGCCTGTGCTGCTCCAGCGCCGCCTCCACGTGGGACAGGGGCTTGTGCCAATGTATAGATTTGTGTGTGACAGTTCAAATGCAGCCTGTGCCTGTTTCTTTTTTTCTTAAAGAAAGCTTACGATCCTTAACTTTTTTGAACTAAGATTAGGGTTAGGGGGTTACATACATATATATGCTTTTAGTGGATTTTTTTAACCTATTTTTCTCTACTTTAAGGAAAACTGCAGTGCCATCTTCAACTACTTCCAAATTACAATTTGGGAATATCTGTATAGGGTACCAAGAAAAGCCATTAATTGCTGTGAATATGGTTGGTATCATTAATGCAAGGTGCCTTTTACTGAGGCTTCTCAGTAGGAAGTTCAGGCTGCCGCTCTCAGGAGAGATGCGGGAAATTCAAATCAGCAGAACGGCGTGGAGGCACCGAATTGCTGCCACCCCTGCCGTGCCAACCAGCCTGGTTATTTACATCGGCTTCTTCAGCACTCCCAGGGTTCAGCCTGAACCTCTCTGCTTCCACTGCAGCTTTCCTTGGAGCCACGGCTTCCAGGGAAGCTCAGCTCCAATACCAGTATCTGGAGAAGTCTGGTCACTTTCTTGCTACATAAAATTTTGTAGTGCTTATAAAGAAATGTATTTCAAAAGGTAATTTTTTGCAATTGTGCATTTTTAGATAAATAAAAAAAAATATTTCCAAAATAAACACCTTTGTTTAAAAACCAAGAAAGTCCAGTATTAAAGGTCCAAGCGGAGTGAATAACAAGACAATCAGATTTGAAATGATGCTGGATCTGTCCTGTACCTACAGCAAACAGGGACGCAGTAACATCAACATCCCCTGCTGAGCACACACCCTGCAGTGGTATCAGGGAGCAAGGGCAGCAACTCCCACCACCAACGCTCACTGTTTTCTTACATTCTATTAAATTAAAACTTATCAAATTAGATTCCTGCTGTTTGGCTCCTGGAGTGGGGTAACAAAGCTCTTTTCTGCCCCCAGTGCTGGGCGGGGCCTGGAGGGGAGCACAGCTCTCACCTGCTCTAGAGGAGGAAGGGAGAAGCAGCAGCAACAGCACCAGGTACAGACACACAGAGGAGGTTGGGCAGAGCCTTTATTCTGCACCAGCTGCTGTCTGAGCACCCACAGGGCTCAGGATGTGTCCATGGTTTGCACGGTCTCATCCAACACCTCGAGCTCCAGGTGTGCCACATTCTCTGTGAGAACAGCAGTTGTTCCTTTTTCACACTTGTACCTACCAAACCTAGTAAAGAAATGGGGAAAATTATACTGGAAGATGGTACAGAGGAAAACTCACATTAAAATTTTAGAACTGACCAGCTTCAGAAGTTTACTGTAGTGGTCCATGTGCTTACTGAAAATCTATGTTGCCTGCAATAACTGACAGAGTTTCAGATAAACCAGCAGCTTCGGGATCTGTTTACAAAAGCACTGCCATGTAGCTGGAAAGGTTTTTATCAAAATCTCTGGCCTTTCAAAATGGTGGGGGACATTTGTGCTAAAAACCAAAGAACAAGCAATTTATTTATGTTTTGCAAGTCTAGAAAAATTCTACCTTTTTCTATGTATTAGCCTCTATTCAGCTGCTGCTACAGCTGCTCATTAGCGCTGTTTAGTTCCAAGTCCTACAGACTGAAGCTCACTGACAGAACTTGGTATCACTGCAAACAGAGCGGGGACCCCACAAGAGCTTCGGGATTGCTCACCTGTCCCCCTTCTTGTTGGCCACGTCGTATGGGCGGAGGAAATCCAGCTTGCTCTTGCTGATGACACAGATGTCGATGTTGCTGCCGGAGCCCAGGTCGTTGTAGATGCCGGCTGCGATGGCATCTCGCACGAGCTGCTTGGCCTCCTCCTCCTGGGAAAGGGAAAAAGCTGTCACTGTCCCAGTGCTGGCACTTCCAGCACTGTGAGTCCCTGTGCCTGTGGAGGCTGAGCTTGGAACAGTAAATGATACACCAAACCCTTCAGTCACCAGTGCTGCAGTCCAAATGCTGCGATTGGGTAAGTTTGTACTTAAGGAGGAACTTCTGCTGCAGTAATGGGTGTAACCAAGACACAGTTACTAGTTAGAAGGAACTTGAGTGCAACACTGCCCGTGTCACACCACAGCATTCAGGAGTATCTTTGACACAGAAACATTTCAAATTGATCAAAATGAGTATTACACCAGATCTGCAAGATCCCGTTCCCGCTCACCAGAACACAGGAGCGGTGCTGCTGTGGAGGGACCATGAGCACTGATGGCACTGGCAGCCTCCCTGTCATTCCAGCAGCACTGGCTCCCTCTGCAGCTCCCGGGCAGGGCTGGGGCTATTCCAAACGAGCTGATGGAAAAAATCCCCAGGCTCAGCTCAGCGCCATCAGGAACGATGTGTGATGGCCTCAGCTCCTGCTGTTACCCAGGCTGGGGAGTGCGAAGAAACGTCACAAAAAACTTCCTTGATTTATCATTTAAAATCACGCCGGAGCCAGGGACAGGCCCGTGTCAGTGCCCAGCTGTGCCTGGCCCCTTTTCACTGACAGAGCCCTTCAGTCCAACCCATGCCCCCTCCCCACCAGGGGACATCCTGCACCTCAGCTCCACTGAGCCTGTGCCCGGCCCCTGGCCACAGGGTCAGATGCAAGGAAAACAGATCCGTATAAATACATATACAGAGACAGATGCATACATCAGATTCAAACACAAATCTTTTCAGTAGCCTAGCAAGTACAAACTAGAGAACGTAAGACCCCATACTTCCTCTCAAAGGTGTGCTACTTACTTGAAAACACTGACTAGAGCTGCCTGTTCAATACAGAAATAGTAAGACTGGAACACATCCACGGCCACAGAGGTGTGGACTCGTTTTGTCCCCAGGTTGTGCAGCTGTGCAGCAGCAGCAGCTGCTCAGCTCACCCAGCAAATCCTGCCGGAATGCTGAGGGTCCCAGGCTCGCTCCTCGGTGCTCTGCTGCTATTTCACACCTTGCAATAATCTCCTGCCCCCAGGAACAAGGGATGAGGTGAGCGCTGAATTTGATAAATGCAGCTTTTTCCAGTGTGCCTCATTTTCACAGCCTGCTTGTGCCAGGACCCTGCCACGTGACAGCGGCAGTGCCAGGAGCAGCAGCTCCCCACTGCAGCTGCTCCAGCCCCGAGTGCGGCTCCACAGGAGCCCAAAATTAGCTCAGCTCCCCCCCTGCCTGCCCTGCACTCCCTGGTGCCCCTCTGAACAGTGGCAATGTCAGTATTGCTGTGCCAACAGCCACAGGGGCAGGGCACAGCCTCCACCCAGCTACAGAAACAATAGCAACTCTGACTTCACTCCTGCTTTTACAACTATTACACTTTATAAAAAAAAATAAATTGAATTACCCTTCCAACCAAGCCGACTACAATCATCCAGCCATGCTGCAAAAATAATTCCTGTACCTTTCCTTCAGTGTTTTGGGCAATAAAATCCTGATAAGCAAGTAATTCCTCACTTAACTGACAGAAGACTCTATGATTTGTTGTAGACTAAGGTTATTTCTGTACGATAGTGAAAGTAAATACACCAAAGACGTACATATAGGTATGTTTTAAGAACTAAGTGGTAGCAAAAGCAGAGTAATTTTAAGCTACATGAGTGTTAGATGTAAGAAAAGCAGCTTAGGAAAACTAGAGCAGTCCACTCTTCCTTTTAATTTCATCCTATTAAGTCAACACTGTAAACCTCACAGACTCCTCTAATGTAACTCTGATTTGCTTTTAAAAATGTACTCTATCACCCTACTGTTAGCAAAATAGTTTAAAAAATACCCAATAAAGTGCATTCAGAAGAGCTGAGCTGTAACTTCACTGAGCTGTAAACCTCAGCTCCTTCACGGACACAGTGCAGCCCAGCCTGCGAACATGGAGGAATTGTCATTACAAACCCCTGCCTCACCTCAGTGCTGCTGCCTGCTCCCCTTTTTACAGTTTAGAAAGCTGAACAGAATAGCCACAAGAAAAGTATTCCTTACAGAGATCCTGCAGGGAGTTCAGCAAGGACTGCTATTTACAGTCACAAACTCGGGGGTTAGGAGCAAAGTGCTGACACAGTCTCAAGTCCAGGGCCTTCAATGAGTCACCGTAATAATTAATCTTAAAAAACCCTAAAAGTTCAGAGTATATAAAAGGAGCACTTCCTGCTTTATGGTTGCAAAGACCAAGCTAACTGGGAATATCCTCCTCTGGGGCCCCCAGGGCTCCTTAAATGAGATTACAGCCAAGTGATGAAGTGTCCGGCGAGGCGGCGGTGACAAGCAGCGCTTTATGGAGCGATCCGTCTGTCCCCAGCACCGAGCCCCCGATGTGTCCCCGGACTCCAATGTGCAGCTCCATTTACCCGGGGGTGACAAATGGGCAGCGCTGGGCGGAGGCGCGGCGAGGGCCGGGCGCGGTGCTGGTCAGCACAGCTGTGCTGGGGGACACAGCCCCTCATTACACTGCCCGGCAGCACGGCTTCCAAAGGGCGCCTGAGGAATAGGGCAGGGAAGGCTCCAATAAATAACTCGGCGTGGAAGGCTAATCCTGAAACGCCGTTTGATAAATTATTTATAACGCAGACAATTGTCTGCATTTAATATTGGCGCTACTGGTAGCATCTTTAAAAGATGATTTATGTGTTGTAATGCCATTAAGCTTTATATGGGCCCACTGCTGGCTATAAAGTCTGCTGAGATTTAGAGAATGAGTTTTAAACTGTCACTGCAACATCATAGTAGATACAGCCTGTATTAAATCTTTACTTTAAACCTGTTATCTGGAGAGTTGCAGTTTGCAGACACTCAGAGCTGATGGATTACCTCTCACAGCTGCTCTGCCACGAGTCCCAAACAGCACCAAGGAGCAACTTTTACACATTACTCTTGTATATGACTTGGATCAACTTTCTCTTCTCACTTAAGCAATTTCCAAATTTCAAGTGCTACTGAAGGAAAAAAGAGACTTTCCTAGGGGAGATGAGGCTACTTCCACATTGTATTAATACTGTCACCACTAATAACCTGTAAACAAGTTTATCATTATGCTCCAGCAGCAAGGGGAGCAGCTGGAATGGCTTTGTGAACATTATTTCCTCACAATCTGTAACTTCACAAGCAAGTGAAGTTACAGGAGATATCTTTTCCAGATTTTGAAACTTTAGAAATTACTCATATTTTTTTCCTCTTACCAAAATAAAATGAATCCTTTCTGCAGGTCACCAGGACACTGTTAGAGATACAATACACAGTTCTCCAAAGCAATTCTTAGAAAGATTTGAAATGCAATGAACAATCAGTATAATATGAACATAAGCAAACGTTTTTGAAATAATAAACAAATGCAAATATTTATCATAATAGTCTTTTACAGTGAGATTTGTTCAAATACTATAATATAAGAAGTTGATACTACTTAAAGTGAGACTCCACAAGACTTGTATGGGAAGAGAAGGGAAGAAAAAAACATCAGAAGCTTCAGGAAGGAGAATGAAAATTATAAAATAAATCCATAAAGGAGTGTTGGGAATTTGGGAGCAGAAGGCAAGACCTCTTGAAGGACATAAGCACCTACAGGAGCATAATGAGAGTCTGGAACCAGAGAATCAGCAGCGAACTGGAGTGAGGGGCTGGGGTGCAGATCAGTAACTGGAAAAGATGCTGAAATCTGCTCTTAGTCCCAAGAACAAACCTGAGGAGCACAGGACAAGTTTGTCTTTCTTGTAAGGAAAGGCTGGAAGGCTCCAGCAGCAAGAACAGATTTGGTTGGGCTGTCAGGAAAGGGGCTGGCATGTGTCATTTTAACCACTCACGTTTAACAAGTCTCCCCCCCAAAAAGTGCATTTCAGTGCTGCCTCAGAATAAGGAATGACACAACTTGTCTCTATTTTCTTTTTTTAATTAGAACTATTCGTTTTATGTTCGGGTTCATTGTGACTGAAGTGTCAGTAAATGTTTATTTTTCTAACCATTTTCTGCTACGAACTTCCCAAATAAACTGCTCAGTGGTCCCTAATTATTATTCTCAGAGATAACAGTTTTTTCCCGTTCAGCTGCCTGTGAGCACAGGCTCATCCCCACCCCCTCTCTGATATCATACACCACCAGTATAATAAACCACGTTAATATTTCATACCAGGGTGAAATATGCTGGAGTATCAATTCAACATCTGCTGTCTTTAGGGTACTGGCGTCCCGCAGAGACACTTTCAATTTGTAATTGAGTTCTATACTGAATTAATCAGCAGTTTATCTTTTTTAGTAAAATAATGTCTTCCCCACTAACCTGGATTTACATTAACAATTTATGCCAAATTACCTGCCAAGACAAGAAACTTATATGATTCGGAACTACTATTCAATAACATTAGTTGCTGTATGTCATTCCCTACACGGGGATTAGTACAATCCATATTTCCAATGGCACAGAATTAAATTACAAGCTCTTCTCACAACTGTGGGATTTCTTTTAATACTATTCTCGTTCTCTGAACTAAGAATGATTACAAAAACTCCTTCAATTCAACGCTTAGTAAAGTTCATGGGTTTTTAGGGAACTGATTCTCAAAATGGGACCTGGCATGACAGCACCAGAGCTGTAAATCCTGCCAGGCTAGAGCTCCTCCTCTGGCCCTGCTGTGCTGCTCGACTGTAACACACCGACCCCACGCCACCCAGAAATGCAAACCCTGCAAGAGACCACGGTTAGAGTTACTTTATGTTACTGCATATAAAAAATTAATGTCGAGCAATAACATGTCTGGCTTCATATAAAGCAAACCCTGCCCACCTGACTATTGCTTTACCTCTGACAAAAGGATGGAAAGGAAAGAAGGTCAACATTTTATTTGGAAAAGAAGCCTCGGGCCCTGCGGTAATATATCCTTCCTAATACACCAAAATGCTCCATAAAGCCAGGCTGGCTCCCACCTCCTCCTCCTCCTCCCCACTCCCTCACAGCAATTGCCCTCGGCCCCACCGGCCCTCGCTGCGGGAGCGGCACTCGGGCTTCGTGCCACGTGAAATATTTTCCAGTACATTTTGCCTGTGTTCTGCAGTTATGGGAGATATACAAACTGGAACAATTTAAACTGGAACACCTGCTCCTGAGAAATGCATCAAAAATAATTACCTGTCCTCCCCCTACCCTGTGCAGTGAAATGATCTCTTAACACAGAGCCCTGCTTCTGGCCAGCTTGTCTACATTATTATGGACAAAGTTTAAGTGTTACTTTCATAAAGGTGAAGAAATTGTTGCTCTTTGACATGCAGCAAGGCCCAATTTACACAAAGGCAACATTTATTTCCCTCGATACAGCCTCTCAGCAAACTGGAGGGCAGCCCTGCGGGGTATCTCTGGGAACTGGGACCGGTGCTGCTGCAGTGTCCCACTGACGTGGGCACACAAACGGGGCTTTCACTCATTCAGAAAGCGCCCCACAGAACAGCTCTCCTCCCCCCCCAGCCACGCCAGAGCATACCTCGCTGGCGTGTTCCAAACCAGCCCAGATTTCCTGCTTAACACTAGCTCCCCGAAGGAAATCGATCCAGGGCAGAGTTCTGTGAAAGATGATGAAAACAGTACAAACTGTCCAACGTGTCAGGCAGAAACCAGGCTGCCACAGGATAATTGTGATCTAACCTAAGAATAAGAAGCAGATATGATAAGCCTTTATTTTCTGGCTGACTGTATGCACTAACACCTGATATTTACCCATGGAAATCCATGTCTCCAGGAGACACGAACACAGCTATGTCAGGAAAGCTGAAAACTGCAGTGCCACAAGCTCTGGCAGCAAGGAGTGAAGACATGCCACTAACAGCCTCGGTTGCTGTCACTGGATAATGAAACACGCGGATACACGGGGCACAGAAACACAAAGTCCTGATTTCTGCTCACCAAGTCAGATTTCTCCCCTCATGCCCCTCACCCCCCATTTACTTAATCCCGTGTTTGACGCCAAGAGGGGTTGGAGTACCTCAGGCAGGCTCTCCAGCCTAACTCCCCTAGTCTGGCTTGATCTCCATTGTGTGCTGCCCGAGCAGAGCCCCGAGCCCTCCCAGCAAGCGGTGACCGTCCCGCAGAGTCATTAGAGGCGCGGTGTCAGCTGGGGGATCAGCCACACCTGAGCCCGGAGCTGATCACCATCACTAATGAACACAGGGCTCATCTGCAGCCTGTCACTGCTCCCCGGCCCGGCGCGCGCACACGGGCGACGACGCTGCCGAGACAACTACTGCTGAAGATTAGAGACTTTTGACAGATTCCAAAAATAGCTCAGTATTGTTGTCAGGAGTTAATAAACAAAAATAATTCTACCATATTGAGGGACAGTAGGAAATGTGAGCACAGGAACATTTGAAGGATCTATGTGTCAGCTGCTTAAAAATGGCAGAAAGTGACATGTTTTCATAATATTTTGTAGCGTGCCTGATGCAATTTTTTACTGAAATAAGAGGTGCACAGTGAAAGCTGCACTCAAGCTACTTTGCATTTTGATACCGCAAAGATCCCAGCGCACAGGGAGCATCCCGAGGGGAGCGCTCTGTGCCTCAGCTGCTTCACTCAGGGATTAGGGGCTACTCAGAAGTACCTCAAAAAGCACTTCTGCCAAACCTGCCCGCCCGTGCAGGCCCCAGCCAAACGGGGCAGCCAGAGCCCCCACTGCAGAGCAGTCACGCCAGGGACCAGCCCCTCCGGGGGACAGCGAGCAGCAGGTCTGGGGACAGCACAGCTGCTGCAGCACCGAGAGGGCCTGTGCTCCACGTGGAACACACTCACAACAGCCCCCTCTTCTTCCCTCCAGGGTATTTCTGGTTTCATTCAGTACCACTTGGTTTCCTGCCACACTTTAAACATGGTAAAATAAGTGACTGTAAATATAATCTCACACGTTTATGGGGATCTACACTAGAAATAATTATTAAGTATCTGCCAGACTATTTCCTATCTCCTTTCTTCCACCTGAACTCACTGCTCCAAGATTTAGTTTCTTTTCCTTGCAAAAGTTCTGTTTTCTTCAGCTTCTGATTCTCTTCTATTTGGAGCCTCTTTTTATTAAACCTGGCTGTTTTGATGAAACACAGAAAAGAAATGAAGTTACAACCAGCCTTTCCTTGTTTGAACAAGAAGCCTACAACAGAGCCTCACTGTGCATCAAGTAATTCTACAGACAAAATGCTTCTACTTTTCAAACACCAGAAATCAAATACCAGAATACAATATATCCTACTCCCCATCTCCTGAGGAATTCAACCACCACAGGATAGATAAACCCAGAAATTCCAGCATTTAATACTTAGAAGTCTCTTTCCCAGCTCACAATGCTTTCCATATCCACTGACTCAGAGCATTGCTTTGCTATTGTTTAACACCAGAAGGCACAAACGCGTTTATAAAATAACTCTAAGGCTTAAAAACCAGCAGCGACTCTATTGGAAGAGAAATCGGCTGCAATGAAAGATCCAAGCTCCAAACACTCCATTAGATGTGCTGTTCTTCCACTTACGTTTTTTAAAGTAGATCTATAGCTGCCCACATGACAGATTAATATTGTTCCACAGTAGTTAGGTGCTTGGCATTACATTTTTGAAGCATCTAGAGGCCTTCAGGGCTGAAAGTGTTCCCATCCTCAGCGATCTATAATGGTTCCTCTAGAGGCCAGCACTCCTTCCCCACAAAGCCTGCCTCCATAAATCAGGCTGCACAAGTGGCACTCGGGGACGTCACCATCCATCTCCACAGCTCCTCGGAAGGATGGTGGGTAAAGATCATCTCCCAGCACTGCAGCCAGGGAAAGGACCATCACAGTTGGCACTGATAAAGCATGTGCTACTTAAATCTGAAGACACGCTAAGTCTATGGAAAAAAAAACCACATCCTGCTGGTGTTAACATGCCTCAGGCACTGGGAGAAGCTTCAGCAACTCATCTTCAAAAGGCAGAGAGCCAGGGCTCTAGAAACCTGCAAAAATTGGCTAAGCCTGCAGTCTTTTTTTTTCCTTTTTTTTCTCCCCTTTTTTTTTTTTTTTTAGTTGAGCATCTTCAAAGTCTACGATTCTAACTGTAGGGCACAGCAGCTGCCACTGCAGATTTGATCCTCTCAGCTTTTGGCAGCTCTCAACTTGAAATTCTAGCAAAAGAATTTTTCAAGTTGCTATTATTGCCTGTCATGGATTTATAAATATTGTGCACTATCTGCTGTGGCATGGCTCTCCTGGGACACCAGTGCATGCCAAAAGCATAACAGAATGAAAAACAGTTCCTATTCTTCAAATAAATGCTAATTTTTTTTTAACTGCGCTCACACGATGCGTTTGGTGATCAGCTTCAATAGTACAGAATATATATCAGAGGCAAAAAAGCTGATTGTCTTTTCCAGTAGTATTCAGCTGCTACTTTCATTAAGCTTGTTTAATTACATTCCAGATGCTAATTTGCAAGTTGATACCAGAGGGTGCAGGACAGTTTGCCTTTGAATAATTTTTCTGTGATGTGATGGTCTTGAAGCACACCACTACCCTCCAGTAGCCCTAGCAAGTTATTCTGACAATTAGTGCAAAAGAAAGGAGCATTCATCTTGACAGAAAAATAATAATTTTCTACGTATTTTAATAAATTAATCTCCAGCAATTTCATCTTCATTGCCATTTCATAGCAAGTTTTATGTAAAATATATATAACATACTTCAGATTAAATCTGGATTCATTTCAATAGAAATATTTGTTATTTTATTAATTTACTGGAAAAAAAACAAACAACCCACCTCTGACTATGAATGCAAATACAAACTCACAGCCCTAACAGAGTATGAGGAAGTGTTTAAGAAAAGAGTTGAGCTTTATCACATGAAACTTTGCTGGTTTGATCAATACAATTCCTGAAGATTATCCAGGAAAACCAAAGGAAGGGTTAAGGTGCATGCAAGTCTCAAAGATCTAAATATCTATTTCAACAAATTGGTAGGCTGCATTTCTACATGCTTGTTATAAGTGACTATCTGCTGCCACTTATGGTTGTGTGTGAAGACAGTTTAATGAGGATGACCTTTCTAAATAGGAAAATTTAGAGATTTACCAGGTTTTGGTGCCTTTTTCGGTTGCTCTTACACAAGAAATTACTTAAAATCCAAGCCTGAAAGCCAGCTGACAATAAATGAAAATGTTAGTTCCAGGGCAGAGCTCTCTGCCATTTGTGCCTTGGAAAGAGGACTGTTGTGCTGTAGCTGCTGCTTGCAGGGATTTGCAGCCCGTGTTTTCAGTGCAATGGCACACATGCCAAGTGCACAGTCACACAGGAGGCTGCAAAAGGAGACTCTCATTCTTACAGCAGCACGAGGGGAGAGGGAAAAACAGAGCCTTCCTCTCTCTCTCTCAGCTCCATCAGCCATCTGGTGTGAGGATCCTTCCCAGAGACGCTTGGGAGCCTATTAAACGCTTCCCAATATTTCTGATAACAACTGTAAATATACTGGGGGCCAAGAGTCCAGTGCTGCCCAAATCCCAGGAATCGTGATCCCACTGCGTGTCCCTCACTCTGCACACCAACTCTGCCTTAGCTACTGACACGAGAGGGGCCAGGGAAACTGGGAAACTGCTTATTACTAATGCTGCAGCAATTAACTAATGACTAACTTCTCAAAAAAAGGTGGGGACTGTGCGCACTGTGGTTTGTCAGGAGATGTACCAAGGTACAACAGGTCATCTCGGGTTTTGAACTTCATTTACCAGCTTTATAGAGGGGAACTGGGGATTTATGGGACCATCACCTAAAACCCCAGTGCACTTGGGGGGGAGGAAATGACCCACAGAAATGAGGAGTGTCTGAGGACTTGACACTCCTGAGGCATTTTATGAAATAGTTACAAAACGGACAGGAGAAAGACAACTTGACAGAAAAACAACATTGACGGTGCAAGGGCTGGTAAATTCCTCAAGTCAACTATAACCAGAGAGCTGTTATGCTGTGTTTTTAAAGCCTTCCCCTACATGCAAATCACACATTTTCCCCATATATTAATACAGCTATTTGCATTTTATTTATTTTACCCATTAATTTTTACAGCTTTGCAGTAAACTGACATTAGTACATTTTAAGTGCAGCAAAACTAGAGCCGACTTACCTTTTTTTTTAAAGAATTTCAAACCTCTTAAATTCTCCTGATCATGAGGGAAGAAACACTGAGGTTTAAAAACAAACTACTTACCTCCATGTCAGGTTTGTATTTATCTTCAAACACTGCCATGGCCGCGAGCGATCCGGACCCTGTGGGGACAACACCAGGACACCCCGTTAGGCCGTGGATTTTAGGTAAGGCAAGTTTTTAAAAGAATAATATAGCACATCCCAGCAGCACCATCCGAAGGGAAGCCCACCACAGCTTCCTCTGCAGTGTGCAGGGTGACTGAATCCCGGGGGCAGCTGGTGGGCACAGGCCCACGCTGGCAGCGTCTCCTCCTCACCGTTTGGAGCACGAGGAACAGGAAGAGGTCAGAAACGGGGAGTTCAGGGAACAACACGGTTTGCAGTTCCCTGCCTGCCCCTCCTGGGGGGCTGCTGGAAGCAGGAGATGGCCCCAACCTGGGCACGAGCAGCCCAGCAGTGGGGAGGGGGCAGGGGGCTGCTGCCACCAGCGGACTTTCCCCGTTGTTAAACAGTTAATTGTGCCATTATTTATACAATAACGAACAATAACAGCTGAGCGAAGTGCCAGACACGACACCAGAGTTTAAAGTTCCTCCCCAGAAAGGACCAAGTACAAGTGCAGTGACGGAACAGGAGCCATCTCTGCCCTGGGACTGTGACTGCAGGGTTATAAATGTGCTTTTCGTGAATTAACACAAAAAGCAGGATGGAACTATTTGTGAACTTGCTTTGTTCAGGAAGAGTGAGCCTTCAGGAAGATTTTCCTGTCTGTCGGTGGCCCTACCCATATTTCAGAGAGCACTACTTTTGGGGAGTGAATAAAGTTACCTGCAATTTTTTACTCCAATTAGAAGATTTTTTGGCATTTATTACTTTTTAACTTGTTTTGCATAGTGCTATCTGTTTAGCTGGGTCACAGAGAAAGCCATATTTCCTATTTAAAATGATTTGTGTATATCGCTTGACCACCTCAATGGTTTAGTGAAAGCAAAAGGCAGCGATTAAACAGTTTCAAATGAGGTGTCCTGCTGATTTTATCAAGTCTGCTGAATGTATAATGAAAAAGGAGAAGCTGACAGTGACACTGTTGAGAAAATACAGACTACCTTAGCTGAACCATTTAAGGAGGTCCAATTATAGATCAAATTTAAAGGGTTGAAACAGCAGATTTACAGACACAAATCAATGAACATGGTAATCCTGATGAATATGACAGATATTCCTGTTACAGAATATTGCTGTGGTTGAGGATCATTACCTTTACAGTACCAAATACATCACATCTAAAAGCAGTAGGACACTCGAAGTGTGTACTTGTATTGCAGGCAATGACTATTCATTTACACCTTGGAGCAATACACAACTCCATTTTTTAAACGCTGAGAATAAAGAAGATTTTAAAGCAACTAATAGCAAAACTGAACTGCTGATGCAAACAGCTGATATCACAGAACAAACCACCAAAAAAAGGAATTTTACAGACCCTCGAGACAAGGTCAAAATAAAGCATGTGCCAAAACAAATAAAGGAACCTGAACAATAAAGGAGTAATTCTTCTGGAATTACACAGGAATATTTGTAACGAGAGGGGAAAATAAATCTGGGCTCTGGTCTCAAACCAAGCCCACATTCCTGCTATACCCAAATGAAGGCCTACCATGAGCTGAGTGGGAAGCCTCAAAGCTGGAAAACAACCCTCCCTATTCTTGGGGAAAGACTGACAAAATCAGAGTACAAAGACTGGAAAATGTGCAAGAAACGGAGTATAAAATGCAGTATCTGACCAAAATGACTACATTAGCTCTCTAATCGTAAAAAAAGTGATCTTAATTTCTTAAAACTTCTAACAAATAAATGAATAATCGATAACACAATTGCAGACAGGGCTCAGGCCGAATTCCTCCAGCTCCTTTTAAAAAGAAGTCCCAAAAAGAACTTATGGGCAGGAAATCAGTAACTTAAAGAAGAAAAAAAGAAAAAGGAAGAAGGCGGGGGAAATCTTATGTTACAGTACATGAAACCCTTTATACATAAAGAATTACACTTAATTATTTATCTCACTATGTTACCAAGACACAAATAAATGCCAAATCTACTATCAACCTTAAATAAATAAATCCAGACAGTCCTATAATGTAAATTTTCAAAGAGTTGTTTAAAGTCTTAACTTCATTAAACCTGTATGCAGACATTCACATCTGAAAACCAAGATCCTAAGGAGGTTCCAGTGAGCAGGAAGCTGGAAAAGCCGAATAGACTCGCTTCATTTTTTTCTCTAGTGCTCATAAATCCTAAGCAAGCTTGCATTTACAGTTTGCCTTAGCACAAGGCTCCCAGCACAGCTAAGCATTCTCTGCAAGAACAGATTTTCCTGGTCTCAAACAGCACAACGTGAATTCTTCCCCAGGTGTAAAGCTCGTGTTTGCACAAAGGCGGACCCGAGTGTCCGTGTTGGGCAACAGGAGCTGCGGCCGAAGAGCCTCCTGGAGCAGAGCCCACCTGAGCCGCAGGTGAGACCGCCCCGGGCCCAGGCAGGGACTGCCCTGCCCCACACCGGGCCCACACAGCCCCACAGTGCCCCTGCTCCTCCCTGCCCCACACAGCCCCACAGTGCCCCTGCTCCTCCCTGCCCCACACAGCCCCACAGTGCCCCTGCTCCTCCCTGCCCCACACAGCCCCACAGTGCCCCTGCTCCTCCCTGCCCCACACAGCCCCACAGTGCCCCAGCTCCTCGGCAGGGACGGGACTGCCCCACACCGGGCCCAGACAGCCCCACAGTGCCCCAGCTCCTCCCTGCCCCACACCGGGCCCAGACAGCCCCACAGTGCCCCAGCTCCTCGGGAGAGCTGCCCTGCCCCACAGCACAGTGGGCACTGAACCTGGGAACGGGAGTGAACACCGCAAGCACCGTTCTCTTATTGCTGCTCCTATAAAAACACAGCAAACTGGGATATTAAGGGTCTATGGAGAACTTGTTTGTGTGTGGGGAAACAGCTGCTCTCTTGTCCGTGCACTCGGTGCCCAGCAATAATTCATTTTTAACAAGCATGCTTTGCCTTTATGCAGAAACAAGCCTCACAGTTCCCAAACAGAACGCCGGGAGCAGGATAAAACCCAAAGGCAGCAAAGCACCATCCGTTAACTCGGGATGGACTCCCCACCCCAAACACACAATAACTGATTTGAGTCCCGACCAGTTCAGATCCAGCCGCAGTTCGACCTCAAATCCATGCAAACCTCCAGGAAAGGCGTGTGATAGTGAGTCAGCCTTTACCTGAGCTCAAATAACACCAAACCAGGTATTTATCTTCGCTAAGATTTCAAACTAAGCTCTGCAGAAATAGAAAATTTTCTTTGTTTATTTTTTCCACATGTTTAAAATTTATATCTCTTCTGTATGTGAGCAATAAGAATAATTAAAATACAGGATAATGGCAAAGTCATAATTTATTTGTATTATAAAGCATTCAGGAAAAAACCCTTTCAGATCTTTAAAACCACTAACTGCTAAGAATGCTTACACCTGAAGTAAAATACGCCATCTCAATTCCAAACAATTTACTCTGCATCTCTTTTCAGTAAGGTACACTTTAGAACCAAATACTCAGGAAGCATTAATCTAATATCTACACATGTAAATATACAGACTGCAAACAAATCCTCCACAACTACAGTAGCTGAATTACCCAGAGGCAAATGACTTTTCAGTCTCCAGATCAGCATGAACCAGGTAAGTTACAAAACAACAAGAGAATTCACTGTTCTCTTCTTTAAGTAACACTGGTCATTTCCTGAATTTTCCCAACCAAGCTGTTAAATTTTCTGCACGCAGCTGTAATAAATTTACTTTAAAAATACCATCTGGTCTTCACTTGAGCAGTTGCAGCACTTCAGTATTGATTTAAAGTGAAAGATAATTATCGATACATGGCAAAGGAGTGCAGCTCACAATGATTTTCGGTGAGAATTACAACTGTGGGGGCTCTCCTGAAGCAGATGCGCGGGATCTCTTCAGCACAGCCCTCACTGAAGACAAGTCCTCCCTGCCAAGCGCAGTCCATCTCCTCACCCACGGACCTGTTTGCTGCCACACCAGAGGATGTGCAGAGCTCTGAGAGCGACATTTAGCACTTCCCCATCCATCACTGCCAAGGCTCCCTGACAGGGCATTTATTCACACGCGCTCATTGTTATTCAATTTGCTGCTCATCCCAGGTAAGAATTCCGTGATCTCGGCAGCCCCTCGGACTGGGATCATTTTTCAGCGTGGCTCCTGGCTGGGGGCTGGCTCCCAGCAGTGGGAGTTCTTGCTCTGCAGCACGACACTGCCACTGCATGAAGAGCTGATTTATGAATATGAAGCACCACTGGCACCAGGGGAGCAGCTGCAGCCACCAGAGACTCCCGAACACTCCGCCCGCTTCCGAAAGCTCCGCTACACACTTCAAGTGCTTTAATTTTATGCATGCATTTCATTATAAGCCTTGGCCAGAAGCTTTTCTAGACAAGCCAAGCAATCAGACAATCTTGCATCGTTTGCTGAAATCCAATTTTGTCCTTTGTCAGCATAAACAGTTTAATTTGATGTTATCACTCCTGAGTAAGCACTGTATACCTTTTAAATCCTTCTTGCAAGGCAGGACCCACTCTGTCCACCCAGACAGAACAGCACACCAAAATAAAACTCAACTTCTCAACCACCTTTCCTATTTAATAATGTATTTTGAGAGGTTAACTGGTCAAACATAGCTATCCTGATTTTTAAAACTGCCTTTAGAACATTCAGGATAAAATATCCCAAAAACCACTAGGTTAGTCTAAGATAGCAGTTGGACTTGTAGTTCAGTCTGTCTTCAAATGGACTTTTCATAGAATCGACACAGCAGGAAAACTATCTTTCATCTACCTGCATTAGCTAATTTTTTACTAAAACAGATCCTGGCCACTGGAGGAAGTGCCAGTTCTCCAGGGCTGGGAAGGTGAAGAACCCTGATGCTGAGAAGGGCTTTGTTGGACAGCACGGCCAAAAGGAATGTGTGGGCACCAGCACTGCCCACAGCACACCGAAGTTCAAGCTGCACGGACCTCAGACCTCCGATATTCTACTTCTCACTACTTCCTTACCACTCAGTCGGCTGCCGTGCTGGTTTTGTGGAGGGAAAGAGAGGCTGCCTGATTTCCCAACAGGCCGCGTCTGAAACCTTTTAAAGCTGAGGCAGGAAAGCTGGGACATGCTGAGCGCAGAGCGGGTGTGGTTGCGCAGGGGAGCGGCTCCCGCAGCCCCGTTTGGGCCGGTTCCATGGCCCCAGAGCTCTCAGGGCCCCACAGAGCCCCCACAGCGCCCTCAGAGCCCCTCAGAGCCCCACAGCACCCTCAGAGCCCCACGGACCCCACAGCGCCCTCAGAGCCCCACAGCGCCCTCAGAGCCCCCCTC
>VWZN01021641.1:313855-331920 GCA_013396955.1 Regulus satrapa | reverse complement strand
GAGCCCACCCAAAACCGACCCGAACCCACGCAGAACCCACCCAAAACCGACCCGAACCCACGCAGAACCCACCCAAAACCGACCCGAACCGACTCGAACCCTCCCAAAACTGACTCAAAACAGATCCGAACCTACCCAAAACTAACCCGAGCTCACCCAAAACCGACCCAAACCCACCAAAAACTGACCCAAACCCTCGGAAAACTGACCCGAACCCACCCAAATCTGACAAAAAAAAAGTTGCAGGAGTTCTGCTGTGTGTCACTAACATTAGTGCTTTCTGAGTAAACTACATCCAGCCTCCAGTTTAACTTTTCCTCCAGTGTCCTGAACCATTAAAGGAATGCTCAACTGTGTTAACAGAGAACTGAACCTCTGGCCACATCTGCAAAAAGGATGTGCTTTAAAGCAAGGCAGAGAAAAGTTTTTTTCAAAGTTCACACACAGTTGCTTTCTAGATATTATAAGTGTCTGAAATTAAGTCTCTTATTGATTAAAAAAAAAAAAGTTCAATTTGTCCCAAACATTATATACTGGTTACTTGACACCCTTTCTCTTGCAGGAAAATGAACCCGGGAGTCCCCTGTGTCCAACCAGATCAGAACGTCTGCAATGTCCCTCCTAATTGTTGAAAATTGCTGTTCTCCATCAGCATGTTCTTCAGATGGACAATAAAAATGGGGTGGATGGGCAAAGCTACTGGGCAATGTCTACTTTTTCCTCCAATGCTCAAAAATACTTGGGAGGGGAGAGAACAAAAACAGCCACGGGGAAGAAATCCAAACCCCAGCCTCTCTCTTGACTGTGCCAGTCTTGCAGAAAAAAACCACCAGACCAGGCAAGACTGTCCTCAAAGTAAACACATGGAGAACCTGTGCTCTGCACGCTCTTCTCCCCTTCCTTAGCCCTTGGGTAACTGAAATCCCATGTTCTTGTACACCAGTAAACCTGGGAAGCTGTCTGAGAGACAGAATATCCTGCTGCCAGATGCTCTTTTTTCATTCTAACACAGTTGTTTTTCCCTTCGCTTGATAAAGTTAAAATAAACAGTCTCTGGGGTGAATTACAGGCATCAAAATTGGATTGGCATATAAACTGTGGAGCAGTTGGTGGTGGAGAGTCTGGGGAAAAGGAAACAGCAGGTTTTAGCTAGAGGGGACAACAGCTTTATTTCCCTTTTGGTCCTTGACAACTAAGCAGATGTCCTACAATTATTGTTTTACCTTCTAGAAATACAGTGCCTCTTCCCACCCTCCCAGGTACGCACACGACTGGCCCTGCTGCAGATGTTCAGGTACATCTCCTCCCCGTTCAAAGCCATCTTGGTGCACCACTAGCTCCATCTATTGCTGGGTAATGGTTGGATGAGAGTTAGACAAATCCTTGTTTCTCCCTCAGCTTGCTGTCTTATTTCCAGCCCCTTTAATGTAGATACAACTGGTGGTGTAACGAATATTATCTTCTCTGATCATCTGACGTGGGCTTTTCCACACCTATTATATTGTAAATTTGCTTTCTGGGTTGATGTCCGCTGTAGACACAAGTGTCTGTTGATTTCCTTGAGAGCCCTTTGGTGCAGATGTCCCTAAACCCTGACAGCAGGGATGGGTAATAGGAGGTGTCCCTGGGTACCCCCTCTGTCACTGGGCACCCACCGTGCAGGCTTGGAGGATGGCGCTGTGCTCACGAGCTTGGGAATTCCAAAAGTATGCAGAAGAATAAACACTGGGGAAGAGAGAGCTAAGTTGAATTAATTTTTAAGGTTTTGGTCCCATCCATAAAGTGCATGTTATACATCTGGGAGCACCTAGGGCTGCACACCTCAGAGCTCACCTTAACTTGCTACGATGAACTGCATTGGAGCCTGGAAAACGCAAANTTTTTTAAGCAGTCCTGAAATCTGTTTCTAGCCTTAACAAAGCTGCAATCCAGGTTTATCATCCTACAAGACATCTGACAGGGAAGTTAAATAGCACTCCACACACATTTTTTAAAACTTACTCGGGATAGGAGGAATGTTTAGTGTTATCTCAGCAGGTGGGCATTGGAGCTGAGGTCTGTCTTCACTCTGTGTGTGTAATGTATAAACTCCCAGGTATTTTGGTGTCTGCACTGACACCTGCCTGGTTTCCCAGTTTTGTGTTCAGTGCTTTCTCAAAGTGTGAATGACAAATGACATCTTAAATTCTTGGACCTTTTGAAGAGACATTGGGTAACTTGGAATGTTTAACAAAATCTTCAATATGTTTTTTCCCTCTACGAAGATTGCACCTGCTCTTGCAGTATGAGAGGCAAACATGCTGTTTCGGGGTAACTAGACGAAATCACCAGGCAATTTTTTGCTCTCTAGAGGAGAGTTATAAGAAATCAAGGCTTACCAGGTGAGCTGGCCTCTTCTCCACCCACCCAGCCCTGCACAGGACAGGTTTTCATTAGAGCTGGTCAGAGGCAATGCAAACTAGCCAGGAACTGAAAGCACTGATGGTGTTCTGACCCCTCATCACGCCTGTGATATATTCCAACATATTCCCGGTTGGTGTGTATTCCTAGTTCCCAAACTAGCCAGAGACTCCCATAATGTCCCAAGGTGAACTTGTCTTAGGAAGTGGAGCCAGGCAGGGAGATAATCGCTGAACTGGAGAGTAAATGCACCATGTGTCTCTCCTGTTCCAAACCACTCTAATTTCAAACATCTCGCCTCAACAACGATCTGTTAACGAGCTGCAAGCCAAGAATCTGTCAGAAGAATTTAAATACAATTCTGACAAGATCAGAACTAGATAGATTCAAACTTTACCAACCTGTGGCTAAACCAAAGCTAATCCAGTAAGTGTTTGCCCAGGTCAGGAGAGAAGGTGAGCTTACTGGGTTCTTCTTCACTGCAACTGGAACTTCCAAAAGCAGACTTATTTGACCTATTTAAATTTATTAGGGGAAATCGAGTGTTGACTTGAGTCCAAGTCTTCATTACTTTGAAAACTGGAAGAGGAGGTTGAAGTCAGAGCAGACAAGTGGTGCAGGCAAGGGGATGATGTAGAGAGATGTGAAGGAAGTTCCAAAGAGCTTCTGAAAGAGCCTTTTTCTGCATGGGAATGGCTTCTGGCAGGGCTGTAGATGTGAGAACAGACTGTCTCCCTCCAAGGGACAGGATGTCAGTAAAAAGGATGTAGCGGGGGATTCCCAGCCCAGGTTGGGAATATACACTTGAGTTGACTGAACTCCGAAACGGTGGAGACACCCAGGGCTCAGCTGGACACAATGTGCTTCCTCTTTCTCGACATCTGTCTTCCTGTAAACTGATGTGGAGCTGCTTATGCCGGTTGTTTGTAGACCCTCCTGTCTCGTGACTGACGTGATTAAACCCAGTAAAGAGATGGTTTCTCTACTGCCAGGCTCCTGCAGAGAAGACTTGGGCCATCTGCTTAATGGTCTGTTACGTTTCTGGCCGCTGGTGCTGCCGCAGTGGTTGGAGCTCTGCTGTTGTGCAACAGCCACGTATGGAAAGCTTTATCCTTTAATGTGAAAAATGGGAAAGACAGATGCAATCTGGGCCTAATATCATTCTTGTATGTTTTCCTCTCATCTCTCAGGAGCTGTCTTGCCGCTGCCTTTCCTCACTCTGAGCACCAGAGCTCCTTTTTTTACTTGACGAAGCAGGCACAGTCACTGTCCCCCACATCCAGGTCCCTGCCTGATGGTGTTCCTCAGGACCCCCAGAGGATATGAACCACCTCCCCATGATGGTTGTGACCTCAGCCTGTGCATATTGACACCTCACAGAAATGACAGTTTGCAGAGTTTTTCCTAGCTGTGATTCCACATTCAAGTAGATGCAGAGTGGATGTCTGGTTAAAGCAGCAAAACTCCTTTATTAGAAAACTATGGAAAAAAGGTATCAGAAAGATTTAGTGTATCGAAGAGGATCAGGACCAAATTCCCTGTCATGCCAGAAGGAGGATGGGAGATTTAGGAGTAGTTAGTATCTTGAGGGGGAAAAAACCCGAAAAGATGAGTAATACAGGCTGGGGTTTTTTTCTGCTAAGTTTCTGGGCTATGCTGATTTGTTATAAATGATGGCACTAAATAACCAGCCATGCCCAAGCTCCCTGAAAGGCTCTGTAATATCAGCAGCTGATGTCCCACTGTGCGGGGACACAATTGGGTCTGTTCCTCCAGACAATACACCTGTCACTGGGAAACAGAAAGCTGGCAATTAGCGGGGAGGCTCTGTGTTGGGCTTTCATCCCAGACAATGAGAAGGGCCTGGAAGAGTGAGATTAAGGCTGGCATGTCCACATGAGATTGCTGGAACAAACCTCACTGAGACTTGGGGGCATTTAAGAAGCAAAAACAAGAAAATAAAACCCTGGTTAAATCTAACTCTACAAACAAGTTAGAAAGCAAAATAGCACTGAAACAGGATCCTTTGCATTAGAAATGTAAGTCTGTGGTTGTAGAGGAAACTTTCTTCTCAGCTGCCTTGCAGTTGTCGGAGTATCATAGGAAATGGTAAAGCAAGTGGGGTTCTGCACTCAAGAGATGCAGAGTTCTGGGATTTCTGCATTGCTCAGCCAGGGCCAGGACTAAGCAGCAGCCTCCACAGACAAGATTTTTTACCCAACTAATACAAGTTCCATGCCCAGGGACTCCATACCTTGCACTCTAAATGTTTAAAGGTCTGCCAAATTACTGGCCCCACAAAGGCCCTGAAAGCAATGCAGCAGCAATGCACTGGCACAAGTAATGTCAGTGGCTGCTTGTGACCAGTCCTGAACCTGGAAGGGAGCAGCTGTTAGAAAGGGACTCATTTGGTCAGGAAGTCTCAAACATTTTTTTTCTGCTGGTGCAGGTGTTCTTCCAACACACAGGAATCACGAAATCCAGAGGAAAATTAGGAAAATATTTTCTTCGCTCTCAGCTCCATCTCCCCAGGGATGTAACTTAGGATGTAACACATGCCATAAAGCAGTGGCTGGGGGTCTCCAGTGGTTATGCCCATGCTGTGCTTTGAGCAGAGCTCAAAGCAGGGGCACAGCTCCCACTGCAGACCCTTGCACATCCCTGCTCACCAGCGGCTGAGGTGTGATTGCTGTTCTGAGGGAAGGTCACCTGCTGCTGACAGGGGCACGGGGGAGTGAGGGCTGCAGGGAGAACCGTACATTTTCTGTGTGAGGAGGTGGTTGGTACAGGCAGGCTCTTGAGACCTCCATGGGTCCCTCTGTCCCCCTGGGGAGGTATTGCTCTGCCTGTGACCTTCTGCCCTCTCCCCTCAGCTTCTTGGGGAGCTATCCATCACCTACCAGGCTCCTGATGGCAAGCCTGTACCATCAGGAAGTTTGGTCAACCCTGATGTGACAGACTTGAAAGGAGAAGGGGAGAGGAAACTAAGAGAACTAGACAAATAATGGCACTGCCCAACATGCGGGTGTCTGGCCATAAAATCACATCAGTGCAGACCTTCCGTGTGCAGGGTGAGGAACTTGTTTGGATACCTGAAGAAATAGCTAGAGCACGTGTTCTCTCCATATCTGCCCTGCTGAGCTGGGAATGGGAAATGGCACCTGCCATGCCAAGTCCAAACCGTGCCCTTGACAACTCCTGCATGGCCAGTCAGCAATTGCTGAGCAGGTCCACACCAGTTTTCTAGGTAAGGTGACACTGTGCCTTTGTCCAGAGGGGCTGGGAGAGCTGTCTAGATTTTCCCAGACACTGCTGCTTCTGAAAACTTGTTCCATGTGAGAGTGGTAACGTGTGTTAAGAGCTTGGGATGTCCTGTGCCGACAGCTCCCCGGGAGCAGGAGCAGCAGGGAGCTGTGCCGTGACCACAGCACTGCAATGCAGGGTTAATTGCTTCCTGAACGCTGATGAATCTTCTTTTGGGAGAGCTGGCATGGAGAACCCGCAGCAGCACAAGCCAGCAGCAGCTTGTGAAACGTTCAGATGTGTGAAAGGGTAAAATAATTGCGATATGGCAGTTGTGTGACACGCTTTCACAGCCCCCGTACTGGGGAGGGAGGTAAGTCTGCATTTCTTCTACTGGTGCCTCCTGAGTCAGCCCTTGGGAAATCCTGCCTTGGGTCGAAACTGATTCTCATGAAGGTTTGGGTGACACTAAAGTCAATGAGGAGGAGTTGGGTTAGAGAGAGTGTTAGTTCTGAGCAGTAAACAGCGGGATAAAAAAAAGGCTGGAGGAGAATAACATGTACAGCTGGGCTAGGGGAATGCTGTTTTGAAGGATAACTCCGCAAGGGACAGGCTTGCACATGACTGAGTGATCTCTGACACGCTCTGTGCTTTGTTCCATTTCTCAGTGCATCTTGCTCAGACACATGGCTTCTACTCCATTTGGCAAATATTTGATTTATAAAGATTAACATGTTGCTCGCCCATGTGCTGGGAAACTCTTCCAAGGGTTGTGTGAAAGATGTGCCTTGAGGGTGGCAGCTCAGGGTTTACTCACTGCTAAGGAAACGTTCCTTAAAATGCACCTGAGCTGATTTTTTAGATTGACTGAGAGTAAACAGAGCAGCAACCTATTCCAAACCAAGCTAACCCAGAGTGACAGCATCACCCAAATGGCACAACACAACTTGCCCTTTGCTCAGCTGCTTGTTAGAGAGATTACCAACATTAAAAGTGCTTTGGGATTTTGCCATCCAACCATCCCAGGGTCGTATGTCTGCTTGCCAGGGTCTTCATGTGCTGGATAGACACCTCTTAACTCTAGGAACTCTGTCATTTCCAATTTATGTTAAGATGTGTGAATGAAGGTGATTCCAGAAACTGCAGTTGCCCTAAGGAGACAGCTGACTGATTTTGTGGGAATTAGTGCTGATACAGTGAGGAACTGCCAGCACTGATGGCAACGAATCTGCTCCATGGCAAGGAGCAAACTGTTGGCAGTACCCATGTGTGCATAGAAATCGTCTGGAGGGCCAGGAGGTCCAAAGGAGCCACACTTCCTGGGCTGTGCTCTTTGCGGCCTTTTCAGTGTGATTTTTGGTGAAAGCACGATGAGATGCCAACTGTTGGTTTCCACTTGCTGGAAGGCTGTGACCTTTCCATTGAAATGCCAGTGATGCTTTCTTGCCAGGGTCTCTAGAGCCATCCTTGATGCCAGCCAAAGCATCGAGTCTTATTTGGAAGTCCAGTGTATACTTATGGAAACTAATTCATGCTTAAATCCAGATAACTGGTGTAGGAAACTTGGGTGGTGTTCAGTGATCACAGAAAATTTCCCTTCGCCTCTCTGCATGTGCACAGAGGAAGGTTTATTTCTATATACAGAGGAGAGTGAGGGTGAGGGCTTGATCTCTTTTCTAATGCTACCAGAAAACTGTATTTTGTGCTCTTACAAAAGGTGATTCATTCTGTCTAAGACACAGGCACAAAGACCACAGTTTTGCTGTCTCTTGGGAAACTCTAACTCCCATTAAACCTAATCCATCTGTAAATTTGTAATAATTTTGCAGTTTCCCTCCGAAGATCTTTGGTGTGAAGTTGGGTTTTGCCCCGTGCCCTTTGCTCCCTCCATTACCGAGGGAAGCAGGATCCAGTTTTGGCCAAACCACGGGGAGCAGCAGAGCCTTCTGCAGTGCTGCCATGCTGTTGGCAGGCCTTTGGCTGCCCAGGAGTGCCAGGCCATTCCCCAGCTGGCACCGGTGACTAAGCAGCCCAGAGCAGCTGCCTCCAAGGTCCATTCTTCTCTTGGAGATTTATTGCTGGGAGCAGAGACGTCGAGATGGGAAAATTGCCTTCATTCCCAGGCGAAGACCCTGAAGAACAAAAGCCAGTTGCTGGTGAATCCATGGCGTGATTCAAGCATTTACTGGGACAGGAGGAGTGGGCACTGTGTGCCTGTTGCTGTAGCAAAAGTGAGTGGGCATCAACTGAAGGAGCAGCTCTGGCTGGTGAGGTGGGGAGTGCCACAGCCATGGGGGTGTCCTGGACCCCTCAGCCTTGGCATTCTCCCCGGGGCAGCTGCAGGCCCCGGTGGGAGGAAACGTCGGAATGCTGAAGCTGCTTGGTGAGGACATCGCACCAGGAACCCACTGGACATCTCTAGAGCCGTCCCTCTTCACCCACGCTGCTGGGCAGTTTCGGGCTCTTCCTACCGTGAGGATCCCTAGTCACTCTCCCACTCCCTGATTTCTTTGCCATCATCATGTGCCAGATTTTCTGGGAAGGTTTATTGGACACTTCTATGGAGCAGTGACTGCCAGGGAAGAAGATCCCGGTGCTGCTGGCACAGCGGAGCAGGGAGTGAGTGCTTTGCTGTCCGGGCGAGGGTGTCGGCGATGGGGTGGGCTGGAGGGGCGTCCCGGGGGAAGATGTGGGGTGAGGAGGTGGGCAGTGGGGTGTGGGTGCCCAGCAGTGCCCCGGGAACTCGGAGTGGCCATCCTGCTGCCCCATGGGCCCGATGCGGGGAGCGGCGGCGCCTTCGGTGTGAGCGGAGCGGGGCAAGGTGCGGGAGCGGGGAGCAGGGAGCGGGGAGCTGTGTGGAATGAGGTGCAGGATGCAGGGTGTGGGGAGCGGGATGGAGCCATGGTCCCCCAGAGCCACGGTCCCTGCTCTCCCCCGGGCTGTCACACCTGTCCCGCCGTGGCTGTGCCGGAGCTCGGCCCTGCCCGGGCTCCCCAGGGCGGCCCCGGACTCGGGGTGCCCCGGGTCACTGGGATCTCCCAGCTGGCTCACCGGGCGCTCCCCACTGCCCTGTTTTGTATGGGTTTCGTCTGCACCATCTCGAGGGCCCTCCCTGGGGAAGTGGATCTCTGAGGCTCCAGGTGCAGGCTGGGGAGCGGGAGATCGGTGGTGCCGTGGTCCCCTCTCACCCATCAGATTTATGCTTTTCCCTGGAGGGCCAAGAGCTGTGTTGGGTGTTTCCGAAGTCACTGCTGAACTCTGGAAGCCTGTGAACACAGAGCCCAGGCTGCAGAGCGCATCTCTGGAGTCCCTTAGCAGCAAAGTGCTTAAATGTGCTTTTTACAGCGCACACGGGAGAGCCCGCGGAGAGCAGAGATCACTCACAGCCGGTGATGCCAGTGCCCGGAGCTTTAGGGCTTGTTTGCATTGGCGTTGCCGGTTTCCATCTTGTGTCTTTACGTACCCTCATCTATGATTTTACTGGGTTTTTTACTGCCGTGCACTCAGGGTTTCCTCCCCCTGAGGCAGAGGTGGGGAGATGGGGGCTCACTGCCAAGCTCTGACTGGAGCTGGCAGCTCCCCGGGATGGCTCCGTGATGCTGGGCTGTGTTTGGGCTCCTGGAGGCTGAATTCACTGCTCTGCAGGGTCTGCTCTGGTGCTCTGTTCCTGCAGGTTTTAAAGGCAACGAGAAAACCTGCTAGTGATGCAACACTGTTTAATGATGCCATTTATGGTGGCTTTTTTATTTAGTTAATGCAGATGAAGAGGCTCTGCAATCTTGCCTGTTTGCTAATATTGCACATCTCTATGTTTTATACTTAATTATTTTGTATCCTGCAAACAAATGTTAAACTGAGACCTTAAGTTCTTCAAGAAGATCTGGAAATTCTTTGGATAAGATACTGTTTAGGACAGGTATTTCAGAGGGAGTAATTTTCTCCTTTTTGTTTTGACATTTTCTGAAGAAAGCAGCATTGTCCGGGAACTGGCTTTCTGCAAAATGCTTCTGTCTCTGTGATGCACCTCCAGTAATATTTTACTTATTCTAGCAAAGGGTGAAAGCTTCCCAGCTGGTCAGCATGTTTAGGAGAGACTTGAGACCTGATTCTTGGTTCTTCAGCTTTCTGGTGAGTATTACCTGGTTGTTGTTTGTTTGGGTTTTTTTGTTTTTTGTTTGTTTGTTTTAATTCTGGGTATTTGAGATAATGTTTCTCTGAATGTTACAACACATCCTCTCCACCAGATTGGTCTGTCCAGGAGTCTCCTTGCCTTTACAGCCCTTGCCAGGAATCAGACTCCTAAAGGTTAGTGGTTTTATCAGCACTCTCTATGTGTTTTACAAGCAATATCTAGCACAGAGAAACAGTAGGTGTCTTGTGGTGCAAACAAAGGTAAAGAAACTTTTTCTGTTACCCTGTTTTGTGCCTAAAATGCTGTTTGCAGAGCTTGTATTTGCCAGGCTGTTTGCTCAGCTGCTGCTCTGTGCCCCACTGCAACTGCAAACCAAACAGATTATTTTGTGCCTGCAAACTACATTTGCAAGTGTGGAAGCTGGGAGGAGCTGGGAAGTGGGGATAAAGCAAGAAAAGTTGTTTTCACATAACTGCTTTGAACAAGCTTTTCTGAAGGCCATCCCGAGGCATGGCAGAGCTTTTCCTTTGTGCTGAGCCTTGCATGGTTTGTGTGTCCCACGGGAGTGAGTCCAGCTCCAGCCCTGGGCCAGAGAGCAGAGTCACAGGCATCCCTCAGTTCAGGTCCAGTACAGTCTGAGCTTGTCTGTCACACCGTGTCCACCAGCCAGCCCAAGGGCTGCATGGGGACATGGGTTCCTGCCAGCAGCTCCTCCAAGATGCACGAGGTAGTGTTTTTAACGGTGGGCTGGAGAGGCTTTCTGTTTCCCCATGCTCTGTGTATCTTTCTCCAGGTTTTGCTCCTGTCACGATTGAGACCCCAAGACACACGTATGAATATGTGGCCACTGCTCTGGACTGGTGGCAAGCTGACAGGTACTGTGAGCAGCGCTTTGCTCAGCTGCTCTCTGAGCCCCAGGACAGTGAGCAGGGCTCCTTCAGCAAACTGCTGCAGTCCCACCACGTCAGAGGTTCTGTCTGGATAAAGGAGAGGGACAGAGTCCTGCACAAAGCAAAGAGGAGACGTGAGTAGAAGTGGACATGGGCTATTTAGAGATGTTTTCATTCTGAAAAATGTGACTGATAAGTTGTCCCTTGATTTTTTTTATTGTCACTTTATCAGCCTATGCTTCTTCCTTTCTGCTGATTGAAATTTCTCCTTTTAGGTGGTCACCCTGTACCCATCCTGGTATTCAGAGACAAAACAGACACAAAATACGTGAAGGTGCTCTCTGACTTCCCACCACTGCCTGCTGTCACAGCCTGTGCCCACCTCCAGTGGGACACCAGGACCCAGGAGATCGCCACCATCTTCTCCTACGCCGTGCCTGCTTTCATTAACGAGTTCCAGCTCCGTGGCTTTGTGGATGAAGAAGGCTTCGTTCGGTTTGCTCTCATAGTCCACGGGCACCATTCCCCTTACCTGCCTGTGTTCCGTGCTGATGGACAGTGGCATCACTTCTGCGTGACCTGGCAGCAGGAAAACGGGACCTGGGCCATCTATGCCGACGGCAAAAGGAGGGCATCTGCCAGTGGACTGTGCTCGGTGGGGCCATCTGCCCCCCAGGCCATCTCCGGGCAGGGGACCTTCATCATTGGGCAGGATCAGGATTCCCTGGGAGGCGCCTTCAGGGCGAAGGAGTCCTTCAGTGGGAACATCACTGACTTGCACATCTGGCAGAAAGTCCTCAGCGCCGAGCAGATTGAGAAAGTTCGCTCGTGCTGGGTGGTAGAGCAGGACCTTGTTTTTGGGTGGAGCTCGAACGCTCTGGAAGTGGAGAGCACCATTCAGGCAGTGACCACACAGCTTCTTTGCCCAGGTAAGCCATCCTCGTGGCTACTATCCTGGCTCTTAAGGCACAGCCCACAGCGTTTGTTGTAGCAGGGCTCGTGGAGTGCTGCAGGAAGGGTGATACCTGCTGGGGATGGCGTGTCCCTGGAAGACCTTTGTGTCTGTGTGTGTTTCCACAGGGCCTGTTGAGGAATGCAGAGTTTTGGAAGTTGGCAGCAGTGGATTGAGTTATGCATCTTGTTTGCAGACTTTGCCTTTCATCTGTCGCTACAGCAAGGGTACAGCATCTGTTAGTTATTGCTGCATTGCTTCCACCACACGCACTCCTGGGGGTCCTGCTGGGGTGCTGGCCAGCCTTGGGGAGGGCCCTGCTCTGAAGTGGTCGCATGCAACACCCTCCAGGGCTGGCACTTTGCTCCAGCTGTCTGCACTCTGGCAGGGGTTTTGGCTGTTCCCCAGCCGAGCAGTGGTGGGGCACCTTCCATGGCTTCTGGGTGCAGTGCTGGGAGTGCCTCCCAGCCCAGGCATTTCCAGACTCGTTGGCCAGGGGAGTGTGGGGAGAGGCAGAAAAGGAGTGTGAAACTCTCACCAGATGGGATCTTGTGCTAAAAATAAAATACAGCTGTGAGGCCTCCTTGTCCTGCCTGTCTTCAGACTTAGTCACCATCTGAGGACCATTGCCCAGGCTTTGAACATGGCATGTGTTAACCATGCTGTTGGACACCTCAGCAGTGGTTCTGGTTCTGGTTTGTCCCCAGATGCATACTGGCAACTGAAAAGAGCTCAGCTGGAGTCCAGTCACTCTCTCGCCAGCCGCGTGAACACCCTTGCAGTGAGGACTGTGGTGAGTCCTGCAGCCCCCGCAGTGGTAACTGGCACCTGGAGCAGGCAGGAGCTGCTGGGGTGCTGGCATCTAGTGCTGTTTGAGGTCACTTTGCCAGCAATTAAGCCTGGGACTTTTCCTGAGCTGCTGTTGGAGATTGTGAACCAACAGTGCAGTGTTGCTTGCTTCAGATTGACTCGTCTCACAGAGGATGGGAGTCTGGACAAGAGATCCCTTCCTCCAGGATGTTCCTGGTTGGCCAGACAGATGTCCTGATGCCAGCAAGGGCATGCAGGACATTGCCAAGGCACGGCTGATGATCAGGGAGAGTCAGGGCTCTGCGCTGAATTAAACTATCTTTTCCATGGCAGATTCCTGACAGTGTCTTCACAAGTGATGTGCAAGACATGAACTTCTCTGTGGCTCTTGATGCTCTTAATATCTTGGCAAGTGTTCTGAGAGAAGAAGTGCCCGTGCTTGAGCCATCTGACCTCCTTGCCGTGCTTCAATTACTAAAGCAAGTTTCAGATATGGAAATCCAGGAGGGAGATGAGCTGGAGATATTGGAGCAATTGGGCCAGAATTACATGGAAGTAACTGAGCTCATTCTGGAAGAGCAGAATACTGGGACATGGTCCTCGATCAGCCAGGTAATGGTGTCACTGCTCTGACTGCTGTGAGCCTCATCTGCTCATCCCTGGCCTGCTGCACGACCACAGGCGGGTCATGCTGTCCTTGCATGGTCACCTGGAGCCTTTGTGGCCATACTCGAGCACGTGAAAATGCTGCAAGCATGGGCATGGGGCCTCTCCACCAGCTCAGATCAGGGCCAGCTGCTTTCCTGGTGCCTCATTTGTCAGAGGTGCAATCAAGTTCTTGTGCAAACAAGTGCAGTGCTAGTGGTGCCTGCCTTGCAAATCCCTCCAGTGGTTGACTCAGCTCTCTTCAGGCTCTCCACTTGTCAGGCTGGATTGACAGTTTGCAGGCTCCTGGTGCTGTGCAGCTTTCTTGCTCCCACGTCCTGCTGTCTGGCAGGGAAACATCCTGTCCTTCCCTTTATAGTGTGCTGTATTTTCTGTGAATGGGCTGCCAAGGAACTGTTTGTCATCAGCCCCCTCACTGCTCAAAACACCCTCAGGCTTTGCATAAGGGATTTCCATCATCCCACCCCTGGGAGGTTTTTCTCCATGCTCAGGTGTGTTTATTGTGCCTGGTGCAAGGTCTGCGCTGTCCACCCGTCTCTGGAAAATGTATGACAGTGTCTGGCCTGGCCAGTGCCCCAGGAGCCAAGCCAGGGACATCCAGAGATTAAAGGATGCTGAGCAGTTCAGGGTTTGCCTCATTGTTCATGGCTGCTCAGGTCTCCATGGCCACAGTCACTCACAGCTTCTCAGCAGTGGCACAAACCCAGCGCTGGCCCAGTGCAACTGGTGCAGCTGACAATCTGCTGAGGGAGAAGGGTGGGAGCCCCGAGGGGTGGCACTTGTGCCTCCAGCACAGCCCTGAGCAATGGAGCCACTCCTCTGCTGCCCTTCAGCTGCAGAGTCTATTTCTGGGTGAAACCCTTTCCAGGAAGAGCAGATGGTTGTTCTACAGCTTTGTGAAAATCAGGAATCAAGTCTAAAGGTCTTTCTTTCCAGAAGCTCATTTAGTTGTTTATTTCCATGCTGTTTTGATGGCTTTTTATGCAGAACAGCAAATTTCCCTCATTGCCAGACTTGTCTCCTTGCTGAAGGAACTGGGAAGATCCTTCAGTAAAGAAATCACAGAAAAGCAAAGCCAAACTCTGGAGTACCAAATTCTCTTTTTTTTTCTGCCAAGGACCAAACATTTAAAGAAGCTCTCGTGAGCTGTGGGAAGGGAGGGCTGATTTCCATCACTCTCTCTGTGTTTGCAGGTTATCAGGGGGCCCATGGCTGTTGTTGAGCTATGTGACAGAATGGTGTCACTCTTGGTCCCACTGCTGACCCCAGAGAGGACAAAGATCACGATCCAACATGGGAACATTGGTGAGTGGCACTGGAGGGTATCTCACCAAGACCCAGATCAGTCCAAATCCACTCCTGGCTCCTCTTCTCCTCTGGCTCACCTCTTGCCAGCCCTGCAGCCTCTGTGCAGAGTGTCAGAGTGTGAGAGCACCTCTAACTCTGTGGATTGTAAGAGGATTGTAAGAAATCCTTTGGCATGGGAGAAACTAAGCCCAGATGCCCACGGTTTGCCCAGAAAAGGACCTGTCTGCTGCTGCTGTGGGTCTTGGCTGGGATTATAATGTCCTTGTGGTATTTTGCTGTAGAAGTAGCTCTGGAGGAAGGCTGGACCCTGGTTCAGTGCCTGATTTTACCTGTGCACAGGGATGGAGGTGAGGGAGCTGGAGCTGAGCGAGCAGGAGCTGAGTGGTGAGGCATACGTGGTCCGGACCCCTGAGAAAGGCAGGCACGACCTCATCGAAGTGCCTGCAGAAGAAATGCAAAGGCTGAAATCCAGAGGTTTGTTATGACACCTGAGCCTCCCCTGGTACTTCTGCATCACCTTCCTTAGTGGCACAAACTGTTTACCTTGCCCACATGAGGTCTGGAGAAGTGTGGGGAGGGGATGCCCTTGGTGAAAGGGAGATGGGCCATGGGGCAGAGATTCTCCACAGAGAATCAGCCCCTCTAGAGACACAGCTCGGAGCTGAGGGTGTTCTGGACCCCCAGTATCACCCCACAGATGAGGGCACTGGTGCCCAGCGCCGCCCTGTGCTCTGTACCGTCCCTGTGCTCCGTCCCTCCAGGCCTGCAGAGAGTCACGGTGAAGAACATGTGGTTTGGCTACGGCTCCCTGCAGCGCTGCCTGTCCGGCGCCAGCGCTGTGTCCCAGGACACGGCTGCCTCTGACGGGGGACAGAGGTGAGTGAAACAGAACCCCCCGCACCCCGGGGCTGCCCTCAGCACCACAGAAGGGCTCATTTTCAAACCTGCATTGTGTCGGTGCCTCGGTTTTAGCGTCACTTTCACCCCGAGCCATCCCGGCCCTCCCGCTGCCTGTGCTCTGAGATGCTCCGTGGGGTCTCCTGCGTGCCTCTGGTTCCCGGGGCTCAGGGAACCCTCGGGGTGGAGGGAACAGAGCCCACCGAGGCTCCTGCAGGGTCCCCTGTGGCTGGGCAGATGTCTCTGGAGGTGGTGGCCATGGGGGAGCAGAGCGGGCCCGCTGGTGCCGAACACTAGGTGGGGATGGCTGCCCGCGCATCCCGCACACGCCGCGCCCGCTCGGCACAGCTGGAGCCCTCGGGATGCTCCAGTGCCCGTCCCTGGTGACCGGGAGGTGGTGGCGTTTTGCCAGCTACCCCAAGGTCCGTTCTGCCTGTGCCCAGGGTTCCCAGCAGCGAGCCGGCTCTCTCCAGCTGTCCCGTGCACGGGGAGATCCCGTTTTCTCAGCACGTCCTGTGCTTCCCGTGCCTGCGAGCAGCGTCCTTTCCCCGGCAGGTACCTGAGCACCACGGTGGGCACGGCTGTGATCTCATCCGCTCTGCTCACTGACTACCAGGAGATCAGCACGTCCGTGAGCTACCGCCTGCAGCACCGTGTCCAGGTACCCCTGGGCTGTGCCCCGCAGCCTCCTCCTGCCCCACGGCCTACCCTCAGCAGCCCGGAGCTTTGGGATGAGGGCTGTGCCATGCCCTGGGCTCTTGCTGTGACTCCTGTGTCCCTGGGGAGGTGTTTGTCCTGCCCTGGCAGACCCTGTCCAGCCAAGTGAGTGACCTGCATCCCCCGTGTCCAGCACGTGTGTGGCTGTGTGACCTCTTCTCTCCCCTCTGTGCCTGCAGGACCTGCCCGATACTCTGGTGGGGCCCATCTGTGCCTTCTGGAACTTCAGCCTCAGGTGCCTTGTTTCAGTTCGGGTCCCCAGATTTATGAGCTTTTTATTTCCACTGGAAAACCAAACATCTCAATATAAATGTAATGGCATTTTGTTTTTGTGTTTTCTCTGTTTTTGCTGCGTGTTAGCCCAGATGCTGGTGGGATGTGGTCCACAGCTGGCTGTTCTGTGGTGATGTCTCTCCCAGACTCCACTGTCTGTTTCTGCAACCACACCACAAATTTTGCCATCCTGCTGCAGGTGTATGAGATGGAGGTAGGTGAGGAGCCCGTCTGCTGCTGTGGGGTGGATGCAGGGACTGCCAGCTGGTGTGGTTCATTCATGAGGGATTTCTGTCTTCTGTTGTTTCATGGCTGGAGCAGAGAACCACCAAGGAGGAGTTCACACTGCAGACTTTGACTTTTATTGGATGTGGAGTTTCCTTCTGTGCCTTGATAGTCACCTTCATTTTGTTCTCAGTAGTTCGGTAAGAAAAGCCTGGACTCTTGAAGCTTTCTCTGTATTTTCTACTTGATACTTTGCTTCAGAGCCTTTCTCAAAGCGTTCTTTGTCAGTGCGGGGTGATGCAGGTGCGTGGGGAGAGGTGGGAGCTGCACTGTGGTCCGTGGCAGAGGGGAGTGGTTGTTGTTGGCTGGTTGTTTCTGTGGAGATGCTCATTGATCTGTGCACACACCTGAGTGTCTGTGGCAAGATTTTTATCAATTGCTAACGATGTTTACTATAAAAGTTGCTCTGCTAGAATTAATTTTTATAAAATCAATGGAGCAAGGACTACTTCTTCGATTTCCAGTCCTTCTGTGTCTCTTGGCAAGCACAGAGACCTGCCTTGTGAGCATGGCAGGGGTTCCCTCCCTCCACCTCCCTCTCTCTGCCTGTTCCCTGGAGCCAAGGGCAGAGCAGCTGTATCCCAGAGTGCCCCCAGCACCAAGTGCTTGCACAGCAGGGCTGTCCTCTGCCCCTCAGCCTGTCATCTTTGCAGCGAGTGGCAGCGAGACCACAAGTTTCCCATCCAGGCACAGCCTGAGAGGACAGAGAGGACCATTTTTGTTGGGCTTCCCTGTTTGGCTGCAGCTCAGGGCTCCCTCTCTCCCTCCCCAGCGTCCCCAAGAGTGAACGAACAACTGTGCACAAGAACCTGATCTTTGCCCTGGCTGCAGGAGAAGCTCTGCTCATGTTCAGTGAGTTGGCCAAGACCAACCAGGTGAGCTCCCCAGGAATGGCCCATTCAGCCCCTGTGGCCAGGCTCCAGCATCACAGTCAGAGCAACAGAACAGAAGTATAAAAACCCTTTCATTAATTACCTGTAGCTGGCATCTGGAGTAGAACTGTCTCTCTGCTTGGGGACGCACATATAGACGTTGTGCAGTGTGGTTTCTGTCCTCTCCAGGTGCTGTGTTTCATGGTCACTGCCTTCCTGCATCTCTTCTTCATGGCAGCCTTCTCCTGGATGCTGGTAGAGGGGCTTCTCCTCTGGAGCAAAGTGGTAGCAGTCAACATGAGCGAAGACAGGAGAATGAAGTTCTACTACGTGACAGGCTGGGGTATCTGCACGCTCCTCTGCCTTGGGTCCTCAGGAAAACATTCTTTTTCTTTTCTAGTGGAAGTTTCAATAGGAGATGTGCAATTGCTTGATTTAATTTAATAGAAGAACTGGGTGTCAGTGCCCTGCAGAGACTCTCTTGAATTATTTGTCAAATTGCTAGTCTTAGAGTATAAGTGTAGCAGCATTTTTGTTATATTTCTAAATCCATGAGTTCAGTAAAAAAAAAAAAAAAAAATAAAAAAAAGGGGGGGGGAGATTTATGGAAAGTTTGTTTT
>VWZN01021641.1:296394-313820 GCA_013396955.1 Regulus satrapa | reverse complement strand
AAAAAAAAAAATTAAAAAAAAGGAGGAGGAGATTTATGGTAAGTTCTTTTTCTTGGAGACCATCACTATTGTCTGATAATAATTAAACATAAATATGTTCCTCACTAAGCACCTTTTACTCTGAGGGAGCCCTTTAGGGACATAGAATTATTTGAATGAGCCGAGTTTTGTGTCAAAGAAGAGCCTCTTTAGAGATGTGCTGCTCAAAGAGCACGCACCTAGTTGGACGCTGGGCCATCGCTTCAAGTATTTTGGATTGGTTTCTGTCTTTGTCCATTTTGTTAAAAAAGCAATCTGAGGAATAAATTGCTTTGTTCAGGACTCAGGACTTGGAATGCTTTATACCTCAGAGAAAGATGCTGACAGCTTGTAAATCTGGCCGTGTTGAGCCAGGACAGATTTCAGCTGCAGAGAATTGATGTTGCTCGTGGGGTTTTGGAGGCTCACGCTGAAGTCTGTCTGCTCAGGGGGTTTTGAAGCAGCTGTCTGCTGCACCGTGCCCTGCACGGCACATCTCTGCTTTTCCCAAGGTTTAACCTGTGGGTTTTTCTGCAGGGCTTCCAGTCCTTATCGTGGGGGTGACCCTTGCAACTTCCTTTAACAAGTACGTGGCAGCCGGCCGCTGCTGGCTGAGCGTGCAGACCAACGTCATCTGGGCCTTCGTGGGGCCTGTGCTCTTCATCCTGGCTGTAAGTGCCAAACCCTGCCGGGAAGGTGGGAGTCCTTTGGGTCTGCCCCTAGAAAAGCAATGCACAGTCAGGGGTGCAGCTCACTGTGCCTGCTGCTTTTAGAGGAAAAACGTTGTTTTACTTTATATAGACTTCTACGATGCAAATCAATCTCTTTAACCAAAAAAAGCTTTTTGACAGGAAAAAGTGCTGTAAGGAAGTTTTGCTGACTAGCTCTTGGTTGGCTGTTCAGTTAGGAATGTGGTGTGGGACATTGTCTTAGCTAAAGGCCTGATTTTAGTTCAGGAGCATCTACATCCTTGAAATATCATTAAACAAACCACAGCAGCAGAAAAAGGTTTATGGGGTCCAGAATAGGCCTTTAACAGGGAAGACATTCAGAGAAGTTTTGGGATAAGTTTCCTGATTTCTTTCATGTATAAATAGCTCTGTTAAGTCTTTTGATTTCATTGCTTTCTTGGTAGTGATATTTATCCTCAAGTTCTGACACTAGTTTCCAGCAGAAAAGTCTCACCCCCTGGAGCTGAGACTACAGAATGTCAGTGAGTGCAGCAGCTCTGCCCTGGCAGGTGAACACCTTCGTGCTGCTCCGGGTGGTGATGGTGACTGTGGCCAGTGCTCGCAGGAGATCCAAGATGCTGACACCCAACAGCAGCCTGGAGAACCAGATTGGAACACAGATCTGGTGAGCAGGGCAGGGCCCGGCTCTCCCGGCTGGGGCTGCTCGGGGTGTGAAATATGTGAAATAGTGTTGGAGACGTGGAAGAAATCCTTCCCAGAGAAGCTGGAGAGGCACTGGCACAGGCTGCCCAGAGAAGCTTGCCCAAGTGAAGGACAGGAAACTGCAAAGAGAAGAAGGAGTAGAAAGGATTCTCTCCCCCAGGGAAACTGTGTCTCACCCAAAGACAGTCTCTAATCCCAGCTGAGAAGCCCAGGCAGCACCTCCAGCTTAAGGAACTGGTGCTGGTCCCCATCTGCACTCAACCCTTTGGGATGGGAGACCCTTGGCAGTGCCTGCAGAAATCCAAGCTTGGCACCTGGTGGGTTGAAAGTGAGGCTGGTGGGGGCTACACACACAGGGGAAGAGGCAGTGGGGACTTCTGTAATCAGTCAATACTGAGAGACCTCTAAAAAACTGCTGCCTGAGTCATTACTTTATCATGCTCTGTGAATTTTTATTGTTGTTAGCTGGCGCCGGATACCCCTGCTAGACACGCATTGTTCCCCTGTAGCATAAATAAATTTCCCCAAATTTACAGAAGCACAAAGATAGGGCACTGCTGGAGGGCAGGGTGACATCCATGTGCAAATAAAACAAATAGAGAAATCCTCCTTATAGCAGAAATTGGGGGAGAAATAGCTGTTTTCTCATGGTTGATGACGTCAAAGAGCTCCCTTCTTGCTAACTTGCAGTGATAAATGAAGAGCAGAGCTGGCACACTGGGGTCTGGAAGGTGAAATATTTGGTTTTTCCTGTCTTAACTTATTTTGTTTGCAGAGGAATTTGCTCCACAGCTACTGTCTTGATAGCATTTCATCTCTGAAGTGTGCCCGGGTAACCCTGAGCTCTTCCTCCCGCCAGGGCCACAGCCAAACCCATCCTGGTGCTGCTGCCTGTGCTGGGGCTTACCTGGGTGTGTGGGATCCTCGTCCACCTCAGCATCGTCTGGGCCTATGTCTTCATTGTGCTGAACTCCCTTCAGGTGAGTCCTGTGTCCCGTGGGTCCCCAGGGCACAGCCAGGCAGGCACCTGCAGTGCACTCTACCTCTCCTTGTAGCCAGGGACACTTCAGCTCTGAAGGCAGCTCAGCTTTCCCAAGCCACTGGGCTGTTTTGTCTGAGGAAACTCATTTCATCCTTCCAAGATTCAAAATATAACTCTGGAGGCCTTGTACATCTAATGGCCCTCAGAGCCAGTCTCTGGCAGTGTCCTACTGGTGCCACGGGTTTCCAGCTCAAACCTCGTTCCCTGTGCTAGTTTTTCTCACATCAGTGGGGCTTCAAAATGGCAGTTACAAGCTCATTAGAGTCTTTATTTGCTCATATAATGGGTAATTAGGATGGCACCTGTGCAGTCAGATGGGGCAGATACCTCTCCTGCTGTTTGCTTCTGGGAAATGAGGCTCTTTCCTGCAGGGCAGGGCTGGGCCCCGGGTGCCACTGCCCCTGTCGGAGCAGGGTGTTGGTGGAGAGCGTGTCCAAGGTCACATCCAGCCACAGCGTGCTTGGCTGCTGCTCGGATGCTGAGTTCCAGGATGGGTGTTTTCCATCCAGCTCCTGGTCAGACATTCTGAGAGGCTGTGACCTCTGTGAACAGTACAGTCAGAGCCACCTGCCCCTTGCCTAGAGTTCAGCTTTACTGAGGGAGACCGGGGAAGAGCTACAAAACAGGAATTGAAAACCTTTACCTCTGAATTCCATGTTGTCTGCAGCCATGCAGCTACTCCCCAGGGATGCTCCCAGTGCCCAGTGCCAGCTGTACTGGGATCTGGTGAGATGCAGGAGTGTTTGGTGGGCCAGCTTTGGTGATCAGAACCTTGCTTGGGAAAACTGAAAGTTTGGGGAAGTCTGTTTTTCACTACAAACAGCTCTGACTTGCAAGACCTTGTGTGGATCATCAGAATCTTCATTCCTCTTCATCACCTGGCTGCATTTTTAAGGCTTTTTGCTTGTCTTGGTATCTCCCAGGGCCATGGCTGTGACTGCTATTATTGCAGTCCTGGTGTTAGGAAGTTAGTGTTAACAAGGAATTCTGGAGGGCAGAAAGTAACATCATTACCTGGTGCATAAAGCAACAGTTAATATTTGCTTCTGAGTTTACTGTTTTAATCAAAGGACTTTAAAGCTTTAACCAATCTGTATGTGGTTAGGAGAGCAAAGCAAATTGTGTAAGTGCCAGCAGCCAGGAGTGCTCAGCTCTGCCCCAAGCTGGGACTGTTCCCAGGACCTCGGGATATCTGGAACTCAGGGACACACGGTGACAAAAACTCCTGCAACATGTGCTTGCCACCTGTGGCTCAAGGCATCAACAGAGGCCTTGCAAACCTTGAGAGAAGGCAGCTGTAGATGGAGCTAGAGAAGCACTGAACACCCCTGAACACAGCTCCCAGCACGGTCCTGAGGGGAAGGTGGAGTTCTCAGCAGGCAGGGGGGAGCAGGGAGCT
This sequence comes from Regulus satrapa, assembly GCA_013396955.1. Classification (NCBI taxonomy): domain Eukaryota; kingdom Metazoa; phylum Chordata; class Aves; order Passeriformes; family Regulidae; genus Regulus; species Regulus satrapa. Next base: position 309,967 of record VWZN01021641.1, on the reverse strand, counting down.
GGCTGAGTGGCACAGCTGGGTCAGCCCAGCCCTGGGGCTGAGCCTGTGCCTCCCCCAGAGGTGCCCAAGGGGACTCCCAGGACGGTCCCACCTCTTGGCACTGCGTGTTCAGGGTCCCTTGTCCAGTGCTTGAGGGCAAATCCTGCTCCAGGGAACCCAAGTCAATTGGAGCAACTGGGCACTGCCCTCCAAACCACGGGGATTAGACAGTTTTCCACCCCCGTTTCCCATTCTTCTCATTTCAATAGGAATTGGCTCCTGCTGTAGCTCTAATGGAGCGACCGGGCTTGCAGTGCTTCCCTCTGGCACACTTGGCTGTTTTCAGCACAGCGTTGGCCCAGCTCTCCAAGGGTGAATCCAGGCGTTATCACCACGTGCACAAGATGGGTGGCTGCTCAGGGATGCTCTGCCTGTGGCTGGCGCTGCTCCAGCAGCCGGGCGCTGCTCACGCACATCCGTCGGGGCTCCAATGGGAGGGTCCAAGGCCAGACAAGGGCTGCCTCTCCACATCTCCGCTCTTAAGGATATCAGGAGGATGGCGGGAGGCCTGTCTCAGTGATAATTACACAGCATCAGTTCTCTGTCCCCTCGTGCCACGCTTGGGTTATTGAGCAGGAGGGAACTGCAGGCTCAGGGCTGCGTGGAGAGACATGACTGTGCTGTACTCATTTGCCTCGGTCCCTTCATTCCCAAGTTCAGGACAATCTGCAGATTGCCCCAGAGGGGAAATGAGCGCTGGTGAGAAGCTGCAGAGTTGAGAGAAAGCCCTCCCATTTCAGCCCCTTTGCTGACTGCCCTATGGATCACTTGGAATTTCCTTTGAGGCCAGAGGTTTTCTCAACGTGTGGGTCCTGTGCAGTTGTTCTGCTGCTGGGCTTGTTTTTGGTTTGACTGCTTTCTGTGTGTCTGCAGAAGCTCGAGCCGCTTCAAGGCTGCTCTGTGTGTCGGCACCAAACACGACAACTCCTTCTGCAGGCAGGCAGTGCAGGAAGCCAGACAGTGGCTGAGCAGCAAGAGGGAGCCTGTGGAGCAGTGGGGCAGGAGCAGGGGTGGAAGTGCAGGCAGGAGGAGGCTCCCCCAGAGCTGCACCTCCGCTCCCGCCCGCTGGCGCAGCTGGGCCTCCTCTCCTTCCTCACCCTCCTCCCAGCCGACCTCTCTGCTCCCCCCTCCCCACGCTCTTCCAGAATGATTCTTTCAAGGAAGACCTGCCTTGGAAGCCTGGCCAGAAATCTGGTCTGGGGGAGTGACCAGCATTGCTGGCTGAAGGACAGGTCACGGCTGGGTGCCAGGGGGCTGCTACCATTGCGCCTGCCAAGAGCTCGCAGATGAGAGCAAGGCTCGTTGAAGACAAGATGAATTGCATCTCTTGCTGCAGCTGATTTATCTAGCCGCGATAACAAAACACCCACAGATATAACATAAATCTGGTGGGCCAGATAGGGCTGCTTTAAGGCCAAAATCGTCGGTCTGGAGCTGTAATTAGCCCCAGGCTGTGGCCCCCAGGCAGCGCTCGCTCTGGGCCTGGCCTGGGCACTGTCCCTGGGCACATCCCTCACACAGCTGTGCCCAGCGTTCCCTGGTGGCCGAGGTGCCACTGCTCACTGCTCCTCGGTGTGGGAAAGCAGCAGACTCTGTGAACAGCCTGGTCCCTGCTATGGAAGGTCTCTCCTGCCTGGCTGTCCCTGGCTGTGCCGTGCCCACCATCTGGGCCAGTCTCACCCCCTCCAGTGCTCCTCAAGCCCGTTTGCTGCATGCAAAGGAGCACAAGCCAGCCACACAACTCTCACCCTTCCTTTGCTCTCTCCCTTCCAGGGCCTGTACATATTCCTGGTCTACGCAATCTATAACAGCGAGGTAAGAGATGCCCCTGGCTGGATTCACTCACTCGTCACAGCAGCTGTGTTGGCATCGGGGGGAGCTGAGTTCTGGCAGCTGCAACAGGCAGCACAGCCCCACTGTGCTTCTGGAACTGTGGCTGCTTTTCTCCATGACTTGCTGGAGCACCTCCAGCTGTGCTGGAGCTGCTGTGGCCCTCTCTCATGTCCTTGCTCTGCTCCAGGTGAGGAATGCCATCCAGAGGATGAAGGAGAAGAAGAAAGCCCTTTCGTTCACAGTAAGTTGGAAGGAATCCCTGCTGCCCTTTCATCTGTCAGTCACCCACCAGAGGAGGGTCCCAGCTGTACCGTGGGTTGGTTTGAGGAGATGATGATGGAAAGAAATCCTATTTTTGTACTTTTGTTTCCCTTCTTTGCAGTCTTATTGGACAACACAGACCCAAAGATAGCCTACCCCTGTTAGGCAGCAGCCTGCTCTGCCAGGGTGGGATGGGAGCCAAAGCAGTGCTGATGAAATCGATCTTTGAAGTTGGATCTGGATGTAGCAAAGACTCGGTGCAATTGTCACTGTCCTGTATCTCTTGCCTGTCATTGCAGAACTGCTCTCATCCCATTAACTACTTATCCAGTCCAAGAAACACGACTTCCTGGGAGACAGGGAAGCTGAGTCCTGCAGCTGAGAGTGCCCTGCCAAGCCCTGTGCAGAAAGACCCTCCGGTGAAGAACATCACCAGCAAAGGTAAGAGGACTCTTGTGGCTGTTAGCCCAGGCACACAGTAAAACGTTATTCCCAAGAATTGAATTTTAGTGCACCTGGCTCTGCATTAATTCCTTTGCACTCTGTGCCTGTGTGAGCACAGGGTCTGGTGCTGCTGCTGCTGCAGGGGAAGGCAAAGTCCTCGTGCATGGGGGTCTCAGAGGGGTCAGGTCCACGGCTGCAGCCAGGCTGGGTGTGGGCAGGGGGGGTCTCATCAGCACCTTAGGCAGCATTGCATTCTCCTGAGGCAAAGGCCCATGTTAGTGTCTTAAAGTTAATTTTCTGGAGGAGAGGCAAAGGTGACAGTTGAAAATAGGGATTTTGGCTTTCAGGGAAAAAGGTTTTGCATTCTCCAACCAGTTTGTGGGTGCAGTGATGCAGAAAACCCATTTGGTCCCTTTGCTTCAGTGAGGGACCACAAAGCACCAGGTCCTTGGGAAAGCATGAATATTTCTATTCTCTGGTCTATGAACTCATTGTGCTGCCTCACCCTTTAGGAAATTTTGGAGCCAAACTTCCCCTGGGAATTTCATCAATTATGTCCTCCGAGAGACCGGTATGTAACATCTTCTGTTATTCTTCCACCTTCACCTCACCCAGGGCTCTGCAGTTATGTAGGGACACCACCTGAGCCTGGGCAGGGGGAAAACAGGGCAGGGCACCTTTCCAAGGGCAGGACAGGAGCTGCTCCCAGAACAGTCGAATTCCAAGGCAAAGGCTCACCCTGAGCGGGAGCCAGCCCCGCTGCCATGCCAGGAGGGTGCTGCAGAGGTGCTGCCGAATTGGACCATAAAGCCCGAGCCTGAGGCTAGTGTGGATCAGGCAGGAGGCTTTCCCAAGGATAGCAAGTTAATTCAGGCAGTGGGGCAGGTGCCATGGGCAAGTCTCATCTCTCCCAGGAGGGCTGTGCTGCCTGCATCAGGATGGAGAGCTCAGCAAGGCACAGCCTAAAGCAGGGAACAATTTAAATTTGACTACTCTGCTCCCACTTCCACCTCCTGCTATTGAAATGATCATCAGTCCTTGTGCACTTGACATACAAGTGCTGTAATTTCCTCAGAATAAAATCCAATGCTACTTTTATGAGTCTCTCACTGAAGGATCTCTCTTTCCCTCTCTAATATTTATCCTTTGAAAACCTATGTCACATAGACAGCTCTTATTTATCCAATAGATAATACTTCTATAGCTGGCATACCGTTCTGAAGCCACTCAGTAAAATCCATATTTCCACCTCTCGTGATTTATATTGTGGTTAATGCTGCAGCACCAGGCCCCTTGTGCTGAACAACACCAGGGCTCACTCGCAGGTGATGCTTTTCTCAGGCAGCCAGGTGCTGGCTGTGTGGACCAGGGTCAGAGTTAAGCTCCTGGCACCAGATATGAGACGTGGGCCACAGAGATTAGCCCAAGGCCCCGGGTTCCCCGGGGCAGGGGCATTAGGAGGCAGCAGATCCCCTAAATGCCAAGGCCGTGGCGTTTTTGAGCAGGCAAAGACAGAAAGTGCTTCCCTCCCTGTGAGGGTCACAGAGGGCTTTGCTGTATCTTTGCTGCACAAACACTGCATTTTTAATGTGCTTTTTCCCTTTTTGACTCGGGGCTGAGGCCGGGCTGTGAGCCCCGTGCTCGGCAGAGCGCTGGGCACGCCTGTGCCCTGCCTGGTGCCACCCTGTGCTGTGTGGGGGCTGCTGGGCTGGGGCTGGGGCTGCTCTCCATGCCCTCAGTTCTGTAAGCCAGGGCTGTTTTCCTGCTCCCTGGCTGAGTCATGGCGCTCGCCGGAGGAGCAGCAAATTCAGAATGTCACTGGCAGCTGCACAATAGTTTGGATGAAGAGAGGATGCTACTTAAAGGCGTTTGAAAACACTTAAAATGACAAAACACTGAGCGAATGAAGATACAAAGGCAGACAAAATGTTCTTCGTGTTTCAGCTTTTTAAAATGTTGTTTGGTGATCTTTGTTGTTGTTGGACTGGGAGTAGGAATTTCACATCTCCCAGAGCATTAACCATCCTTTAAGCACAGAGTGCAGACTGTGCAGGCTCTTCCCACCTCAGCACAGGGATGCTCTTATCCTTTCCTGGCTTTTCCTGTGGTCTCCAGCATGGTGTCCAGCCTGGTGGCTCACCATGAGGCTGGAAGGGTCCCCAGGGCGGGCGTTTGGAGCAGGGTGTCACCTCCCCACTGCTGAGAGGTGCAGCTTGGCCAGGGACACTGCCAGGCGCCTGTCCCTCGGGGCTGGATGAAGGCTCTGGCTCCCAACCCGTGCAGCAGCTCAGTGCTGGGATGGGGTGGGTTCTGGGGAGCCCTGCCTGTTCCCAAGGAGGTGTTGGGGTGACCAGCAGCAAAGCCATCAGCCCCATGCTCTCTGCTAACACACGTTCTCCCCTCTTTCAGGCCGTAGAGCTGACAGCGTTCAAATGCTCAGGTAACCTTTGCCTACATCGTGCTCTCTAGTTTTTGTTGCTGGTGGTGCTGGTTCCTGTGGCTGTGTGTTGGAGGGCTGCCCAGAGGGCAAGCTGCCTTCTGCTCCGGCTTCAGGAGTCATATTATTCCCAAACTGCCCTGGTGGGTCGTGTCCTGGCCAGGCTGTGGGAAATCTGTGTCCCCCTGAGCAGATGAGGGAGAGCTGGGGCCCCCAGCAGCCCTGCCAGGGGCACTGCCTCTGCCAGCAGCACTGGTGGCTCAGCCAAAGGTCCCATCTCAGGCACCTGCCTGCTCCCTCCCCGTGTCTCTGCCCCTTTCTCGCTGCCCGTCCTTGTCTGCTCCAGCTCCTGGGCCCAGGCTGTGCCAGCAGAGCTGGGGCTCAGGGCCTGGGCAGGTGGCAGAGGGGCCCTGCAGGTTCCTGGTGCTCTCTGCCCAGCCCCACTGGGGCTGGCACCCCTTGCTGCTGAGCAGGGCCTGGGCTGTTTCCAGTGGGGCAGCAGCTCTTTCTGCCCTGGACAATTTTAAAGCAGCAGCTGTGGCAGAAAGCACTGGTGGGTGCTGGGACTGCCATGATCCCAAGGAAGGGAAGCTGGGGAAGGTGGGATATTCAGACAGGGCTGGATTTATGAGCTTAAAAGCAGCCATTTACCTTCTTCTGTTTCAGGTTGTAGAAAGGCCAATGTCATCATGGGGGTGGGTAGAATTAAAAGCAGAAATCCCTCCTAAGCCCCAGGCCTCTGCTGGATGGCAGCTTCCTGCTACCTCCTCAGCTTCCCAGCCTGGCTTTGGGCAAGTCCTCAGCTCCTCAGAATACAAATGGAGCATATTTTGCTTTATTTTCTTGAACAACCCCTGCTGGGTACTCCCAGTACATCTTCTGGATGGGGACCCTCAGGTGGACAGTGCAATGAGGGCACACCAGGGGTGGAGTGATCATATTTCTTTCTGCAATGTGACATTTTCTTTTGTCAAGGCAAGCAGTGCATTAGCAGGTTTCTGATTTTGCTCCACGTGAAGTGTCTAAGCAGGGCATCCTCAGACTGTTTTCAAGACGATGCCACCCAGAAGCAGCGCAGCTTTCCTCCCCACACTGGACACATGAGAAAGGCAGGAATGGTGGATTCCAGGAGTAGCTGTGCAGCAGCATTTTGGGCATGGGAGTGGGGTCTCAGAGGCAGCGAGACCTGCACCCAACACGGGCATTTGTGCTCTGTCCACCCACCCTCACCTTCTTCTGCATATCCTATAACCCACGTGCGTTATTAAACTCCAGCTGTGCAAAGAAGTGGGTTGTTTAGTTTGGTTTTATTTTCTCAGGTGAGCCCTCAGTGTGTCTTTTAAAGCCCAGATCTGCACAGAGGGTGATGGAACAGCAGGCTGGGCTCGGTGCCATGGGAGTGGTCAGGGGTGGAAGGAGTGCTGTGCATGGCCACCCACTCCCCCAAGAGCCCCCCAAGCTGCCCCCGTGGCTGGGCAGTCCTTGAGCCTGGGGTGAACGAGAAGATCTTGAACCAGAAGAGCTCTCCTCTCACTCTTGTGTTCGTGCCGGCCCTGCCATGCTCCAGGCTCAGCCACAAGTGCCTCCAGCCATTAAACCAGAGAATAGAAGGCTGAGATGCCGAGCTGCAGGGGTGCTGGGGGACCCCGGGGCAGCTCAGCCTCACACAGGTGTGTGCCTTCACATTCTGTTCACAGAGCAAAGCGCTGCAGAGCTCTTGGGGGCCAGAATGGGGACAGATCATTCCAGCACAGACACTGTCCCCTCTCCTATTTATTGACTCCCAAATAGTTTAATGAAAGGAGACATGTTTAGCCCCAGATATCTTTATTTGAAAGCTGCCAGCCAGCTGATGAAGATGGTGCCGCTGCCAGCAGGAGCTGTGGCAGAGAGCCGGGAGGTGCCCACCTGTCTCTCCCAGGAAAGCTGGGCTGGATCTGGGATGGGATCCTGCTTCTCTGCTCCAGGGCCTCAGCCACACTCCTGTGAGAGCCCTGGGTGTTGCACTGGCTCCAAGTGCAAGAGACAGACAGTGGGTCCACGGGTAGGAGGGAGGTGGGACGGGTGAGGATAAAGGGTGGATAAAATCCAGGTGAATGCCAGCCCAGAACCAGAGAAATGGGGAGTTTTGCAGCGTGCTTGTGGAAAGAGCCAGGCATGGCCTCCCCCCACAAGGGCTCAGTCCGTGGAGCAGTTGTGCAGTAATGAGCTCCAGCCCAGCTGCAGGGAGCTGCTCTGTGCTGCAAGCCCTGCCTGGCTTCATTACACACTTTTTGTGAGCAGGGCATGGCTGGGGCGGTCACATATTTGCACAAACAATAAGTCCCATCTTCCTTGTCTTGGCAAACAAGGGCTCCAAGAGGCCTCCACATCCTCCATCTCCTCAAGTGATGGCTGCTTTGTTTCCCCACGATAATTTCATTATTCTGTTTGAATACATTTATATGTTGCTAGGCCACACATAGCAACATGGATCTTGTCTCCACAGCCCAGCCTTCCTCTGATCGATACTGAGTAATTCTGCAACTCTCACCATATTGTGTTACATAAGCTTGGTTTGGAATAATAAGGAATTTATGAGTCTTTGGGTTTCAAAGCCAGAAAAGCATGGGGAGAAATGCAGACCCCGTCGGTGCCAGCCCTGCTGGGCTGCCTGTGGCAGGATCACCACTGGTGCCATGGCTGTGGAGGAGATGCAGCGCATGGCAGAGCTGGTGCTGTCCTCAAACCCCATTTCAGGCTCTTTGTTTGGTGCTCCCAGCTCTGGGTGCTGCGCTCGGGCCGGTGACTGACCAGGGGAGGAGAGGTTTCCCTGCAGCCATGGCCCTGTGCGAGGGGGCTGCTTTGGCTCCCTGTCACAAGGACCATGTTTCAGAGACCCCAAAGGGACAGGGGGGTGTCTGGGATGGCAGGGCTGTACCACGGCCAGGCAGAGCTGGCTGTGCCAGCCCGGTGCCCACTCTGCCCTATGGCAAGTTTGTGCCGTGGGATCCCACCGGTTCTCCCACTGCCCTGGGAGGGACCCCTGCCCTCCCCTGCTGCCAGCACAGCTGAGATCTTCTCTCTTTTGCTTTAGGTTTCTGAGAAGTTTCTGAGTGACGAGCCTGCAGAGGGTCCTCCAGCAGGAAGGATGGCAGGTCAGAGGAGCTGGCTTCCCTTGGAGAGCTTCCAGCCAGTGACGAGCCGTCACCCTGCGCTCCTCCCCAGCACCACGTGCTGCCAAACCAAGGCAGGGGCACTGTGGGGTCTCACGGGGCTTTCTTTGGCTGCTGCTGCTGCCGACTGCCCTGCTCCTCCCCTGGGTGGGCACTCCTCAGGCAGGTATTTGTGTTCTGGGGTCCCCCCGGCTCCTGCAGCCTCTGCCAGGAGAGCGCTGCCACCGCTGCCCCACGTCCCCGCTGGCAGCGCTGGCAGTGCTGGTTGTGTGCTCTCGTTTGTGCTGCCTGAGGGAGCTGGAGCACTGGGATGGGATGGGAACCAGCCCAGCCTGGCAGCTGTGCCCAGGCAGTGCCCACGCTCCCGGGCCCGTGGGGATGGGAGCAGGGCAGAGCTGGGGACGGGCTGTGCACGAAGCACATGCACTAGGGAAGCCAGCAGCTGGCTTCAAGCCTTTTCTAAACCAGCTGACATCAATAGCATCTTCTGCTGTTTAGGACAAAAATCCTCTCCCTGCTCCTGCTTGGGTTCCTGCCCAGCTGGCCTGGCCCCTTGCCAGCTGGGCGCTGCTTTCCTTCCCTCTTCTCCTATTACCTCTGTAGTGTTTAGAAGATAGAAAATATGGGGTTTTGCTAATTATGACAACAGTAAATGCTGATTTTAAAGACAACCTCCTCTCCTCCTTGTTGCACTGTGTCCAAGAGAAGGGGTTCACGTCCAGCTCTAGGTGGCTGAGCCCAGTGAAGGGGGTTTGGCCATGGTGCAAGGACCAGGGCACTGCCCACTAATTGCCCATTAATGTTGCTGTTCCTGCACTCACTTGCAAAACACTTTGAGTCACTACGGAAATTTCCAGCAGCAGTTTGAAGCAATCTGGAGTCCCCAGTGCCCTGAAGCAAAGGCAGCAGCAGCCCCCCACCACCCCCACACTCTCCTGGTCCCACAAAGGCAGGTGACACCCCAGGAGAGCACCCACGAACACCCAGCCCACCCCATGCCAAGCACCAACCACAAGGCTTAGAAAGACAGCCCAGAAAAGACAAAGTTTGCCATTTTAAATGAACTGCAAAATTTATTACAGTGGTTTGCTCCTGACAAGGAAGTTGGTAACCTTCTGCCTGGGAAGGAAGGGGGAGGAGTGGGGAAGGGCAGGGATGAGAGGGAGGAAAGGATGTAAGAGACAGAGAGAGACACTTAAGGACACTTTTCATTTTCTGAAAAAAAAAACCCTATCTTTTACCTCCCAAAACATTTTCTCCAGTTCTTTAAGTTCACAAAAAGAAGAAGGTGAAACCAAACCACAGACTCCAGGAGGAAAAATGCACAAATGCTTTAAAGCAGAGACAAACATGCTCTTTCTTCTGTGTCTAACAAGCGTCCCGACCCGCGCGGCTCCGGGCGCAGCCCTGCGGCTGCTCAAGGCACCGGCTCGGCAGAGCTGCAGTGGCCCCTGGGCACGGGGACACCCCCCACCCTGGGGAACGAACCTGAACCATGCTGCAGGACCCCCAGAGCTGGGCTCGGTGGGGCAGGGGCTGTGCCAGCCCCAGTGGTGGGGCAGAGGGGAGGAGAGCCCGGCTGAGACCGAGAGAAAGCCGCAGCGAGAGCCCAGCACGGCCCAGTCTGGGGGGGCTGCGACCCCCAGGGCTCGCAGTCCTGTCTGTGAGCCCCGATCCCGTGATGGGAGACGAACAGAGAGCTCTGTGCCTGTGGCTTCGGCACAGCATTTGCTGTCCCCTGGGATGTGGCAGAGCAAAGGAGGGGGCCAGGAGGCCCAGCATGAAGTGAAGGACAATCTTTATTCCTCCTTACTCACCCACTCAGCAGATAAATGCAGAGGAGCACTGCAGAGCTCCCCAAGTTTCCCCAAGATCCTGGGCACATGCTGGAGCTTGCACTTCTCTCCTGCCTGGCTGCTCTGCCACCACAGCTGTGGGCAGGACTGAGCTGCGCTGCCCGTGGGCAGCTCTGGGCTCTGGGCACTGTGGCTGCCGCAGAGCTGCTGCCTCCAGCACCAGCTGGCATTGGGAAAATGCACCTCAGCTGAGGATTCAGCACTGCCCATCCCTGCCTGTCTTGGCCAGGGCAGCTGCAGGACACAGATCTGGCAACAATTGGGACCAGACATCTGCACTTTGGGGTCCTGGCACAGCTGCGTGGGGCCGACGTCTCCAGCCCAGCCTCAGCCTTTCCTGCAGAAATTCTCCACTTTTGTGTGTTCCCTGGTGCCTGGAGACACCTCAACTGCCATAAAACCACCCCCTGGAGGGGTTTCACCTCCCTTCTCTCCTGCCCTGTGCACGAGGGGCCCTGAGACATGGGCAGGGTTGGGGAGGGATGGCAGCAGTAAGGAAACAGCTGGTGGGGGCAGCAGGAGAGGAGCAGAAATAGGAGAAAACCCGGGACAAGCTTTACCCTTCCTTGGTGCTGCTGAGCCGGGTTGGCAGGCGGCAGGTTTGGGCACCAGGCGTGCAGTGGAGCTGGGGGTCAGCCCTGCCAAGGGGGGCAGGCGGGCAGCGGAGCCACGGCCCTGCAGCCTCAACTGTCCTTGCTGTGCACGGAACCTTCTGGGGCGTTTCCAATAGCAGAGGTTAAATAGCATCACTGAGGAAGGCAGGGTGGGAGGCGGCGCCCGCCAGCCCCGGGCACTGGTCCTGCCCTGCTGGAGGCACTGGGGCGCTGCCGGCTCGCGCCGGTGCCCGCTCAAGTCCTCTTGGCGTGCAGCATCTCGATGAGGAGGTTGTTGCAGGGCACCTCCCCGCTCAGGTGCTTGTGGTACAGGTACTCCTCAGCCTGCAGGCTCAGCGCCCGGACCTCTGCCAGCCACAGCAGCAGCTGGCGAAACTTGTCCGTGGAGTGGGGGTAGTGGCACACCGTGTACTCCAGCAGCGCCGCGTTGGCCTTCTCCTGAGCATCCTTGGCCAGCGTGTGGTTCTCCAGGTACTTCACGTCTGCAAGGGGGAGGGTGGGGATGAAACGGTGCCAAGCTCACCTGCCTGCCCCATCCGTGCCCCGCTGTGCTGGGTGAGGCAGGGGAGACCCACGCTCCTGGGTCAGTGTTCCTCCAGTGCAGAAGTCAAAGTGCAGGGGAGGTCCCACGCCCCATCCCCACCCGTCTTCGTCCCTACTCTGCTCCCCAGGTTTTCCCCGATGCTGAAGACAGATTCCAAACCCCCTGGCAGTAGGATTGGTGTCTCCCTGCCCTCACTGCCCAAGAAGCTGCAGAGCCAGAAGGTCTTGCCAGCTGTGCCAACACATTGGGGGTTGCTGCCAGCAGCCTTCTTTAATTCCTGAAGGTCGAGGAAGCGGCTGAATTAATTCCCTGATAAACCTGGACTTTCCAATGTGGCAACCAGGCTCACCAGCCTGGAAACCCTAATCCTCCACGCCTCGCCAGGGCCACAAGAGCTTCCCGTAATCCTGCTGCCAGCTCTGCTGCCAGCAGGGCAGGGAGCAGCTCAGCAGGCTGAGCACCGAGCTGCAGGCAGGGTCAGTCTTCCCAGCGAGCAGATTTTGGTGGCTTTAGGGAACCAGTGCTGGGCACTGCCCCATCACCACCTACAGCTGCACACAGCCGAGGTCCCACACGCCTGCCCAGACCTTGCTGCCAGCCCTGGCACTCTCTGTCCAGGGCAGGTGGATTTAGTGGATTTACTGTGCAGGACGAGGCCCTTGGGAACACTGCCTCTGTCACAGCCCCTGAGGCACGGCAGAATTCCCACTCACCAGCTGGGAACAGGGAAATCTGGGCACAGGGAAATCTGGGCATGGGGAAATCTGGGCACAGGGAAATTTGGCACAGGGAAATCTGGGCACAGGGCCTGGCCAAGGCAGCTGGGAGTTTGGGGCTCTGTTGAAGGGCTTGTGGCACCCAAGGCTGCTGCAGCCCAGCCAAGCTGGGAGCCCCGGGAGCAGAGGCATGGTCGAGGCGCTGCAGAGCCCCCGGGAGGGGAGGCACAGCCCAGCCGGGGGGCCCTGAGCCCCCGGGGACCCCCAGCCTCGGGCCGTGCCCACGGCCACGGGCACTGCAGGGGGCAGGCACAAAGGGCACAGGTTGTGCCAAGATGCAGGGGATCAGATCACCCTTCCCTTTTCACTCTGACGGCGCATTTGCTCTTATTGTCTCCTGCTACCCGGGTTGTTGTTATGAAATCTCTTTATCTGCATAAGGTTATTGTGCATGTCATTAGGAAAAAAAAAAAAAAAAGAAGTTATATTGATAAATGTCAAATCTATCCCCTGAGTTGGCTCAACAATAGCTAGTTCTACTCGATGAACTCACCTGGTTCTCTGAAAGACCCTATTCACTGTTTAATTGAATATTTGAATAATCTTTTCATTCCTGCAAGGAATAAAGAATGTTGTCCAAATAACATTGACTCACTTCATTTAGAGACACTGCAGCAGTTGCAAAGACTGTCCTGTGACAAAGCCTCCCATCACACATACAGATATGCCTGGGATTATTTCTATGCCCTCAAGTGTTCTTCCTATTCACAGCTCCTTTTGTTTGGGAGAAGCTGCTGATAAATTGCAAACGCTTAAGGGAATGTGGGCTATAAAAGCCTCTCTTCCTCCCCTCCCCAAGAGTAGCTGCTTCATGAATGTAAGTCATGAAATCGAATGATAGGTCAATCCATTAAGGCTCTATTAAGCCCTTCTGTAGAACAAAGCTAACCTGTGCCGTCCTCATAAATATTGCTATTTTGAGAAGCCCTAATTTTAATTAAATCTCTTTACCTGCTCAGGAGAGAAATCTATTTAGAACTCAAATGGCAGCTCTTGTGAGCAGGGCTTGGCTTTGACTGTGCTGTGGCAGAGTGGTAAATGTGGAAATTCTCTTGTTAAAGGCAATTACATCCTGCACATAATACACAATCCCTCAATCTACAGCTGAGCCTACGAAGGGCAAATTACTCCAAGTGAGCTCTGCAATATGGAGTGAAAAAGTTGCATTTGGGGCAAGATGATGTGTGGGGAAACACAGCTATTGGATTCCACGCTCCCTGAAAGGCGCTGCTCCGGGGAAGCCATCCGGGAGGGGGGACGCTGCTCCTGCCCGCTGTGCTGTGCCGTGCCAGGGGACACGGGGGGACCCGGGCCAGCACGGGGACCGGGCCCTGCTGGTGCTGAGACCGCGGGGCAGCGGCCAGGGAAGGTCCTGGCTCGGGTCCGAGCCCCCCCGGCTCCTCCATTTCCCAGCCCGGGCGCTGTTTGTGCCGCACCTTATCGCTGCTCGGGCTGCGAATTATCGCGTCTCGTTTCTCCGGGTTTCCAAACAGCCCCAGAGGAAGGGAAAGCTGAGGGAGGAGATGCCGCAGGTGCAGCAGGACGGGACCCCGCGGGTGCAGAAGTGCAAGCAAAGAGCCGAGGCGCTGGAACGGGCACAAGCTGGGACGGGGA
>VWZN01021641.1:284769-296003 GCA_013396955.1 Regulus satrapa | reverse complement strand
GGCGGGAGGCGCTTCGGGAGCGGCTGAGCGGGGCGCAGCGGCTGCCCGCCCTCGCTCCTGCCTCCTCCTTAAAAGCAGAGCCTGGGCCGGGTGTGCCCCCTCCAGCCGCGACCCCGCCCCAAGCCCCTGAGCCCGGAGCCGCTGCCCCTCGCCGCGGTGCCCCCGCTGCACTCACCGAGGCTGAAGAGGATGAGGAACTTGAGGCAGACGAACTCGTGGCGATCCACCTGGAGCGAGTGCAGGTGCAGGACGAGCTCCTGCGCCCGCAGCACCAGCGTGTTGAGGATGGAGCCGGCCTGGGCTGCGATGGCCGACATGTCCACCTGCGAGCAGGGGCTGGCATCAGCCTTGGCAGCCCGGCCCCAGCTGCAGGACACCTCACACGGGGCAGGAGGGGCCCAGCTGACTGAGAATTAGGGGCGTCAAAATAAAAGACTGATGGGTGAAATGGGAATACCATCTAAAACAGGGGGGCTCTCACATCTCCAAGAGCCACCTCCAGGGAGGGAAGGGGCCTCTCCTCCCATCCCACCACTGACAGTACAGGTGGGGCTGTTGATGTCTCCATGAGAAATGTAATTATCCAGAGCCAGGAGCTGCGTGGAGGGATGGGACAGGCTGGGAGCTTCTGCACGAGCAGACCCAGAGCGTTACACCACCGGCCTGCCCTATGCTGAGTTGGCCACACTGGGACAAAAGAAAGACAGAAGTCACTCCATTCCCCCACGCAGCCCCTGCCCATCCCCACTGCCCCTCCACAGCACCCCCACAGTCCCAGGGGCCGTTTCTCACCTCCTGGCCAGTGACCAGCAGCACGCTGTGCTCCTTGCCATGCTGCAGCTGCCTGTAGATGTGGTCAAACACCAGCAGCTCGCTCCAGCAGTTCTGCAGCAGCTTCATCTGGTCACCCACCTGAAACAGAGCGGGAGCAGCACAGCTGACACCCAGTGCTGCATGCACAGCACCCACCCTGCACCTGGCAGGCATCCCATGGGAGGGGAGCTCCTGGGGAGGGCATGGAGAGCTGGAGCTGCCCCCCAGAAAGGGGGACCCTGGGCTGGAGCAGAGCAGATGGGCAGGTGGCTTTGCAGAGCTCAAAGCAGCGCAACATGTTTCAGTGGCACTTGCTGGCTCTTATCAGCACGGGCCTTCCCCCACCAGGCACAACCTCCTCAAATCGCACACAAATTTTAACAAAATGACTGCGGGAGGGACGCGTGGTGGCTGCACAAAGGGCCTGTGTGTCCAGACAGCCCCTCTGGATACTTTAAAACGAAAGAAAACAGTGCCCATCCTCGACTCCCTGGCCAGGATGGCAGGGCTGGGGGGGCGGCGGGGCCGTGGGGGAGCGGCCGGGCGCGGGACATCGCTGTGCCCTGCAGCTGCCAGCCCGGCCTGCCCACGCACCAACACACGCACTTGTGATCACGTGCACTCACGCACATGTGCCGCCGTGTGTGTGCCCACGGAAACACCTGGCACTGCCCCTGTGAGGGGCTGGAGCCAGCACACCGGCTGGAAGGGTCCCTCGCAGGGCACTGGGCACTGCAGGCAGCACCAGTGGCTGGTGGGACGAGCTGCCAGTGCCAACAGCTGCGTCTGGAAAAATGAAAAGCCCCCCGGAGCCGTGGCAGGATGCAGGGCACGCTGCCTTCCCCGCTGTCCTGCCAGGAACCACCCAGGGTCACCGGCTTCGTCACCTCGGCACTGCTCTCCACTGAACCCCAACTCCTGCCCACCAAGAACTGAACTCCTGCCCTGCCTGGACTCCCCTCTCCTGCGGGGCCAGTGTTGGGAAAGGGTTGGGACTGTGGAACTGCCTCCACTACCACCCTGAGGAGCAAACCCAGTGCCAGCAGCCGAGCTCTGCAGGGCCATTGTGCTCCCCCGTTAATAGAGGGAAGACAGATGCAGCATCACAGGGCTGGATAATGCCCTCGTTTTGCTGAAGAGGCGGCAATAAACCCACGCTGGGAGATTGCAAAAGGAATAGAAAAGCCAGATGAGAAAGAGCTTTATGGTCTCAGAGCCGGCGCTCCCCGCGAGCCACCGGGATTTGCCTCTCGAGGGAGGTGGGTGGGCAGAGCTGGTCGCGCAGGGAACGAGATGAGGTGGGAAGACAGCGACTGTGGCTGGGCTGGGGCAGCTCCTGCCCACCTGCGGGGCCGCGCTCGCCCCTCATCCCCCGGCGCAGCAGCTGCCGTTCGTGGCCCAGCCCTGCAGAGCTGCTCAGCTGCTCCACAAAACCCTGGGGAGCAGCTCACTCTGCACTGAACCCAAATGGAGCCTTTCTGCACCCGTGGTGACCCCTGCCAGAAGGTGAGTGGCCGGCTGTGACGGTGGCCAGCCCCAGCGGGGAGCTGGGCCCGGCCCAGCTGCACAGCCCCGGCCGGTGCCGAGCGCCTCCGCTCTGGCTCAGTCAGGGCGTTGTTTTGGAAGTTCTTTCCTGTGCCTCATTCCTGAGCGGGATGAGCTCCAGAAGAGACAGACAGAACGGTTTTGCCTTGAAAACCATTTGAAAAAATTAGCTTTTTCAAAGAAAGCACTTAAACAATTTTGAAACCTTATTTTCTTCCTTTAAAGATGGCTAATCAGCTTCTCCCAAACCCTGAGAGGTGTTTGGCTCCTTCCCTGAAGCCCCTCAGCAGCACATTTCACCTTCATGGCTGCAGCAGGGCTGTTCCCTTGCCAGCACCCTCCGATGTGCCACGGTGCTTCCTGGGAACGTCGCAGTGCACCAGAGCCACGTGGCCGTGGCGTGGGGGGAATGTGCTTGGGAGCAGGACGGGGTGGGCTGGGGGCTCCGTGGGCCACTCAGAGCTGGCTGAGGTCCATG
The DNA here is from genome assembly GCA_013396955.1 of Regulus satrapa. Lineage (NCBI taxonomy): Eukaryota > Metazoa > Chordata > Aves > Passeriformes > Regulidae > Regulus > Regulus satrapa. The sequence continues at coordinate 293,167 of VWZN01021641.1, read as the reverse complement.
GAGTGTCCCCAGCAGCAAGCTGGGTGTCCCCATGCCCAGGCTGGGTGGCTGTGGGCAGCCCCCACACCCCTGCTAATGGAGGGGCAGGCAGAGGCAATCCATTCTCCCAGCGAGGCGGCAGCACGCACGCTCGCCGTTAAAAGTTAAGCAAAGGATCTTCCTCTTTTAAAGTCAAGGCTTTTCCTCAGAGTGCTTTATCAAAGGCCTGATGCAAGCTGTCTTTGAGAGGCAATCCTTATCTTTTTTTTTTTAAAGTGAGCATTTAACCCATTCACAAAACACACGGTGAAATAAGAGCAATCCCTGATGGGCTGCAATGCCCAGAAAATGCAGTTCTCTGTGGGAAAGGGTCTGGGATGGTGCTGGAGGGAAGGCAGGGCATGCAGAGGCCCAGATGGGGCTGCCCAGGCACGGGGCTGCAGGACCTGCATGTGGGTGTAGATTTAAATCCTCTGTAAGCTTCCCTGTGGGTTCATAGTACAAGGCGAAGAAGCCCCTGCAGGTGTTGGGGCTCCCCAAAATGTTCCCAGGCCATACAGGCAGAGCTCAGCCCCATTGCTCCCTGCACGGCTGGTTCAGGGCAGCCCCCATCCCGGGTACCACAGCTTTGGGAAGGAGAGTGACCCACCAGCAGCCCTTCTTTGGTGGGAAGCCCTGAGCTGGTCCCAGGACATCCATCCCCAGCCCCAGGCACAAGCAGCACTTGGATGCCCCCAGCCTCACAGATACCCTCCAGGCCTCCTCCCAGAGCTCGGGTGCAGGATTTGCCCCACAGCCCTCTGGCAGGTGCGTGGCACATGTCAGCACCCCGAGCAGCCTCAGCAATTCCTGAGTGCAAGCAGGACCCATCACCTTGGCTACTGAGAAGTGGGAAAGTGGTTTGGTGCCCACCAGCCACCCGCGAGGGGAAGCCCACACACGTCCGAGGTGCTAATGGTCAGTGCAGGTCCCCACTGCCCTGCCTGGATGCCAGCACCGTGTGCATCTCACAGCAAATAACCATCAGCACCAGCGTGGCCAGCCCAGGGTGCCGTCTCCCTGCTGGCTCCGTGCGCGGGCACCGCGGCCGTGCTGGCCGGGACGCCGCAGGCAGGGGGGCCTGTGTCACATTTCCCCCAGTGCAGGGGATGCTAAACTTTGCCGCAGCATCCACGACCAGAAGGAGATTTTAAATCTGCCAAAAACGCCTTGGCCATCGGCCAGGAGATGGGGTCAAGATGACCTGCATGTTAAAGGCAGGGAAGGAACTGACTGCGAAGAGGCTTTGTCATGGCTCTGGGGTCTCTGAGCACAACCGAGGGGAGCGGCCCAGCAGACAGACCTGGTGACCACAGGCACCCCTGGGTCTGTGGGAACGGTGCTGCCCTCAGCATCCCCCCCATCACTGGAGCTTGCCTGTGGATGGAAGGGTGGTTTGACCCAGGCCCTTGGCACAAAAGGGCTGAGGAAGGGGTTGGCGTCCTCCCAGCGCCCTGCGGCTGCGCCGTGCCCCTCCACTGGCACAGGGACCCGCTGCACACCCAGCCCAGCCTGGCCTTCGGGCTGAAACCGTGGCAATTTGTTTAACATTCCTGGCTGCTCATCCCAATCTAAAGGTCACTGCAACCCTGTGTACACAATATTGAAATGTAGGTATGGCAGTGACACCTATATAAACCAGGCTGTGCAAGACGTGTGCGAATAAAGCTCACCAAAACCAGACACAGTGTGAGTGTGCAAGCACGCGTGCGTGCGTGCACATCCCTCTGTCTGTCTCTCTCCATATACATATAAAAAAATTACATCTGAAAGGACAAAGTTGCCTGAGACTCACAACCCAACAAAATATATTTCACCCCTGGCCCATATTTTTCTTCCTGAAAAGATGCTGCAAATCTTCCCTCAGCCCTGACACATCTCATCTAGACTCAGTTAAAGTTCGTATTTATGGGCGTCAGCGCTGACCTCTTCCACCTCCGCCCGCGCGGCCTCGCGCCGCGGCTGCCTGGCCGGCCCTCGATAAACAAGCGGGCCCCCAAATCCCCCTCTGCCGTGCAGCGTTATTAGTCTTGCCTCCGAAGGCCAGCGCAGTCCGTAATTCTCCTGCTGGTGACACGAGATGAACGCCGCGACATCAGTCTCCCGGCGGATTGGCATGGGGACCCTCGTTTGTCAGTGGCAGACTGACAGAATTACTGGCCCTTAAATGAAACGATATATCTGGGAAGTTAAATCTGTTTTCAATCTGACTGCCCCGCGCCTGCGGGCGGACGTGGCGTGTGAGCCGATGTCAAGAGGCCATTTAGCCCGTGGCCCCCCTCCTTCCCCAGGCACAGCGGTGGAGCCAGGGGGGCTCTCCCCAGTGTCCCCCAGCCCAGCCACCACGGCAGGAGTGTGGAGACAGCAAAGCACCCATTCTGGCCCTCAGCAGATTGCTAGGGTGGGAATGGGAATGAGACTGGCCAGCTCCAGGGGAAGCTGCTCCCACTCTCCCTGAGCAGGGACTAAAGGCTCGTCCTAACCAGGCGTGAGCCAGCAGTCCCCCACGTCCCTGAGGATTTGCTCCTTCCTCTCCAGGCCCCAGGGAGAAGCCAGGTCTCTGCTAACAGCCTGTGGAAGGAGCACGGCGGTGCTGGGTGGGCTCAGGCGGGGAAACCCACGATGGGGCAGTCTGCCCACGCCTCCCCTTCTCACCTGCCTGCAGCTGCTCCCCACGTAGTGCCAGCCTGGCACGATGCCCTGGAGGGGTGTCCTAGCACGGTGCCTTTCCAGCCTGGATCCCTGCACTGGCCTCAGTGTCCCCTGCTGGGGCTGGGGACCGTCAGCTCCATGCAGACCTTCCCAGGGGATGGAGAGGGCTGCTGGCATCCCTGGCCTGAGGAGCCCTGAGCACCCAGCGGGCACCGCCGGTGCCATCGATCTCGGAGATCACCACGTGCCTCCGTGCTGGCTTTAGGGCCATAAACCCTGTGCTAGCAGGAGTTCATTTACCACCCCAGCCGCCGCTTGCTTTTACGTGGCAGGCAGGGGCAGCGATGGGGATCCAAGATCTCAGACCTATCCCTGCTTCCCACTCTCCTGGGCCTGAGGAAAAGCCTCTGCCCTGGCCAGGGAGGATGAGCCATGTGGGTGGGCAGGGGGCAGCCCCAGCAGCACCTGCAGGGACACTGAGGATGTCAGGCACCTCCTCTCTGTGCTGGAGCTCAGCGCTGCCGGGGCTCCGTGCGCAGCAGGGAGCCAAGGACGGCACGGCCACGTTCTCCCTCTCCCACTGGAGCCAGGGTGGGCTGTGGGGTTCTGCAGTCCCCAGCCCTGGCACCTGCTGGGAATGCACCCCACAATCCCCAGGTGGATCAGGCAAAAAGCCCGAGCCCCCCGGGTGGCAGAGATGGGTGTGGGTACACCCTGAGCACCGAACCCCACGTCCTGAGCACGGCAGGGCACCTGCCCTGCTCCCAACAGGACCCTGGTGGCTCTGCCCAGGTGAGGCACTGCCATCCCCCCCAGAGTCCCACGGCAGGAGGAGCACCCGCCAACACCGATTCACACAGGAACAGCCTATTTTGGTGGCACAATCACGCTGACAATGGAGTTACAAGGCTACACAGCTATACAGCTGGGAACTGAATTTACACTGTTTACAATATCTCCTGCAAAACAACAACCACCCTGTTCCCAAAATCCAGGCTGGACACTGATATGATTGAAACGAGCCCAACCCACCCCCACAATGCCATTTCCTGACACTGTTCTGGCAGACGGGCTATTTTGAGCCACGAGGCTCGACCACACTCAGCCCCATGGCACAGTGAAGAGCCTGGTCCTGTCCTGCAGCAAAGTCTCACTGAAAGAAGGTGATTTTGGCCAGAGCCAGCACACTCCCATGCTGTAAACACAAGAAAACACATGAGTCTCATCACAGCTGCCCCAGGATGTTGCTCTCTGGGTTTTGGCCATGTTGCAAAGTTTTCTCTCCCATTTTTGCACCAGTTTGGGATCTTAGGCCATTCCAGAACATGAATGGAAAATTTGTGGAAGCTTGGCAAGGTGTGCAGGATGGCAAAAGCTGCTCCTGCTCTGCTCACCCTCCCCTGGCCTCAGCAGATGTTCAGACATTTGCTAGAGGGCATGTCTTGTCAGAATGGAGTCAGCTCCATGTCCCCCAGCCAGGCACACTCGTGGGCTGCTGGCAGCAGACGTGGCTCTGGAGCAGGCTTGGGCTGCCCCAGCTGGTGCTAATGGGACCCACCTGACCACATCGATTTTCCTCCTAAAGGCAGAGGAGAGAATTGTCTCAACTATAATTCCTCAGCATTACATTTTTCAATTATATCTTGAGCTTGACACCACAGTCACTCTGCCAGCGATTGCCTCAACACCTGCCCCCGCCGTGATGAATCTGAAATCATCAGCCCCACACGGCAACGGGAATGGCCCCGGCATCGCAGCGGGGCCCCGGCACCTCCAGCCCTGCAGCGCAGGGAGCTGGGAGCAGGACCGGGACGTGCCAACAGATCTGCAGCCATGGCCCCCGGCCCGTGCCCACAGGTGCTGCCCTGTCCTCACGACATTTCACCCTCAGTCCTGCCCACAGCCACGTCTCGCCCTCACGTCGCGGCAGCCGCGGTCCTGCCCGCCCCTGCTGTCCCCCCAGAGCAGCATCCATCCCAGTGACGGGTCCTACCTCCAGCTCCTTGAAGAAGATGCAACTCCGTGCCCACTCCACGATGGAGAAGAGGGTCTGGTCTGCCATCTTGCACATGAGGCCGAAGGTGCTGAGCTTCTCGTGCCGGCCTTTGCCCTGCTCTTGCTGCAGGCAGGACAGTATCCGTGCCTTCACCTGGGCCTCGTCGGGCTCCAGCTGCAGCAGCTTCAGGATGACCTCGGGGATGTCAGGGGGGGAGCTGCTGGGGTAGGTCTCTGGGTACACGTAAGCAGGCACGGCCTCATGGGCGTTTGTGTAGTGGTCGGGGTACTCGGACTTGATGGTGCGGCCGGGGAAGGAGGGGTAGTGGTAGGCGGGCAGCGGCGCGTGGCCGGGCACTGTCATTCCCAGGGAGGGCGTCCCGTAGGGGCTGCGCTCGTAATCCACGGGCGTCAGGGCAGCCGGGTTGGGCGGCAGGGTCTTGGACATGGCGTGGATGCTGTGGATGGTGGAGGACAGGCTGTAGTCGCTCTGCACAGGGGACATGATCTGAGGCACGGTCTCCAGCTTGAAGCCGTTGGCGCGGATCAGGGCTTTCTTCTGCTGCTTTAAGGCACGGTCCCGCTTGTACATGGGTCCAAACTTGTTCCTCCCTCCACGCATCCGGTCTGCACGGACAGCTGGAGACAGAGAGAGGGCAGAGGCTGCAGTGAACCCGCACGGAGAGAGACCAGGGCTTCCACAGGGCACAGAGAAAATGCTGGGAGACACGACTTAGTGGCAAAAAGGGTTTGGGTGGCACTGGGGAAACCTTCCCAAAAAAACAGACAGCAGATTGTGTCACTCCCAGCCCAGCCAACATCACTCTCAGAGCCTCTGGGGACTGCAGGAAAGGAAGAGATATTTGGCTTTCACTACAAAACGAGCTGGGGGATAAAGCAGCTTTCATTCCCCATGGATTGAGAGGACAGCCATTAAAGCCTGAGCAGAAGAGGGGATGTGACACTCACGTTCGTTTTAACAACCAAACTGTGTCACTGGACCAGCCATGGAGTTTCCTTGACTCTGCAGAGCCTGGGACCCCACAGCCCCCTCGGGACCCTCGTTCTCTCCCTCCAGGCTGCTGCTACTTGTCAGCAAATCTCTGCCCCTTTGTTGGGCAGCACGGCTGGCAGGTGGAAGTGGATGCCCTACACCCCACAGCCCTCAGGAGGATGCCAGCCCTGGGGTACCAGCCCTGGCGAGGGCTCTGCTGGAGCATCCTGCTGGCAGAGTCCCTCTGACAGCTGCAAAGGTGTTCCCACCAAACGAAAAAAGCCCCAAGGATCTGCCAACACACAAGGGAGCAGGTGCTTCTCTGCAGAAGGGGCCTGTCCTCCAGCGCTGCCTTGCTGCATTCCAGGGGCTGCTGCCCTGGCATCTCCTTGGAAGAGCCTCAGCTCGCTGGAAGGCAGGAGCTGGGGGCTGGAGGGCAGCGCAGAGGCACGGAGGAGTGCTCCGGTGAGAGCAGCCTGCAGTGAGCATCAAAAGCAAACCCCGCTGCTACTCTGTGTTCCTGCTCACAGCACCGCCTCTCAGCTGTCACCTCTGCCTTTCTTTCGCTTCCTTGTCCTGGGGCTCACAGCCAGCCCCCCCCCCGGAGAGCTGGAGCACCCCCCAACGCTCCCAAGGCAGGCTGGAGAGGCGGGAGCGTGGCCGGGAGCAGCAGCATTTCCAGGACGAGCAGGAATGTGCTCCCAGGAGAGCCGCCCTGGCTTCCTCCCTCATTCTTTATTCATGAAAACAGCATCTCACTGGGAGCGGGCTGCCAGCGGCAGCCTCTGAAGAGAGGGGTGCTGTGGCCCCGCTGCCGAGAGCGGCCCACGCCCCTCTGGGCAGCAGAAAGCTGTCCCGGGGCAGCTCCTGACTCGGGTACAAGGGAGGTGGCCACACTCAGCACTCGTGCTCTCCCCAGCCGGGGTCCCGCACACGCTGGCAGCCCCAGCTGGCACAGCCAGATCTGGTAGCCGTGGGGAAGCACCCCAGAGCCAGAGCACACCAAAACCCAAATCCCACACCCACTCGAAGTGACGTTATCCCACCACCACTCGAGGTCAGGCACAGTGACGCCCAGGGATTGCATCCCAAAGCAAACCCCTGTGACCCTGGGCGAGGGAGCACAGGCAGAGACCCTCCTAGGGCTGCCTGCACTCCCCCACACAGCGAGAGCTGCTCACAGTCCGGTCTCACAAGCCCTCCAGAGGCAACTGCATACACCTCCTCCCCTCTCCCAGCAAGAACACAAAGGGAGAAAAGGCCTTTTAATTCCCTCCTGCTCTGCTTTTCCTGCTATTTGAGCTACGCTCGGGACTGGGGACAATTTGCCATTTGCCGTGTCCCAACAAACAGCCAAAAATAAAAAAATTATGCATCCTGACCTGCAGGGCAAGGGGGATCAAGTGGAGCCACCCAGGAAGTGCCTGCAGCCCCGGTGCCCCTCCAAAACCATCCGCAGGTGACCCCCGAGCCGCGCACCCAGGTGGTGGCAGGAGGGGTCTCGGCACCCTGCCGCCCCCTTCCCACCTGCGCCGCCTTGCCTGCTCTCATCCCAGCGCAGAGCCCTGGCTGGGGCGGGCTGCTGGCCACGCTCGGCTCCTTTTGGCCCCCTTTCTTGGCCTGGGCAGGGACGGGAAGGTGTCACAGGTAGCGCCTGCAGGGTGCCCAGGGCTGCGGGCAGCCTTCGCCCAGGGCTGTGCTGCTCCTCCGGGCACGTTTCGCTGCCCCCTCCCTTCAGGCACTTTGAGGGGTCCCTGTGTCAACACCGTGTTCCCAAAAATCAGCGCCTCGGGGTTGCTCTTGACCTGTAGACTCACATCCAAAAGCATCACCTCAGATTCCTTTCCCAAAAATACTAGGAGCTGGAAAAGGTGGTCTCTTTTTTTTACCATGGAAGAGACTGGAATATCGCCCTTGGCTGGGAGATTTCCTCGTCTGCCCAGCTCTGCTAAGGAGCCAACAGTAAGAAAACACACAAGAAAAGGCTGTTGGGACAGCTCTGGGATCAAAGCACCTCCAGGGTGTACACGACAAGAACTGCTGGAAAGGGACAAATTAAGACCCGTGCCGTTTTTCCCCGGGCACCCCAAGCGCTGTCCCTGCCCGTCTGCCGCAGGGTCTCCAGCACCCAAATCCCTTTGTGGCATCGATCCAAACGGCCAGAGCGCGCACCGGGGGGGATTTAGGCACCGGTAACTCCAGCTCAGCGAGGAGAGGGGACTGGGATCTGTGTTGCAAGGCAGCCCACGCCGGGAGTTTGCAGGGGCTGGATTCGCAGCTCGGTGTTGTGTCCTACTCCTGCGCCTCTGCTCGCAGGCTCGCAGCCGCTCCCGGGGACGCGGCCGCCCTGCCAGAACACGAAGGACTTTCCGATGACCCGCGCTGTGTCCGAGGGGCTCGGCCAGGGTCAGGCGGGGGCACTCAGCCCACCTCCACCCCCTGCAAAACGCAAACGATTTCCAGGGCGAAGTGGGGAGGGGGCGGCTGGCTCTGGGGTGGGGGGCTCCTTCTGCCTCTGCTTTTGCTCTGCCAATCCCGTGCCAACGACCCGTCCCCTCAAATCTATTTCTCTGCCGGACGCTGAGCATTGCGGAGCCCGCAACACGGTCTGTCGGGACCCGACTCTGATGTCGGGATCCTCCGCGCCGGCAGGAGAGAGGCGGCGGCTGTGGGGCTGGGATCGCCCCCCGGGGGGCAGAAATCCGTTCTATTAAATGTCACCGAGAGGAAAAATATAAT
>VWZN01021641.1:260437-283737 GCA_013396955.1 Regulus satrapa | reverse complement strand
GGCCGGGCTGGGGAACGGCTCGGCCAGGCCTCGGCAGCACCAGGGATCCCCCCAGGGACTCCCCCGGGGACAGGCAAGGGGCACCGCTCTGCGGGAAGGGGCGCGAGACCCTCCTTGCTCCCCCACACCATCCGTGGGGAACAACAAGTCCCCCAACCTCTCTGGAGTGTCCGGCCTGAGAGAGGCAGGACCTGCTGAGAACCAGGAGGGGCTGGAGCAAAATCCACCATGTCTGGGCATGAGCCTGCTCTGCTCGGTGTGCAGCCCTGGACCAGAGGCTTTGTCAGAACATACCATTATCCCCCACCAGCTGCCCCTGCACGCCCAGGGAGGGCTGCACTGGAGTGTGCAGCGGCTCCTGAAATCTCCTCTGGGGCCGCCCCTGAGGAGAGGAGTTTGGACCCAGCGCTGGCCACCCCACCAGGAGCACCCTCTCAACACGGTGTCCTGTCTGCTTGCCAGACAGCAGGTATTGAATCAATGCTCCAATTAGGGTTTCTTGATGAAAAGCTCCATGATGGCAACAGACCAGCACAGGAGCACCCTGGCTCCTGGCATGTTCTGTTTATCAGGATGCTCCCAGGCCACACACCACGGCCGGGGACTTGGCTGTGGGGAAATCGAGGCTCCAGCTCTGAGTCAGGCACTGGAGCTGAGCCCGTCCTGCAGGGCAGACCCACTGAGGCAGAGACCCTCCGTGGCTGGTGCAGAGCCTGTCCCAGCATGGTGGGAGCCTGCTGCCCGCATGGCAGCACGTGGGGCCCGAGGCTCTGGGCGCCTGGAGCCCTGGCCCAGCTGAGGATTGTGCTGCTGGCAGCCCCCCACAAAGGAAAGGCATGGCTGATGGCCCCATACGGCCGACCCTGCCAGGCTGACCCTGCACCGTTTGTCTTGAAGGGCTCATCCCACAGATCTCACCCCACCCAGCTCATCCCACGCTGCCACCCCACACAGCAGCTGCCCACGGGTGCAGCGGGTGGGAAGCGGTCCTGGCAGGGAGGGCGGCAAACAGGAAACGGGCTCAGTGGAGCATCACTCCAGAGCCACCAGGAATGGAGCCCGGGCTAAGAATAGCAGCAGAGCAGTCCGCGGTGCGGGTCAGGCCGGGAAGGAGCGCTCCCACTGCCGGTGGAGCCCCTCGGCCTGGCCCCACAGTCGCCACGAGCTCCCGGGGGAGCTGCCAGGCAGCCACGGAGCAGGATCTGCCATCCGGGAAAAGGAGCCCAGGAGGGGCTCTGAGGTGGGAGGACTGAGCAAACACTGCGAGGAACAAAAGCAACTCGGAGCCGAAGGCCGTGGTCCCTGCCAGCGCGGCGTGGGGCCCGGACAGGCTCAGCCAACCCCAGGAGTCAAGGGGTCCCAGATGCCTCCCATGCCCTCTCCAGGGTGTGGAGGCTGCCCGTGCTCCTACGGGCAACTCCCAACCCTTGGGTGACCGGGGACCCCCAGGCACCACCAGCTGGGCTCCCGGAGCCCCTCGGCAGCCAGATCTGTAATTTCTGAGCAGCAGCTTGGCAGCGGGGCCAAGGCTACGGTGAGGCCTCGCTCTGCTGCCCGTGATCCGCGGAGCCGCCATCCCCACGCCCGCTGACGGGGACGGGACGGGAAGCGGAGGCCCACACACGACTCCGGCTTCCTCGCCAAGCCCTGCTGCGTCCCCAGCTCCGGCCTTGGCTGCCACCATGCCGGGGAATGGCGGCAGGGGCTGGGAGATGGGTGGGACGGGGGACCCCGGTTCCCCCCACGGACACGTACTCACCGCGAGGCGGCTGCACGGCTGCGGCGCGTGGGGCCGGCGGGTGGGAGAGCCTCGCTCGGCCACCGGCCAGGAGCTGCGACCCGAGGAGCCTCCGTGGGGCGTGGGTACCGCTGCCCTGTCCACCGTAGGCTGGGGGATTTATGGGGACCTGTGTCTCTTGGGAAGGTGTTGGGGCTCTGGCTGCGCACACGCCGCCCCGGGCAGGACACCGGCCAATCTCCTCCCCATGGGGGCCAGGCTCAGCCAGGATGGACCCACTTCGGTGCCTTATTGGCTTCTGTGGCCACGTGACCATGCTGAAAAACATCATAATTAAGCTACAAAACGCTGCCCATAAACTAGCATTAGAAAGTGACAGCGAAGATAAGTGGAACCCCTGCGGCAGATAAGGTGCCCCGGGAGGGAGACCCCGCAGGGAGGTGGGGAGCACCAGAGTGCCCCAGCACCCACAGCCACCTTGATTTATGGCCCAGGGCAGGAGGGAGGGGGCCGAGGGCACGGGGCAGGACCCCTCTGGGAGGAACGTGAGCTCACCTCACCCACCAAACACCGGGATGCAGCCACGGCCTCCTTGGCCCTGAGCGGTCTGCTCTGCAGGGGAGGACAGGAGGAGGCTCCTCCACACTCAGAGCCCCACTCCCGTGTCCCTGGGGCTCACAGCTCCCGTGGCCAGCAGTTCTTCATTTGCCAGAGCAGCATTCACAGAAAGCCAGTGCCCCCGGGCCCAGGCAGCCATGCCTTGGCTGTGTTTTTGCCGTGTGTGATTCCCCACGTTTCACCTCCACGCTTGGTCCTACCCACGGGGACAATACTGACAGATCTTGGCTTCCATTTGTCCTGGGCAACACGGGAACTGCAATGCCAAGGCAAGAGGCTGCATGGGAGACCCTTCCATCCTTCCAGAGCAGGGATCTGCTCTCACCGCCGGCCCCGTGCTCCATCCATCCATCACCACAGTGTCTCCCACATGTTTGCACAGTGTTCTGCTCTCTGCTTCATCCCACAGTGACAGCAGCCTTGAGAAGGGGTGGCTGCCTCAAGCCCCACACCAGCCCAGCAACAGCTGTGCCACAGCTCTGCTCTGGCCAAGCGGCTGCTGGTAACCAGGGTGGACCCACAGTCCTGGGCTCAGGGCAAGGTTGGTCCTCTCTGTCAGCACAGCCCTGGCACGGTGTGACAGTGATGTGCCCCGCAGAATTCCCATGCAGAGTGAGGGAAGCAGCGAGCCCCGGGTGCCGAGGGGAGAGGAGTGGGAGTGCGGGCTGCACAGCCCTGCTTGTTTTTTCCTTGCTTTGCAGCTGAAGAGAGGAGAAAAACTAATGAAAACAGAGCTCTGGAAGAAGCGCCAGGCCTGGAGTGGCTTCCGCCCCGATCCCCAGCAATTATCAGCCACATGCCAGATGTTCCGATGTGATGCCAATGTCAGAGAAAATAAATCTGTGTCAGGTTCAAGGTCCCTGCCGGGCCGGCGCACAGCGGCTCGCGGCTCAGCGCTGCACGAGGCGGGACAGAGCCGCGGGCCGGCCGCGGCCGCTTCCTCCTGCCAGGCATTGTTCCCCTGGGAAGCCCCGGCCTCACACCGGCCACTTGCTATTTTTGCGGCAAGGTGCTTTCGGGGGTAAATACGTCCCTGGCGGCCTTGGGCACTTTCCTCTGCGCGGGCCCTGGCCAAGGCTGTGGCCTGGCTCCTGCAGTGGGCGCGCGGCCGCGGTCAGGGCCAGTGCAGGGGCCGTGGGGCAGGCCGGCAGGGCCTGGCTGGTGCTGTGAGGGTGGGTTTGGCAAGGCCACGCTGGAGTGCACCGGGTAGAGCCGGCTCCCAGCAGCATTAGGGGTTCCTGGGGACAGCGAGGAGGTACAGACAGGTGACATTTTGGAAGCCACAGAACCTAGGAGGGAAGGATGAGGTGGGTCCGGCTTCCAGCAGCACGGGATGTGCTGGGGAGGGGATGTTCAGGGCTGGATAGGTCCCAAAGGCGCTGCCCTGATGCAGTCTTGTCCTGGCCAAGGCAGCAGCACAGCTCTGTGCCCTTGATGGGCCCAAGCACCGGCACATCTGTCACCGAGGCTCCGGCTGCTGGTCTGGAGACCGCCCTGCCCCATCTCCTTCCCTCACGGCCACGGCGCAGCCGGAGCCCGCGGATCCGCGCCACCCGCTGCGGGCCGCACTCTGCTTTGGCTTCTTGCTGGTGCTTAGCCTTGATGCTCAGCAAAGCGTATCTCCTGCTCGGATTTTATCTCCATCCACTCAGCTTATCGGCGCGGGGCAGCCCTCCTGCCTGCGCCACGTTCCCGGAGCGTGCCTGCAGCAGGTGTGGCCAGCACTACTGTTTGCCAAACACCGCTGCCTGCCCGCAGTCCCTGACTCCAGGGCCCGCGCTGATAACGCGCGTGCGGCGAGGATTTTGGCGATAGCGTTCCCGATGACATTACCTTGTCCCCCACATTCTTCCGATGCCACACACGCCTTCGCTCGGGGCGCGGGCCACCCGGCCACGGCGGCGGGTGCAGATGCTGTGCAGGCAGCACTGGGAAGTGCTGGTGGTCTCCTCCCGGGGGGACTCATTGACATATCAGTCACATAGTTCTGCATAATTGGGACTTGGATGCAGCCTCTCTTTATGTTTCCTCTTGGCAGTTGCCAACAACATGAAGCACTCCTGGGTCAAAATGACAGCCTTTTGTTTACTATTACTGCTTATGTACCTCATTTTCTTCAAGGATAAGAGCTCTTTATAGGAATCTTTATTGTGATGAGGTTAGCAGAGAGAAAGATTTCTCTCCAGCTTTCTCTCTCTCTTTCACAGCTGATTAGCAGGGTTGGCCCACAAGGACAGCAATGTGGAGCACAGACCGAGCATTCTCCTCAGGGTCCCCCCAGCCATGAGTCATCTTCTCCAGCACAGCCCCAACCTGCCGGCCTCCCAGCACCCAGCCCGTGGCACTGCTCCCCTCCTGCTCACGGCAGGCTGCAGGGAGGGGATCCACCACCCCAGGAAAGGTACCGAAAACCCAGCTGATCCCAGCTTGGACAGGAGCTTACCCAGAGCACACACCTCCTCTCCATGGTCTTACCAGCCCAGCCATCCTTCATCTGACCTCTGCAGCAGTGACCAACCCCATCAGAAGCATCCACACTTGGCAAACAGAGATGTGAAAGAGTTGTGATGGACCAGACAATGGGAACCCACCAGTCTACTGCACTCAGAATTCTGATTTTCAGGTATGAATTCCAAATGGACAGTGACCTGGGAAAGGTTGAGAGGAGAGACGTGGGAGCAGCTGGTGACAAGACAGAGAGAGCTCATGGAATAGACACAGTCAGGGTGGACATCAATGAAGAACCTTCCCCAGCTCTGGAAGAGGCCCCACAGGACCATCTCAGCAGATCTTTCACCCACTGCTGGACTGACTGTGCCGCTGCAGCGAGGGGACCCAGCTGACCTCACAGCCCTGTCCCAGCCAGTGCCCGTGGGGTGACACACTCCTGGGAACAGCCACTCCTGTCAAGAGGAAAGCAGCTTACCCTTGAAAGTTCCTTTGCGAAGGTCAAGAGTGGGACTGTGACAGAGCAGCCTGACAAACACATCTCCCTAAGTCCTTGGGCCCGATAATGTATGTCCCATGCAATGTTGACACTAGTGATCCACCAAAGATCAGGTTAACAAGTTTGACGTTAGTGACAGCGTGATTTGTTCCGCGCTGGCTCTGAATTCATAGAGCCGCTGGCCTTCGGTGATAAACTATTGCGCCGCGCACACGAGGCTGTGGCAGTTGTCACCCGCCGGAGCACCGAGATGAAAAGGAAGCAGAGCTCTAATCAAAATACAGTGGTCAGTAGGGGTTGAGTTGAAAATTAAAAGGTGCTGGTACTTTTCCCACTCCAGCCTCGCTCTCCAGGCAGCGCCTCGTGTCAGCGCAGGGTGAGGGGAGAGGCTGCCTCGCCACCTCCATGCAGCTCCAGCTTCCTTTGAAGTTGAGGACAAACCCGTCACCCCACGTGTGCACAGCATCCTCTGCCACCTCCCAGGGCGCCCCACCAGTGCCGATCTTCAGGGCCCCCTCACAGAGAATAAACCCCGTGCGGCACAGTGCCCTTATCCCAGCTCCCAGCCCCAGCAGCAGCCCCAAGGCCTCTCCCACACCCCCAGCCCACTCCAGAAGGACAGCAGCAGGCAGAGCAGGGCCACAGACACCACCCCGAGCAGCGCTGGGCTCCCCCACCCCGACGGTGCTCCCCACCCTGAGAGAGAGCTGCCACCAAAAGGGGAAGGCACAAACAGCCAGGAGACACCAGCGGTGCAGAACATTTCACATTTATTAGTTCATACAGCTAAACACTCACTAAACATGCATTCAACACTTATTGGTCACATTTCCACAGGTAGTCAAGTCCCAGAGCAGAGCAGCGGAGCAGGGGCAGGCCGGGCTGGCACGGACCCGCCGGCAGAAACATTCATTTGGTCGTAGCGCGGTGAGGGGCAGCTCCCGGTGCCCGCTCCCCCGCGGGTGACACGGGGCCAGACACTCCCTCCTGCCCCAGCCCCGGCTCCCAGTGTGCCAACGCTCACCGTGTGTCATGCCGAGGCAACATCCTGCTTCCCTGATTTACACAAGGGATTGTGGGAAAAATGAACGGGAAAAACCATCCCTGGGAACGGCACCAAGACGGACCCAACAGCTGGGACTGACCCTCTTGGAAACATCCCTCAAACCAGCCAGGGGCCGACACAAACCTGACCCACTGCCTCCCCAGGCTGCCCGGCACGGACCGATGAGGAACTGCGAGGTCCCATGAGGTCCCAGGTTAGAAACTGCAGCCTCTGGCCTGAGCTGGAACCAGGCCTGTGGCTTGATGGGCACTGACAAAATCAAACTGCCATGAGCCACATCGTCCCCAGGGAGGGGCCCTGGAGCTCAGCCTCAGGTGTGGGACACTCTGCAGTGACAGGAGCCAAGCCCCAGCCCACGGGAAGGGAAACACAACTCCAGCAATCAGCCCCCTGTTCCTCGCTGGCAAGAGACACTGGCAGTGTTTAGTTTTTCACACAATCCCTTTGAGATGATAAACAGGATGTCACACGAGGTAGTTTAGTTATGGAAATTGAGTCAATAATGTTATCAACTATTACAAGACATTTTATAAATTGAAAGAAAACAATGAATCACAAAAGGCTTTGTTAAGGTTGATCGTCATCTGGTCTCAATTTCTGTTTCTTTTTGCCCCTGGGGGCATTTCTTCCACTGAACCATGTTGCTTCTTTCACAGACTTGTCAGAGGGTAGCTCACAGGAGGTATTAAAGGTTGGGGTTTTTTTTTCCCAAGGGAAAGACACTGCCTGGATTGACCTCCCCAGCTTTTTATGAGACTGGTTTAAACTCAGATTTGCAGATCCTTGCTGAGGGTGCTGGGACGGGGGGGTTTCATCCCTTCAAACTCTTGCTGACTCTCACTCAGCACTGGCCCCATCCATAGCTGGACAGGGCAGTTTGGACACTCATAGCAGCTGTAACCCAACCAAAGCCACACACCAGTGCCCTTCTCAAACTGTCTGACTGTGCCTACAACCACAGTGAGAAAGACACATCGAAGAAAATGAAGAATCCATAAGTAACAGAGTACTTGTGTGACTGGCTGCCGGGGACACAGTGAGAAATTCCTCTTACCCCTTTTCCATGAACAGTCAAACACTGAGCAGCAAAGGCAGAGGGATGAGGTGATGCAGAAACAGAGCCCCAGAGCTGTCCCCAGCTGCTGGGCGGTGCAAGGGCCCAGCCTCGTACAGCCCCGTGCACCTTGGGGATGCAGGACCACGTCTGAGCCTTCCGCAGGGAAACTTCCCACAGCCAAACCCAAAGCTTTTCCCCCAAAAATCCCCATCTGGGGCTTTGGTCAGCTCTCAGCAGGTCCTTCAGACAAGTTGGGAAAGAAGCAACTGTTGCAACATCAAAACCAGGGTTTCTCTGGGTCACATTTTAAATACTTATCCCTGAGCTTCTGTGCATTGAAACAACACACTGTGAACCCAGAGAAACACCACAGCTTGATACTGATAGCTATGCACTCCCCTCCATTTACACATCATCTACAACTTAAAAATTAGTTTCATACTTTAACTAGTTCCCCAAGTTTCCCCCTTTCTCCTGCCTTTCATGTGGCAGGGATGATTGCCGCTTATTATCCTGAGAAATAACAAACATTTTCACAGACACTGAGCTTCATAGCTTCAAATCAAAACCAAGAAGGAAGAAAGAATGAATGGGAAATAGCACATTCACAAGAGAATCTTTTTTTTCTATTTTTTTTCCTTTTAAAAAATATGAAGAAATTCAAGTGGCTTTTTTTTTTCCTTTTTTTTTTTTTTTTAAAGTTGGTTTGAAGGACAAAACTTAAACTCCTTTACCTGAAGTGGCTGTGGGTCTGTGCAGAAGTCTGAGGAGCAAGGGCAGGTCCTGCTGGCACAGGAGGAAAGGCAGCAGAGGCACTTGAGCCTTTGCATGGATGGGGACAGGGCCACCAAGGCCCCCCCCTCCAGCAACTGAGAGCAGCCCAGGAGCCCTTCTGGCACCCCTGAGACCCCTCACGCTCATGAGCTCCCTCGAAGCAGCACCCCAGCTCTGGGAAACGGGTGGTACTATGGTGGCAGCTCCCCTGTGCAGGTGCCCTGCAGCTGGCAGTGCCACCGGGCACTCTGAAAACGCCGCGTCCTCCCCTCGGCCTGCGTGTGATGGGAGAGGGCAAAAGGTTCAGAATTGAATCTCTGGATTTAAGAGTAACAGAGGAATCCTGACGCTGCCCAAAGCGTGCAGTGCCTCTGCAGGAGTGAGAGCACGAAGGGCGGTGGCGCAGTGCACGGCTGAGCAGCGTCCAGCGCAGGGACGTGCAGGGAGTGCCAGGGCCAGCTGCTCCTCCCCCTGCCCTCTCACAGGGCTGGACATGCCCAGAACAGGGACCCACGCTGAGGGGTCAAGGCTCAGCCCACCGGGCAGGAGCCTGAGCTGAAGGGGAAGAAAACTCACCCACTTTCCAGAAGGCTCTGTTGAGCCCCGGGGCCCGGCCTTCGCCTGGGACCGAGCCCCGTGAGCGGGGACCCCTTCCAGCTGCTCCTCGGCAGCTTCCCCTGAGCACTTCAAATTTATGTCCCAAATCTCTGTTCGGATTAAAAGTAACTCTTCAGCTTTCTATCTGCACAGACGCTTTGAAGGAGAAGAGGGGGTCAGCCAGCCAATCTATCTTTCAAATCGGGGATAAAAATTGACTTGTCATGGCAGAAAATTCTACCAAAGACTATTATTGTTGATAGATTTCTCTATGACAGAAGGTCAGATAAGCAAGAGCAGATAGATACCAAAGATAATGAACTTCCCCCTAGTAGCATTAAGCACAAATAAAATATGAGTCCCTGTAAACTGAATGTTACGTGAAGAATGGAACAAAAATTCCAACCTTTCCAGGGTGTCCTTCAAACCAAATTCACAAATACATCTACCTAACATCTCTACATCTCTAGCTACATTCCTACCTTCTCATAATACCTGAGTTTGCAATGCAACACATTCACATTACCCTGTTTAAAAAATACAAGTCATTAGAGGACTTGGTGCAGAAGATATCAGGAATGACTGTCTGGTGATTCCAGCTGGTCTGTTTGCTGCTTCCTTACCTGTCAGTTCAGGAAGGATTTTCTACTCCCTATGGCAAATGTGTATTTGGGAACGGATACTGCTGCCAATCAACCTTTGTGAAATTTGCTTTCTACAACAGAAAGTGGAACATTAATGTCTGTTTGTCATCATAACTGAATTTAGGTTTGTGGTTGTTGTTGGTACAGCATTAGTTTTGGGAGGCTATTTAATAAAACCACAGATTACCCAATAGATTATTTTTGTTGGATAGCTGGCAACAAGATGACTGCTTTTATGTACACTAATTAAAACACTTATTCATCAACGGATTATAATAATTCAGTAACTGTAGAATAAAATTACTCCTATGCAATTTTAACAATTCCTTGAGTGTATAAAACAGCAAGCCAGAAATAACCCGTAATAAAAAGATCATATCAAGCTATTTGGAAATTAAACTTAAAAGCTGAGAAATACATTCTAACTAACAAACAGATACACTAACATCTCCCCCTGAACACGTGAGGTATCGGCTGTATGCAGAAGGCTTTCCTGAGAATACACACGTGTCTCATTGTACTGTCAGAGAGCAAATGAGGTTTACGGAACCACCTTTGGGTGCGAAGCTCCATCGAGCCGAGCCGCTGCTGTGCCCGGCGGCTGTTACCCGTAACATCCTGGTTAAACAATGCAAAATGAACAGCTATGGACTTGGAGAAGAGGGAAAGCGTTGAGCTGGGAGATGCCCAAGCGGGATGCCCGCGCTGAGGCAGCAGCAGGGCCTGGCCGGTGGCACCGCGGCCACGGGCACCGAGCGGGACGTGCCAAACCAGGGGCTGCAGGCCAGGGAGCACCCGCTGGGCCAGGGCAGGGAGGGAGGCAGGGAGGGAGGCAGGGAAAGACGACTTTGGTCAATGGGATTTTTTCTCCTGCTCACCATCACATTTGTGCACAGCAGCTGCAGCCCCGCCGAGCTGTGCTTGCTCTGTGCCGTGCAGCTGTCACCAGGGAAAGACAAGAAGGTAGTGACTCGTCCCTCCTACCCTGAAGGAACAAAAGTTGTTTCCACGAGTATTTTTAAATCGGCATTCAAACAGTTATCGAGGATCCACCTTACTAAGTGAATGCCAGATTTGCATCTAAGGAGATAGGGAAGGAAATCCAGCCAAGGCTGTCTAGGAGGGTGATGGAATCTTTGAATTCCTAATGAAGGAGATAAGATCAAGAGCATCTCATCCAACCTCCCCATCATGAGCAGGAAATCATGAGGTCACTCATGTGAATGCCCAAATTTAGCCAAACACCAGCCCTTAGTAATCACTCAATCAGCTAATCAGCTGTCATTAAACCAGTTCTCCATCTGGAGTTGTGGAGAGCCTTCAAGATGGAAAATCCAGGCCTTGCAACACCTAGAACAAGGCAGGCAACCAAGTACAGCAGTAATGCCATTTTTTCCTGGTATTCCACAAGGAACAGAGCAGTCCTGGCAGGATACAACTATGGAACACCGATTCCCTGAGTCCAGCAGAGAAAGCCATGCCAGAGGGCACTGGAGTACCTCACCCCACTGCACAGGCCCCATTTAACACAAGATACATTAACTGTTCCCAAAACAGGGATTGCTGTCATGCAGAAGCCTCAGGAGTTGGCTACCATGTTGGAGGAACACATTAACAGGGGCAATCCTGCCTCTTCTCTAAGTAGGCTTTTCCTGCTTTTGTAAACCTAAAATGGATTTTAAGGAAGTGATGATAAAGTCCTTGCCATTCTCTAGCAACAGGAGCACCTTTGTGCAATGCCAGGAGCCTGTTACGAACTGCAGGAACACAGTTTCAGAGGAACTGGCAAGTGTTGTGGCAATAGTAGGAGGGCAGCTGGCTAGGAAGGGCTGGGGCAGACCCCACCTGCAGCTCCCCAGACAGGACAGGGCCAGGGAGCCCCTCGGAGCACTGCCATCCCACTGGAAACCCGCATCTGGAAACTGCCAGGGGAAAAGAAACCAGCTGCCTAGACAGACTTCTCCTTCTCCACTCCCTGCCTTTTTAAAATTAAAGAAAAAGCTTGGCACTTCTCTAGCAGCCACTTCTCCAAAGTCGTCCCTTTGGGATACTAACAGCTCTGTTGACATTTGTTCTCTATGACAAATGCTTTGGATGCAAATTATGGAAAGAGCAGTGCGTGAACAGCATCTTCTCCTTGAGGTAGTCTTAGTCATCTCAGTCCCCAGCCCCAAATACAAAAGAACTAACCCTAACAAACACTGTAACATTAAACATCTTCACATTCTGTAAACCGCTGGAGAATGCATCTGCTGCATTCTTACAGAACCATGTGCATCGTGTTGAAGATCATACATTCAACTCTGTCGTGAAATAAATATATAGGAAAAAGAGTAAAAAAACAAAAACAAACAAAAAAGATTCTTGCTACAAGGGCAGGGAGGCCCACTGCCCTGGCTCCTGCCTGGATGGCGTTTGCCCCCCTCCCGGGGTGAGCCGGCTCCCGGCCCGAGGCCCAGCGTGAGGCACCGGCCGGGGCCAGCTGCGCTCACTCTTTGCTCACACTCGTCTTGCAGGAATGTAGAACGGCCTTAAAAAGGAGAGGCAGCTGCTCCAGGGGGACATTCACCATTTTTCCTGGTGAGAAAGAAACCAGAGTTAGCAGCCACTCCTGAATCAGATTTCAGAGACACCTAGGCCAGCAGCAATGGAGACAGTTTTACCTTGAACCCCTCACAGAAACACAGTTAATCATCCTACAGCTACATTAGACATTTGATACACATTTGGACATGATATAATTTATTATTTACTGAATAGAAAGCAAAATAAAAGGACAAAGTCAGATCAAAATGATTTCTCCACAATGGAGAAGTATTTATAGAAAGTGGGAAAGGCTAAATCCTATCTCACCTCAAACCCCCTTGTTGATCTCCATGAGTAAATTACAAGAGCTACTCTGAGATTATTATCTAGTTCATTATGACGGAGTAGGATGAAGCATAAGGAGCCTTGACACAGGGAGGCAAGCATCTCCCTTTGCCATAACATTCAGGAACAAACCGGTTTAGTAACACCAGACCTTGGAGATCTAATTAGCAACACAACTGCAGTTGAGAATTCATCTGCAGATTTCCGAGGTCCAGACAAGGAAACCTGGGGGTTACACGGGTCTGCCTGAACTTTGCTGATCACTTTCTGCTCAGTTCAGGGATCTCCCTAATTCTGATGAGATAACCACTCAATCAGGATTATACCCTTTTGAGATAAAATGTCCCCCAGCTGGGAGTGAAAGAGGAATAAGGGGAGACTGAACAAGGTACTTAAAGGGTGTCAGGTTGGATCAAGGCACCTCTTCCCAGAGTGGGACTAACCCTGTGCCCACCAGCATCAGCAAGAGCCCCTCGGACTGGATGAGCTCAGGACAATGAGATGAAGCTCCCATAGGAAAGGGTCCCACACAAACGTGCTCCACCAAAGCCCACGAGAATTTCACTGCAGTAAGTTAATTATCTTTCAGAAGCAAATTTCATTACTTGCTCCCAGCAGAAGAAGGGTTGAGAAGTTACCTGCAATATACCGTATCTCTGGCAAACACATCATCAGATCCGGGAAGCGGTTTGGCTGGTGGGGGTATTTGTACTCTGTGAAGTCCTGGCACACGTACCAGTACCGCTTATTCAGCTGCTCCAGCTGGGAGGCGTTGGTCAGACCCCTGATATCTGGAAAGGAATACAACTGGAGCAATGAAAATGTGACAAAAACATCTCAGAAGAGCAGCAGTCTTGGATTTACTGCCACTTCTTCATGACAGACTGATTTCTGTCACTCTGACTGGGGTCCCTGCTTTGGAGACTGGCTTCCAGCACTTGGTTAGACCAATATTAAAACTCCCATCTCCCCTCCTACTGTGCCCTGCACCATGGATGCATCTTTATATGTGTGTCTGGATCCAGGATTTCCCTCCACAAAAGGCTGGGAAGAGAACAGCTAATGTCCTACACTGCTCATCTGCAGCTCAGTGAATGCTCTTGGACAGCCCCAGCAGCCTGAAATCCCTGCCTGGCACAACACAGCCAGGTGTCAGGGTATGGTCCTCACGGCAGATCAGTGTAACACCTCCTCAGACAGGAACACATTGGATTTAGCTGTATCATCTTGGCTGAGGACAGCGCTCAGCTCTATAACTCAAGATATCACCACATTTCTCCCCATCTGCTTATGAATTATGTCACGGGAGCTTTATGAACTTGTCAAGCTCTTATTTTTAAATTTAGCTTTGCCAATGTCAGGCAGCACACACAAAGGAAAAATGGACAGGCAGGAAATCCCACTGGCAGCGTGAGCAGCGGCACCAGCCCTGGCGGGTCCTGGGGAGGATCCAGCACAGGAGCGAGGAAGCTGCGGAGCCTCGGGGCAGCCTCGGTGCTGGGAGACCATCTGACGGAAGAGACATTGATCTGCTGCCCAAAAGCTGACTTTTAAAAATAAGTCTCAGGTATTTCACATAAAAAATTGCAAACTTCAACTAAAAATAAAAGAAGACAGGAAGTTAATGAAAATACATTTTGTAAAACAATGGAGACAGCTCGAGAAGTGCATTATGCAGTGTCAGGAAACTGCCCAGGGAAGCAAACCGGAACCTCAGCCCGGCACAGACTGAAGCGTCAGCATTATCTCCCTCTGGAAATGAGCGGGGGAGGAGGGAGCCCGCAGCACATTTTTACAGACTGTTACTATCTTTCACAGTACAGAAGACTCGGGGGACATTTATTTCCAGAATTACAGCTGAACACTATTCACTGATCATTTGTCTCTGCGTGGATTTTGAAATGCCCAGGGTCTTGAAGGAGCCTGAACTGCCAGCTTGAATACTCTGCTTAATCAACAGGAGGATACAGCCCTTTCCTAGGCTGAACTCATGGCCTGCATGTAAATACTTCATTTGTGATCACCTTTCACTGTGAAGAGCCAGATTTAGGCTCAGAACCTAAAAAGCAGGAACCCACCTAAGAGACCTAAGGATATATCCTGACGGTAAACATTTTAACGAGTCGGAAAAGCTCTAAAAAGAGATCAACCAGTCTTAGGAATTCACCCTTTGGAGCATAAAAATGAGCAAGTGGGGCTGGTACGTCCTCTTGGCCGCCTCACCTTGGTTCAGGAAGTTGATGGCTTTCATGCACGCGTACTCCTCGTTGCTGACCTTCAGCTGGTTGAATTTGCGAAAGAGGTAGATCAACCGCTCCATCACCTCCATGCCCTCTTCACTGAATCTGGAGGACAGAGAGGCTGCATCAGCACGCACACTGCACACTGAAGGCATGGAGCTCATTAAAGCAACTTCGGGAGATCTTAACACCTTGCAAGAGAGTTCTTAAAAAATGTCATCAAAACTACCCGAAGTCTGCTGGTACTAAAATTAAGGAGGAAAATGTCTCAGTTACAAGTGCAGAATTGTAGAACCATGGAACGGTTTGGGTGGAAATGACCTCAAAGCTCACCCAGTCCCATCCCCCTGCCAAAAGAAGGGACACCTTCCACTAGACCATGTTACTCGGAGCCCCATCCTGCCTGGCTCAGGGATGGGGAGTTCACAATCTACAGATGTTAGTAGGGAAAAACCTCTCTCAGTGATCCAGTTTCCCACAAGCCTGTTCTGACAGCAGAGGTTTCACAGAGCCAGGAATCTGCAGTGAAGCCAGTGACAGAGATGGGCGGCACGGGGCACACCGATGCACAGGGAACACCCCAAAAACTCCTGGAAATTTGCCTGAAGGAGATTTTGTGGGTGCAGAATGAGTTTTTTCTGCTGAAGAGGGTGCCACTCTTCATCAGGAGTAATACCCCACATGTGCACCATGAAAAAGCCATGGGGAAGGACCAGGCTGGAGCGGAGCGGGAGGGTGTGGAGGGCTGCGGGTGTCTGCAGGCACCTCCAGACCATCCCACGCCTGCCCAGGGCCAGAACAGCCTCTTGGGAACACATCTCACAGCAACAGCCTGGCTTCAAAGCAACCCCATATTGCAGAAGCGCTCAGAAGTGGGACAGAAGTGTTTCGGGAAGCTTCAGCATGCTCTGGCATTGTGCAGCACAAAGAATAAGAGCACAGCCAGCAAGCCATCTCTGAATAGAACAGAAATAGAACCTTTTTCACTGAATAATACCTTATTTTGGCATGTGTGTTTGTTTACTTCAAAGTTATTTGTAAAATGCATGGTGGGGTTTGACCTCTGCGAAGTGAAAACAAGCTGTCTGAACTCCAGGTCAGTTCTTCAAGAAAGTAATATTGTAAGTGATGAAAGCCTTGTCGGCTAATCTAAAGTTGGACAAGTTTTCTTGTTCTCCAGTTGACATTAAAAATCTTGCAGGTGCAAGATTGCAAAGCTCAAGAAGTTAATGAGCACAAAGACCAGGCAGTCATCTGTTGGGTTTAATTGTTTTTAGAGCATGCACATTTTTACCAGCCACTCATCACTTCATAAATCCAGGAGAGCTCTTCTCTCATTCCTGCAGTTGAACTGTCTTACTTTTCTGCACATACTTTCCTCCCCCTTTTGAACAAAGCTGTTCTGTTTTTCACAGCCCTATTTCTTCTCGAGGACTGACTCCTCCACACACTTTTCCTTGCAGTTTACACCAGGCAAGTTTCTGGCTGGGAATTGTCAGGATCAGCTGGGGAGGAGGGGGAAGGGAAGCACTATCAGGAGTGCTGGGGGAGGTCAGGAGTCTATTCATTTCATATTCATCTTCAGAAAAACAGCACAATAAAAGAAAACATTTGATCTAGCAGGCAAACAGAACAATTAGCCAGTTGTCAGAAGCAATTAAAACAAAGGGGCTGGGGAGCTCATTCTACGCCTTTGTTTGTCACCTAAGCTTTAGCACTGCTCTTGTCATTTTGTTAAGGGCAGAAATTACCCCTGAAGTGCCAGACCATCCCTGCTCAGTGAGATTTCTCCAGCCAGGTCTGAGCTGAAATGGAATGAAGTTCCCTTTGCAGTTAATCCTGATCAATGCCAGAGGATCTGGGGACTCTTTGAGAACACCCACAAATGGGACACCTCTCCAACAGGGCCCCTCTCAAATCCAAACGGGACCAGCTTTTTCCACGAGTGCTTTGGACAGGGAGACTGATACTCATGAGCCATCCCACTGCTGCTGGAGACAGGCAAGCCACGGCTGAAGGACCATAAAGACCAGTGGCAGGGAGCCATGCAGCTCCAGACCCCTCATCCGTGCAGCCTCCCGCTAAATGGCGCTTTGGGTGTGCATTCTGCCAGGTTACTAACGACAATTAATGGCACTTGAAAAGCTACATCACAAGAAGAGACTGCAGGAGCATTCCTCTCCCGAGAACACCTATTTTCATCCATGTGCACAGATCTTCTCTGAAGGACCTTCAAGGCGACCAGCTCTGAATTGCTGGTTTCTGCAGGGCGAGGATTCCTCCTTTGTCTCGTTGTCTTACCTCTCGCTTGTATTTATCACAAACTCAAAATGAAACAAACGCTTCTCTTGTGAGGCTCTGACCAGGACGGCAGGAACAAAAGGACAGCTGAATGCAAGAACAAGTGTCATTGTGGTTTTCTATGACCCTCAGTGCTCCTCGCAGGAGCTGCACCAGATGCACGATGAATGGCTGTGCGGAGCAAAGCCACAGAGGAACCTGTCCCAGGAAATGAGACACCTGGGGCCAGCTGCCCCCTCCCCGCCGAGGGCTCAGCCAGCCAGTGCCTCAGCTTGTCACAAGAGATGCACAAAGGAGCCCCCAAGAACCACGAGACGCTGCAATGGCCGAGGACCACAGCAGGGTTTCAAATCTCTGCTCATCAGACGTCCCCATGTGACTCCAGCAGCACTGTGAGCCCAGCAGGGGCAGAGAGCAAAGGGCAGGTGTATAAAGGGAAGATGGGCAGCAGTTTCTCTAAATCCTACCTGTTCTGCCATAGTATGGTGAGATTGGGACTCTACTATCAAAAGAAGAATCTGTCTGGCACCAAAACTACAAAATAAAATATCCAAACCAAAAAACAACACCCTGGACAACAAGATAAATGAAAGGCAAGTTCCTCAGATAGTCTGTACCATGGAAAAAACAAGAGCTAAATTGCAACATCTTTAAATTTATCTAATCAAAACAATGACATAGCAATTAATAATGAACACGTTGATAATACAGACAACCAGCTTTCTGAGCAACCTTTCCACTGGCCCAAAGAGTTTTAAAATAAGACTTTCTTTCCTGTGTGCCAGGGTTACCCAAAGTGTTGGTTAGTTTTACCCTCCTCACAAAAAGGTGGCTTGTAGGACTGTGTTGGAGGACAACAGCATTGCTAGATGGAATTCAAACAGCCCCACGCATCACCGTGCCCCTCCCTGCAGAAGGAAGGTGTGATCCAGCACTGACTAACCATGGTGGGCTTTCTAAGCCTGGAACAACTGTTCTCTGAAAAATAGAAAACAGCCACAGGTAAAGTGACCTGTCCCAGAAGGTGGCCAGAGGACACCTGTCTGTTGGGCTCCCCTGGCTCCTCATCTCCAGATCTTGCTGCCTCTCTGAGCTCAGCCCATCTCACCTGTGCAGCTCGTCGTCAGAGGGAGAGTACTTGGAGGTGACATCCGCAAGGTCACCAAAGATCTGCTTGCTGTAAACAGTCAGCGAGGAGAGCAGGATCAGCTCCTGCCACGTAGAGCTGAGCAGGCAGGTATAGTCCTTGATGGAGAGCTCGCAGAAGAACGGCAGCTTCTTGATCCAAGCAATCTGCCTGAAAAGCAATTCATCCGCCAGACGACACAGCAACGCAAACAGCTCTGCCTGAGTCACTTTATACCTGCAGACACAGTTAATACAAAGGCAGAAATAACATTAAAAACATTGAATGACATCATCTGACGAGGCACTTGGAAATAAGGCAAATGCCAACGGAATTTGCCAGTGCCCAGGGTACCCCTGGTGACAGGAGCCACGCTGGTCAGCACCCACCCTGCCCGGGCAGGGGCCGTGGGGAGTCCTGGCAGCCCCTGGGGTCACCCACCTGCCCGGGGCCCAGCCTGGCCAGACCACGCAGCCTGGAACCACGGGCCGGGCCCGCCCGCAGCCCAGCTCCAGCCCCGCGGGACGGGACGGGGTCTGGTTTGCTGCTGGCCCCGGGGCTGTCCCCTGCCACGCACCCGTCCTCGATGAGCATGGGGGTGCCGAGCGGCTCCAGGTCCTCGGCACACAGCAGCTGGCCGATGAGCCCGTGCGACTGCGGGTCCAGGCTGCGCGGCTGCGGCGCCGCCAGCGCCGAGTGCGCCGAGTAGCTGAAAAGGTGCGGCAGGTACTGGTAGTGCGTGGACACCGGCGTGCCCAGGTACTGATCCCTGAGTGCAGCGAACCCGTTCAGCTCTACGGACCTACTGGAAAAGGAAAAGCTCTTTAGTACACGCCCAAAACTCCACCTGATTCGTTAGGGTGTCGCATCCAGCTCCGCCAGAAACGTTAGCAAAAACAGGGGAAGCAAACGGGGTGGAAATGGCTTTGTGTTTAGACCCCGCCCTGGAAAGAGCTGGGTGTGCACCAGCGGCACGCCCAGCCTGGCTGGGCACTGGTTCCATGTGATGAAGATCTGGGAGCTGCTGCCGAGCTGCCATTTAGGGAGCAAAGCAGAAACCCAAAACCCACCTGTGCCCTGCCTTTCCACCCCAGCTTCCTTACAGGGCCTGAATTTAGGATTGCACACTAAGTACTCACACAGCCAGAGAACACAAACAAGGCCAAGCATAAGCTGCAGCTAAAAGCAAATGGGATCAGGTCTGAGATTCTCGCTGTGTTTGCAATCAAAGCCTCCATCAGGAACTGCATCAGGAGGTTTGCACTCACAGTGGCCAACTTTAACATAACACCACCGGTTACTAATATAAATAGTTTTATTTTCTAAATCTTAGCACAGTGCAGAGAAAGAGCTTATGTAGAATAAGCAGTGAAAGGCGATCAAGTTCTCAAGGTCTACAGAAAACACCATCAATATAAACTGAGGTATATTTGAAATACAATTTTAACTCAAGACTGTCTTCCTTTGCTGATGAACATCTCACTTCCCAGTTAAATTCCTTTCAATCTGGTGCCCGTTTGTCTTAGAACAAAATCAGAGAGGTAAGAACCTGCTGCATGACCACTTTACACAAAGATGCACTCACGTGTTTTCCCTACAATGACCCCAAGTATCACCCAGGGAAAGAAATCCAAGATTCCTGTAACACCAAATTCTTCCAGGGGTCATTCCCACCTTGAAGATGGCGTAGAAACAGGTGAAGGCTGGTTGCTCTCAGAAACTCCATTTCCAGGGGAACTATGGTCACTGTCTCCATTGTTGCTCCATGACATGTTTGCCTCTCCCTCAAATTCTTGCCCAGACATAATTCTCTCTATCTCTTCCTCAGATATCTGTCAAATACAGGACACAGTGGTTACTTTGGCTGGGAACAGAAAAGCAGAGCCAGTGTTTGCAAACACCTTGTTCAGTCACATCCAACAGGGCTGACCCTCCCGCCCCCCTGCAGGTACCACATCCTTCCTCTGCATTTAACAACACACATGAAAAATTCTATTTACAGGTAATGGCAGCGACCTCCCGCTCCAGCAGTACCATTCAAGTGAGGGTAGTGCAGCAGAAAGGAACTGACACATGAAAAGATGATGTCAGATGGACACGGAACGAGCTGTAAATCAGCCACTGTCCCACCCTGAAAAACCTGGGAGTAATTGAGGCCAGTGCATTGGGAACATCACTCAGGACTGGCAGAGGGAAAGGCAAACAGGAGGTGGGGTGGGCTCTGGTTTGATAAAGCAATCAAGAGAGGCAAGGTGACACGTATAAAATCAGTCAGGAAGACATTTACAGGGAGACAGAGTTCCCTATTTTCCTCCAGATAAGAACCAGGTGGCACCTGAAGTAGCAATTGAGCATCTGATACTTAAGTTCTAGAGAGTTAACATATACAAAGTCAAAATGGACTAAAAAAAATTAAATTGAGTTCACTGTAACTATAAAGTTTCAAGAAAGGGCTGGGCATGCTCCTGGAGGAATGTTCCACCATTAATGGAGAAAACACAACAAAAATTCAGAGGCTTCTTTTTTGTTTTTAAATTCTGTGTATGTCCCTGAATGCAAACAGCAGGAAACAGGTTTGTGTGGTTCCAGGCAGGCTGTGTCTGACACCGACCACGGCACCCGACTGCCCAGCAGGGCAGAGCAGTGCTTGCTTGGCTCCTCACGCTTTGGGCTGGGCTGAGTGCTCCTTTCCAGGTACTGAGACTTACAGAAATTGCTTTCAGTGTTATTTCTATTTTGCTAAAATAAACAGTAAATTTTTAGAAGACCCCTTTTCCAGAAGCAAGCTGGAAATGGCCATCATTTCTCAGGCGTGTGGCACAAGCTGCTGTGCTGAATTACCTCGCGCTTTACAAGGCATCTCTGGGCAAGCTGTGCCATCAATCAGAGAGACATTTACTGGTGCCCTGCTTGCCACAGCTGAAGGGATTGCAGCAGGCAGACTGAGATTTACTGGGAGCCGTGGAGGGACAGACGTCCTTGTGTGCCTCACAAAGGACAGGGTGCTGCCTGTCCGTGTGTCCGTGCAGCACGCTGGGATTCACCAATCCACAGCTCACATTTCTGACAGTCACAGCCCTGCCACGCCAGCGGGAGGCACGGCCAGGGAGGATGGAGGCTCAGCCAAGCCAGCCCCAGCCCAGGCTGAGCTGCTGCCCTGGTCTGAGCCCAGCCCAGCCAAGGCCAGGAGAGCTAAAGCTGAATGGAACCATGGAGGGACAGCCACGCGTGCTCACCTGGACAGGTCCGATGCTTTTGTTTCTGCCTCCCGGCATGCCATCCTCCCTGATTGCTGAAAGATACAACCAAGCCTCAGTGAGGAACAGTTCTGCTGGGTATTCCCAAAGCACGTAAGCAGATACCTATTTATGTTGAGAGAAGTTTTTATACCCTAAAACATTCATATTTCTCATTAAAGAAGTTTACAGAGAAACCTCCAGTGCCTGAGCAGTACACACTGTGGCTCTCACCCCAAAAGGCACAGACACATTGATGGGGCTACAAGCATTACTCAAGGACTTTAATTTTACGTTGATGGTATTACTTTCACACATTTCTCCATGCGCTCCTTGAGTGACAGGTAATGAAAAAATAGACATCCTATATCACAATTCATTCCAGCTTTTGAGAAGTGGCACATGGTAAGGAAGCCTATTTGACCCCTGGAAATAACCCAATGAATGCCCAGGACTGCTGGAAAATGAGGTGTGGAGGCCAGCACATCCATCTCCACTGCCCACAGCCCTGTGAAGCACCATGACCCAGAGCCCACCCGGAGAGAACCACCAGTGCTGCCACGACACAGACACAAAGCACTGCACCCGTGACTGCTAACCCTGCTGTCACTTCAGAGGGTCACATCTCCTGCAGCCACCACAGAAAATGGAGGGGAGATGTTTCACCCCGCTGGTTGCTTGCAAAGCCATTGTTTAAAACTCAAGTTACCACACTGAGCTGCACAGCTGCATTTCAGAGGGGCAGCCTCCTTTCTCAGCTGCATTTTTTGAGGCTCTTTAAACGATTTCCAGGGAGCCCAGTGAAGTCCAGCTAAGGGGATTAACCTGGAGCAGCTTCTCTGCCTCTCCCAGCAGAAGCCGATGGCAGCCCTGCTCCTCGAGTGCCTCCCCTCCCAGGCTGCTCCCCCCATTTATCAGGGCCCCATCTCTTTCCCACCACGACCTGGCCAGACTTGGCAGGAGGCTCTCCCCAGCTGCACGGTGACCTTGCTGCTGCACGGCCTCACCCTGCTTGGCACACGGGGCTGCAGGAGGCCCTCCCGCAGCAGAAAACGACACAAAATTTCAGCAAAAATTTCTGTCCCAGAAGAGCCACGCTGCCGCTTGAGATATCCTCAAGCTCAAATCCTCCCGGTGTGCCTTGAGGCTGCTCCCGCAGCTCAGGGAGTGCCTCAGCAGGGCAGAGGAGAGGGCCACGGGACCTGAACTGTGGCTTCCCAAACCCCAACCACTGACCCAGGCAATGCACAGCACCGGCTGTTTACTTCCTATGAAAGCTCTTTATAAAAAAATATCGGCTTCTCACAAAAAAGACCTGTCATAGTTAGCTGTTACCCCCTTTAGGTTTTTCAACTTACTGGAACCACAGGAATTCTGTGGGAATTTCTCTCAATTCACCACTAACTGTGATTTAGAAGCTTCCCTTCAACTCATTCCATTATGAGCCCTGGGCATAAATTGTCTTGGGCTTTTGATTTCAAAGCATAATTTTAGCAGGCAGTAGCTTACTCCTGCAAGGAAATGTGGGAATGTTTTTTGCTGGTGGTCCATCAAAAAGGCCTCAAGAGACCCGAATGGTTCCCAAATACAGAAGGACTCTTTGGAATATCATCCTTGTCCTGGGCTGCATGACAGCCGGCCTCCTCAAAGCTGGCTTTCCTATCAATGCTAAGCTCTGCACCTTATCTGAATACAAACATTATTGTATTCAGTCGTAATATTGAAGGGATTTTCCAACCCGACAATGCTGTAACTTGGGCACCAGAGCAGGAAGAGAAAGCTCCAGAACCCAACATCGAGGACTTTCAGGGCTGCCTGTGGCATCCCTGGCTTGCCAGAACCCCAGTGGCGAGTGAAATTCATGCGGTTGTTTGGAGAAGGAAGAAAAAGGAAAGGAGAAAATGAAGATAAGAGGAAAGGAGGAAAAGGAAAGGAAGAGGGGAAGGCGGGCGTGGGGCCAGCAGCAGGTGGCGCTGCGGGCCCGCAGCTGAGGGACCGAGCGGGCCCAGGCCCAGAGCACGGCCCGACCCTCGGGAAAGGGGCTCCGAGCCCCACAGCACAGCCCGACCCTCGGGAAAGGGGCCC
>VWZN01021641.1:234982-246767 GCA_013396955.1 Regulus satrapa | reverse complement strand
GGACAGCGGGAGAGGGGCCGGGCACACCGGGAGTGGGGCCGGGCACACCGGGAGAGGGGCCGGGCACACCGGGAGAGGGGCCGGGCACACCGGGAGAGGGGCTGGGGACACCGGGAGAGGGGCCGGGCACACCGGGAGTGGGGCCGGGCACACACAGCGGGGCCGAGCCCGGCCCCTCCCGGGACACCCCAGAGCCACCCCCGGCTCTGGCCAGGGCCGCCCTAAAGGGTCCCGCTCAGGGGCTCTTCGGGTTTAACCTTCCTGCAATTAGCTGCTCTGTCAGCAGGAGTAGCCACGCAAAATGTCCCTTTCCACCCCCAATCATCTTTGAGTCATCAGTTTAACTTGTTGAAGTTTGTAATCCTGTTTTCCTTTTTCACAAGAAAATGAAAAGCTGACCTGAAGTGTCCTTCCAAACTTCAGAAAAACAGGAACAAAATTATGGATGAACTATCTGGTAATAGCCTGACAAACCCTCAGCCTTCCCCTTTGTACCCATGTGACCAGCCAAGAGTACATCCCTGCAGAAAACAGCATATTCCACTGAAAAAACCATCACCCCAACTCCCAGCTTCTGTAAGAACCTCCTGCCAGCACCTCAGCTTGGAGACTGATTTACCACCTACAACCATCTACATACAACTATTACTTCTTAAAAGAATTCAAGCTTAAATCCAATTGTGAAACATCAAGATCTATGGAAAATATATTTATTAGAAAGGCAAGGGCAAATGGGGTCAACAGTGCATGAGAAATCCCCACACTCAAAAAAATCCTTGTGTGAATTCAGCTTCCTTTCTAGAGGGCCTCAAAGCAGCAAGGGAAGGCAATCAGCACGGGAGAGGGGCACAGTGACACACCTGGCCCTGCTTCAGGGGGATAAGGGCCTGTAATCTGCCATCAGCTCTGCATCCCCTTTCGCTGCCCAGCCATAACCTGAAGTGCCCAGCTCGAAGCTGCAGAGGGGGCTCCTCTAGAAAAATGCTTTCATCATTTGAAGTTTCTGCTGTTGCAAATGTGAGGAAAATGTCCCCATGAGCTACACAGGTTGTCCTGGCTACAAGGTCAAATCTGTGTGTGTGCAGCAGGTTGTGTGATTTCAGCACAGCACTGCAGAGCAGAACGGCGCTGGGGAAGTTCTTTGTATCCTGTTCAGTCCTTTGGAGCAGCCTGGAAATCTGGGGCATTTCTGCACTGCTCGCCCCTCCAACTAACATTGGTTCCAATTGTGAACGGGGCAAGAGCTGAATCCTGAAAAAACATATCTCACCTCCCTGCCTTCCTCCTGCTAAACCTGATCCTCATCCTTTCCTTCTGGTAATAAACTGGATAATTTATACATCACCTGTACCAGCAGCTCCCAGGCCCAGATACCACCCACCCCAGTTAGCACGAGGTTCCAAATTAAGATGTACGTGACTGCAAAGAGCCAATTTATTAGACAAACACTAGGGGAAAAAAAAAAAAAAATCTTCTATCCTCCTCTCATTCGTGAAGCCACACAGGGCAAAGTATTCCCATGCTTATTCCTGACAGGGAGCGAGGCTGCCCCTGCACAGGGGCTGCTGCTTTGGGTGTAAAGGCTGAATTGAACATGCAGTATTTAAGACAATTAGGTTTTCAAAGAAACTACACTAAACATTTCTTTCATGTGTAATCAAATTATGTTAAAGCAAACCTCATAATTTAAACCATTCCATTGGTCAGCTCCTATTTGTTTTCCCTGCACCCTCATTTTTGCTCCAGATCTGTCACATTACATTAACACCTTTCCTACTCACTGCCTACAGAAATAACAGCCTTCGACATGCCTGCACAATCCATTTGTCCTGCTCTAATTACTTTTTGACATAGCCTCTTCTGCTGTTATCTTGCCTTTTCTGACCTCTGTCTGTATTAAAGCCATTTAAAACAATCTTTACACTCGGTATCTATTGTGATGTGTCT
Source organism: Regulus satrapa (assembly GCA_013396955.1). Classification (NCBI taxonomy): domain Eukaryota; kingdom Metazoa; phylum Chordata; class Aves; order Passeriformes; family Regulidae; genus Regulus; species Regulus satrapa. The sequence continues at coordinate 244,820 of VWZN01021641.1, read as the reverse complement.
TATATGATACTGCTGGAGTATCAGGCAGCGACATTTTGTAAATCAAATATTTAAATCTATGGTAATGCGAGAATGTGGCTGAGGAAAGCTACTGCATAGTGGTAACAGCTACAACTGGCTGCTCATAACACGAGCCCCCAGGACTGCAGCACATTTTCAGGATGAAATTTCTATAGTCATAAAACTGTTACATATGAGGAAGCTGCTCAAAGATAAACGGGGCCTTCTGTGTACGAAGGAATTTCCCTTGATTTCACAAATGGGGAGGAAAGCAGGAGAAAGTGAGAGAAGTGGTCATCCTGCACAAGAGGATCCAGACAAGCTGAGCAGACAGGAAGGGGATCAGGCACCGACAATGCAACCCATGACAAATCACACTCTTCTTCAAACCCAGAGAAGAAACCGTGAGTCTCTAATCCCAATATCCCTCTGGAAATATCCCTTTTCATCAAGACCATTCAAAAACTGTGCCCTCATTTGCTTTTGTGGTGATTCACAGAAGATGAGCCTCTAATTACCAGCTACTTCCCCAGCTGAAGCAGCAGAGGATCTGTTCTGTGCCAAGTGTCTGCTTTGGAGTCAAGAACTTTTCCACATGGTGGAACTAATTTTTTGGATATCAAGTTGATCCCGACGTACGTATGTCTAACTACATCTTTACATGCTATTTTCCACATGATCCAGCCCCTTGCTCACTTAATTGGTATCTAGTCAATATTTTACTCACATTTCAAGAGATTCCTCCCACCTACATTTGCTCTGGTTCATTTACAGGGTAATTATCCAGCTCACACCAAGTCTGGCCTTCTAGACCCAACCAGTGCAGACACAGGCACAGCTCTGCTGGGAAAGCACAGCTCTACACTTTGTCTTCCAGATGACAGCACTATAAAACCGACGGGGGACGAAACCAGAGTCAATTAAAATACATTAAATGCAATGCAACAATTCTATGATTTGTCATAGAGATTTCATTCCTTTGAATTCCTCTGACTGTGTCCTCAGGACATTAAATCCCATGAATGCTGCGGAAAGCTCTTCCCACAACACTTCCTTATGCTCATTTTTATTTTCCCCTTTCTCTTTCCTGTCAGCAGCCCTGACCACAAACCCTGGCCTCATTAAGGCATCTAAACAGAGAAGGGACCCATGTCTGCACGACCAGACCAGTCTGCTGGAAAAGCAGGAGCGTGAGGCGATGCTGTGCTGGAGCACAGCGATGGAAAGGTTTTTCAGCCATGGTTTTTCCCAGAACATCCAACAGCAGGAGCAGGTCATGCCCACAGGAATCGCTGAAACTGTGAGGATTTAGGGGACCAAAAGCAACAGGCCTGGAACCAAGAGAGATTCCCAGATTTCATGCCTCGTGCGCGAAGAGGCTCCGAGCTCCTCTGTGCAGTGGCACAGAGCAGCATCTCTTCCCAGCCGCCTCCGGAGCAGCTGCCGGGGGAAGTCGGGGCCTTCATTCCTTGTGCAGGAACCTCGTGCTCGGAGGGGACCCGTGTTAGCACCGTGATTAGTTCTTAACAGATGCCTCTAAATTGCCTGCCGGAGGAATCCACCTCTCCCCGTGACTGCAGCCCCCGAATTAGGGGGGTTGATTTCCCCTCATTAAGCCTGTCCTGAGCTGCTCTCTGCAGGAACCGTCCTCGCCACGGCTCCCACTGCAGCTCCAGAGGAGCCCGGGAGCTCCAGGAAGCCCCAGCGCTGCCCTGGTTTTGGGAATGTCACCATGGCAGCTCTGCTGAACCAAGAGGATCCTCGCGGTCGCTCTCGGGGCTGGGGAGCGGGTGCGGCACGTCTGTGTGTGCAGGACAGGCAGACAGACAGACGGACAGGCAGACAGAGCTGCCCCGCTCTCTGCAGCCTCGCCGGCTGCCGACCACGGCCATAAATCCTCCCCAAGGCAGCGCAGCCGGAGGGATCCTCCGCAGCGCGAGGTGCTGCAAGAAATGCGAGAGGCTTTGAGAGGAAACATGTAAGATTCGGATTTGAAATTAAAATGATCTGCCCCAACAACAGCGCCTGGATTTCTGCATTAAATTTTTGACATTCCAATGGCATGATATGTTCGTGTTGCTCACCCAAGATAATCCCACGCGTTTTTTTTAAGAAGTTAAAAATTAAAATCTGCATTAGGGTTTTTATCGTACATCTTGAAAACAAGGCAAATAGAAAACTCCCAGTGCTCACCACCGGGCATCTTATCAGCAGAAACTATGGGACTCTTTGTGCTGTGCTGTGATGACTTTGCAGCACACGTACTCCTGAAAACAGGAGGCACGCTGGATGCTCAGATCCCCAGATCTCACCGTGAGGTGCCACGTCGTGTGTCACAACAGCCCCAACACACCGAGCGAGCTCCTACACCCAACTCAGCCAACTGCACTTGCACTGTGTCTACAGGAGCAAATGTAAGATGTTAGATAAGGGCCACACCGGGGTTATACACACTCGCTGTTTGGTTAAATCAGGAATTTGACTTAGGAGTTCTAGAGATATGAATTAACAAAACAGAACGTAAATACCCACAGGGCAGCGACCCTCTTCTTCAGAGTAAAAGACATCCAGCTTTTCCTGTGTGAGTCTTGCCAAAGACTAATTACGTTATTGCTTGTTGTTTGCAACAAAACATAAACATTTTCCTCATGCCCTGAGACAGCAATCACAGAGGAACCCGTACACCCTCACTTCAATGCACGCTGTGGTGTAGGGTATAAAGCGCTCTGATCTACTCTCATCCACCCACTAAATTGCTCCAAAGTTTGCTTGCACATATTCTCTGCAAGTCCAGGGAGAAGCTGCTTTCTGCACTGGCAATACAGAGAGCAGGGTGACAGTCTAACATGGTGTCCTGCTGAGATCCAAGAATAGCAATGCCTTAAAAGGCAGCGATGTTGAGATCACAAGGAAAAGAGAATTAGGGCACAGCTGTGGAGTTCTGTAGGCTAAAACATAGACTCAATATGTCAGAGAAAATTAAATCACAGAGCTACATGTAATTTCTAGTCTCATTTGGAACTTTGCTGTAGCTGTGCAGAATTTATGCTTGGGTCATACATGTGAGACTCTGTGTTTCTGCACACAGAAAGAAAGCATGAAATTAATTTAAAAAGAAAAAAACAAAGGAGCTGTATGCGGCAGTAACACAGCTACATTTGGAAGGATGTGTACACGCTACTTCAGCTCACACACAGCTCCACGGGCAGCTCTGGAGGCCAGACAGCAAAGCCCCAGACCAGCCTGTGACACAGCCTCACCAGCAGCACAAAACAAAGATAAACTAACCTGACAGATCTGAAAAATGCCTTTTTTCCTGTGGTTGTCAGATAAGTGAAAAGGACCCTTCCTCAAAATTGAAGGCACGAAAAGTGATAACAAACTTTAGCATAGGCTTTTCCCCTTGAAGAAGTGATGTTACATTTCTCGGAACAGTATGTAGATATAAATTTGCCAGTATTTCTTTATCCTTGAAGCCCAGCATCTCCTCTGAAAGCATTCAATATCCAACAGAACACAGTCCATTATCCTCTGCCAATATCTACTGTCGCAATCTGTGTCCAACTAATGAATTTTTGGGATGTCAGGGTCCGTGCCTGTCAGAGCTGTGCCTCGAGCCAGGAGCTTGGTGCCCTCCCCAGCTCCAGACAAGCCTCCAGAAGGCACCGGGGCAGAGACCAGCACAGAGGGGTTTGGTGTAGGGACTGTGGATTCCAGGGGAGTCCCTGGATGAAAAGCTGACCTTCAGGCAGAGCAGGAGGGGCTCTCCTGGCCAAACCTGGACCCACGGAGCAGCTGAGCTGTGCTTCACCCGCACAAGAGACCAGGCTTTACCTGAGCAGCAGAGCAAAATTATCTCTTTAAAAGGCTCTGAAGGCTAGGGACAGATAAGAGAGAAGACAGAGGAGATAAAGCAGCTGGCAACAAGGCAGCGAGACTGATTGGGATGAGGTGTAGATGGCCAGGCTTTCCTAAATCACTGGTACTTGAGCACTACTGTGGTACAGAACAGCAAGAAAACAGAGGTTGGAAGCTGCACGTAATTACAACTGTGTTTAGCTAAGTGTATTTCCTGTGGAGCTCACAGGGCACGGCTGCACTCGAAGCTGGTGTGTTGGTATCAGCCATCCTTTGTCCCTAAAGAGGTAAATTATACCTCTGATCTGTGTATAAAGTTCAATAGCTGCTAATGGTTATGCTTGAGCTGCAGACAGAGCAGTGGGCTGACATCTCCAGGAGTCAATTCCTATGAAAGGATAGGACATTAAGAGATTTTCCAAAGGGGGAAGAGTTCAGCAGCCAACAGGCAGGGAGAAGTGCAAACAAGCCAGGAGGGGTGTGCAGGGGCAGCCCAGTGAGTGTGTGGCGGGGGGACCAGACTGGGTGGGACGGGACCTGTGGAGCCCTTGGCGGGTCTGGCGAGTGGGGCTGGAGCCAGATGACCCCCCCAGGTCCCTTCCAACCCGAGCTGTTCTCTGATTCTACGGCCCAACCCGTGCCGGAGTCACAGAGCTGTGTGCACGTGGAAGGAGAGGGAGGAATGTGCCGTGACAGACATCACACGGGTGAGGAGAGGAGAGGAGTGGATGAGCAGGAGGGACGTGTGGATGCAGGGATGGAGGAGAGCTCCTCTGGCCAGCTCCAGGAAGGGTTAACGGGGCAGTTCCCCAGCACAGGCGCTGCACGCAGGGCCACACGTGCACACCACGATCTAATTAACAGAGAAAATGCCAAAAGCTGCCCGTGAATCGCTTTTCCCCAGCAGAACCACGTAGTGCCCACTTCAGGCACGGCCCGGTTCATACATATGCAATGCTCTCCACCGACACCGCACGTGGCGCGGGAAACAACCCCGTAAACGAGGATGCAGAAGGAGGTCACGGATTCTCCTGGAACATCTTTGGGAGCCTGGCACGCGATGCTGCCCGGCCCGGCCGGCCGCTCGCCCTGACCCAGTTTTCCCCAGCATTTCTGCGCAGCGACAGAGGCCCGAGCAGGACGAGTGTCACCCGAGTGTCACGCCCTGGGCATCCTCCGCTCCCCGCGGCCTCCGCGCGCGGGCACCGCCAGCACGGCACCGCACGCGGATGGACGCCAACGCGGGGAGAGAAGGGATTAGAACGACAACAGAAATTCTCTTCTCGTTCACGGAATGCTCCTGCGAGAGCGGCTGCGTGCATATCCGTCCCCGAAGAGGAGCCTGGCAGGTCCATTCGGGCCAAAGCTCTTTGAAAGGGACTTTGCTGCTTTCTGGCTGGTCTGAGCATTCCTGTTGCCCTGAACCATTGCTGCCCTTTCGCTTCCACCAAAAGGAATCTTATTTATCGAGCCACGCAGATTACCATTCCTTCATTACCCCCAGCCTCTGATGCTGTGAGGAAATGCATTTTCCCACCCCAAGCCCCACACGCCTCATGTACTGTCCTATTTCCTACTCCCTCAGTCCCTGTGGAATTACAGTGTATTGACTGCAGATACACTGGCAGTTCTGATGTCATCTCCAGGCTTTTTCTTTTTGAATTTTTTTTTTTTCCCTAGGTGAAACATCTATATTTCCTCTGTTCTGAAATTTTGTGCTGAAACTATAACAAGCCAAAAATCTCTTCAATGGGAAATTTCACAAACGGAGGATTATGACTTCAGCTCCAGAATAAGCAGCAGGAGCAGATGGAACTCTTCAGAAACAATGATTCCATTTTCATGCAAATTTCCTTAGTAGTTAAAAAAAGACGACGAAGAAAAAAAACCACCAAGATATCAGAATGGTCTCTAAATGGAAGATTTTTGAATGATGCTAAAATCAAAGGGCTGGTAGCTCTCCAGAGTCCCGAGCATTTTAGCGGCAGCCAGGGTGAAAAAAAACCATGACAAACTAAACCCAGACTCCATCCCCACTCAGCGTCAGGATAAGGGAAAGGGAAAATGGAGTGCATGTGTATTTTAGTTTTTATGATTTTCAACATCCCCGGCTTTGTGCTAATGCACACTTCAGAGCTAATTCTTATGCTCTTTAGGAGCACAGGCTTCATTCATGAAGCAGCATGACAAAAATTCTTTATCCACTTGATGACTACAGAAGGTGACAGGCACCGAAGCAGCAGCCAGCCACGGGGACCCTGTCAGAGTGCTAACCTGCAGCGCTCCTCCTCGAAGGACAGCGCTCCCCTGATTGCAGGAACACAGGCATGCATATTTCATAGCCCAAGTGTGGAAACGGAGCCAATCCTTTTGTTATTAATACTGGCAGCATACCCTAAAAAACAAATAACGCGCAGAGTTAGCAGACCCCGTTTCTGGCTCCTCTACTGAATTCTTACCCAGTTCTGGTCTCGTGCCTTGATTTCCCCCTTGCGTTTACTCCCCGAGTGAGAGAGTTCGAGCTGCTCCTCGCGCTCGGCGGGGTGAGGACAGCGGGGTTTGCAGGGCAGTGCCTGTGCCACAGTGCTGCAGTACCAGGCACCGTCCTGTGTGCACACACAGCACACGCTCACCGCGCTGAACGGAACGCTGCGGAAGGCCCGGGGAATTCCACCCGCACAGGCCACTCTTTTAAGCGGAGGATTCAAAGCCAAGAGGAGGAAAGGACGGGCAGAGAGGAGCAGGGATGCACGGTGCTGAGTGCCAGGGCCTCCCCCTGCTCGGGGGATGCGCGGCCAGGTCTCTCCTGAGCCACCGGGATGGCTCCTCCGGACCGGCCCCTCCAAATCCAGGCAGCCCTCCTGCCACAGCTGCTCCCTGATGCTGCTCCTGGTGTTTTGCAGAGGCTTCATAAGTGCCTATCAATTCTATCAAACAATTTCTAACTCGCTCAGTTTCACATTGATTTTTTAAATTAATTTTATCCTTCCTTTTTCATGCAAAAGGGATACAAATTTGGCTTCAAACAAGGCTGCCAAGAGTAAAGGCCTCTGAGCCATGTGTTCAATACCAAGAATACTTCTGTTTAATCCCATTCTACCTACACTTATCCCTTTCATCATGTCACTGGCCAAATCTTTTCACTTTGAATTTGCTCTCAAGCTGAATCTCTTTCCTTCCTCATCAAGTTAGATGGATTTAAACAATGACAGCTACCAAAAGGACAGAGCACATACAAAATAACTCAAAAAATGGGCTCAACAAGGTTTATTTTCAATCTCTTCCCTTGCTTACTTCTTAGCAGAAGGATGTAAAGAAACAATTTCCTCACTTAATCCCTCCTTGACCCAAATTAACTTTCTCCAAACTATTTTCTTAAATAATTTCTCCACAGTCTTGCCTGAATGAACTTGACAATAGGCACATCTCAGTCTCCCAAGGAAAGGAAGAGAACAGCAATGAGGAGGGATAAGAAGATAATTTAGTGGGTCTGACCAGCACAGTGCTGCACATTGGGGTGGTGGAAGAGGGGAGGTTTAGATTAACACTCTGGATTTCTGTGTTTCTCAATAAAGATGACACAGGAAGGAAAAAAGACAGGTGTCCTTTAATCCCCACTTCTTCACTTGCTGAAGAGAAAAGAGACCCATCCGGCCCAGGGCTCGCCTGTCTGGATCAGCACCTTGGATCTGACCAAACTCATGGAAGTCTTCCTTCCTCCTTCCCCTGTGTTGTCACAGCCTTTCTCCAGGATGGGAACCACCAGAAAGACTCGAGGACAGTTGGGGGAAGCACAAGGGAGCACTGGCATTGCCTCTCCTTTCGAGGCCTCGACGGATCTCCATCGCTTTTCCCTTTTGACTTGGGTAAATTCTAAACAGCAAAAACGTAACACAAAGTTGATGACAGCGGCGTAAAGTGGCTGAAAGGCTGAAAACTGGGTCAACCCCCACCTCCTGCCCCCAGCCCCATCACCACTGACAGGGTCCTGCAGGGCCCAGCTCCGGCTTGCAGGAACAGCCACGGCACAACGGCCTCGGCTGCAGTGCCCTTGCCTGGGGAACTGGTTCTCCACTGCTGCTCCAGCAGTTCACTTCCCAATGGGAAATGATGTTTTCCACAGATTTCGTGAAGCACGGTTCTAATTTAGCCATCGCGATGCTCATCCTACTGAGCAGGAGCGAGTGTTTTAAGAATGAGAGCAAAATAATTAGGACGAGCCTCAAAATATTCAAGAGACTCAAACATTTGAAGATCACCTCTGATGTGGGGACAGAAGGAGGCACCTGGAGATTGGCATGTGGTTGTGCTTATACTCTGTGCCAAAACCCTGTTCCCTTTTCCAGACCCTAACATTTCATACTTGAGGACTTGTAGAGCGCTTCTGCTCATCTTAAAATGGGTTCCATAGCTGTTCAGATACCTTGTAAAGCCCATGTTACCCTCAAAAACACTCTTATGGATTTTTATTTTTCAAAACCAGGATCAAAGATAGCATATTTTTTTTCAGTCAGAAGCCCACTCTTAGCCTAGCAAGCACCACGTATTTTAGCAACTGCATCAACTATGTTTCAGGAGTATAACTGAATGACTGGAGAATTGAAAGCCAGTCCTCCGAAGAGGCAGATAGGAAACTGTCTGGGAACTGGAGAAGTTACTACGGGGGTGATTGTGGGCAGAATGGACAGCAGATACGAGTTATCTCCTTCACACTCATGACAGGGAGGTGGGAACCTCTTCATCCACAGCAACAGCAGCTGCGTGACAGTGATACGAGTCTGGGCCACCATTAAAGCAGCATGTCAAGTCGTTTTTGGGTTTTTTTTTCTTTTTCTTTCCAAATTGCTTCCTTTTGGATGACTTCCACGTAACTGTCATTTGTTTCCTCATTCCGTTTTCATTTTCCATTTATGCATTCATCCATCCCTTAAGGGGTAATTCTACAGAAATCCGTGTCAAGAATGCCCACAAGGGCCCTCTGACCCACCCCTCCGTGTCCCTGCTAACGACACCGTGGCACAGCTGAGAACCTCAGCCAAGCTGACCAGCAAAGGGCAGGAACCGGCGCTGCCACCGGGGCTCCTTCCCTGCATCCATCCCCTGCAGCCGCCCCGGGCTGCTGGGGAACACAGAACCAGCAGTGGCTACTGCAGTCGTTACTGAAAGCGTTTTCACAGCAGCAAATCACAGAGAGAGAGCAGCTGTGCAGTGTTGGAGAATGAGAACCTGTCCCACGGTACAGGGTCGAAGGTCAGAAGGGAGCTCAGGAGTCACCCAGTGCAAACTCCCCTCCCGGGAGGGTGTCCAGGGCTCGGGTCTCCCCCTCTCAAAATGTTCTGAGAAGAATAAAAGGTCAGTAACTGAAAGAAACAGAGAAAAAAAAAATTAAGAAACCTTGAAGAGAATGAGAAGAGAAAATGCAACAGAGACATTGACTCCCCCCATTGCTCAGCCCTGGGTTCCCTCTGAAAACACTTTTCAGAGAGAAAGTTCGTGCACCTCGGTGCGGCTCCAGAGGCATCCCAGTGTCTCGTTTCAGGGCTCCAGCACAGGGAAAGGCTGCAGAGGAGCTGTGGGAGCCGCTTTGAGTTTTGTCAGTGTCAGAGCACTGAAACTAGCGAGGTAGCGCAGCTCGTTCATCATCAGGTGGTCTCACGGAGAACGTGCTTTAAAGTGCTTTATTCTGCCCTGCCGCACAAACGGCAGCGCCGGCTCTCGCTGCGCTAAAGGACGGAAGCAATCCCGAGCGGGGGATGCCCGGGATGTGCCCGGGGCTGCCGGGGCAGCGGCGGCCGAACTGCCGCTCCGCAGGGGCGCTCCGCCGGCTCCCGGAGCCCACACGCCCGTCGGAGCCGCTCTCTCGCACCTTTCAGGCGCCCTGGAGCTCGAAGGCGAAGCGTCCCGGCGCTACCGCCCGGCTCGGCCCGCGCGGCGCCCTGACCCAGTTTCCCAGTGGCCCAGAACGCCCGGGGATAACCCG
>VWZN01021641.1:205446-234120 GCA_013396955.1 Regulus satrapa | reverse complement strand
GGTTGGGTCTGTGGCCGCGCAGGGCTCCGTTCCATCAGCCTCACGTTAATTAACAAAATCATTAAAAACACAAAAAAACCCAACCCCAACCGAACAAAAAAAAAAGCTCAACCGAACAACCACGACCCCCCCTAAAAAAAAAAACTGCAATAAAATGAGCCCCGATGTGCAGTATTCCCCTGGTTCTTGCTCCATCACATGTGGAATTTTTATCACAACTTGCTCTGAAAGAAATTTAACATATTTGCTCCCAGACTGCCGCCAGTGATTAGCTGTGCCGCTTGCAATGAACTCAGTACAATATCTAAAAGAAATCTGATGAATTTGCTTCCCCAAACCATCTGCAGTGATTTACTGTGACGATTGCAATGGGCTGTGTATACGATATCTAAAAGAAATTTAACTTATTTTCCCTCAAAATCCTCTGCAGTGGTGGTGCTTGGACTCTGTGCGTGATAAAAGATGTTCAGCATACACTTAAAAATCTGTTATTTTCTAAGAAAATCATTTTCATAAACTTTTCCTATCGTTTCCTCGGCAAAAAAACAACCCATTATGAAAGCTCTCAGTAGAATTCTCCCACAAGTTTAGCAAGTTAAGGAGGGGACGATTTACCCTCCTTGGTTTGTCCAGGAACGCCAGGGTAGCATATTTTAAAAGTTAATAAGTATTAAAAGCCACGAGGAGCATTAAAAGCGCGTTTCCAAGCGGCGTGCTGGCCGCGGCGCGGAGCAGCGCCTGCAGCTCCACGCAGAGCAGAGGTTATTCACATGGCTGTTCGAGAAACTCCATTCATATCTCTGACTACCTGGATTTGAATAGAAACCAGACAGCAATTCTTTGGTCCCAGCCACTATTCGCCCCGCTGGACAATAGAGATTTGTTAGCACACAGGCACAAGCCCTGGGACACAAAGCTGGAGGCAGCAGAGATAGGGGCTTCACTGCACAGGAAATTACAGCTTTTGATGCACTGTTGGCAGGTCTGTCGGTTCAGAACAGCAACATGCCTGTGCCATGTTTAAGAGCTCCTGACTGCCATTTTTAACCACCTAGAATGTCATAAAAGCTTTATTGTCGCAGTACATAAAATCATGAAGTCCATATGGTTACTTTTCAGCTGCCCTGGGTCTGGAAGGCAGAAGCATGATCTGGCTGGAGCTTTTAATTTGAGGGGAGTGGGGAGAGAAGAATCAGAATTTGAGGACAAAAAAAACCTCAAAGTGTTTATAAAAGCAGAGATTTGTTACTGACGCAGCTGATGTCCAGCCTGAGCTGGGCTGGTGTTCTAATGGACTTGTTTTAGTGGTGGCTGAAAAGGGATGTGGCTGGGCAGCTCATTTCATCCTAAAAGGTCCAGTAAAAATTTACTCCACGCAGCTCCAGTACCAGCTGTGGAGAAGAACATCGTTCAGTTGTGTCAACTTGACGAACACAAAAAAATAAATAAGAAAAACCAAACCGCTCGGTGTCTGGTACCTCCCATTTCCCCTACTTTCCCCCCAGTCTGGAGTTAAAATGAGAACTGCTCAGAGACTGGGCTTTAATCCGCTGATTGGAGCCAATGAGCAGAAATTATCGAGATTAGAAAACCAACCAGTGGGTTTATTAGCTGAGAAGCCAGCCCCTCGCTGTGCGCGGCGCCGCGGCTCGGGGCGCTCCTCGCCCAAAGAGCGGGAGGGTTGGGGCTGCTCCTCCTCTCTTTTTGGGTTTTTCCATAAATCCTACCTCCCCTACCACCTCAGGGCCAGATGAAACAGCCGGTCCAGCGGGCTTTTTTGGACTGTTAAAATTCAGGCACGTGTCTGTGGGTGAGCCTCACGGCGAGCGCAGGCAGCAGTGGGGTGACTTGGCTCTTCTTCCCAGGAAAAACAGTGACTGGGAGAGTCGGATATTGCAGCTGGGAAGCGAGAGTGTTTGTTAGGAGCTGCAGCCCTACAAAGCATGGGCTGTCTGCTGCCATGAAGTATGTTTTTATCAACACGATTCTGGTGGGCTCAGGGAAAGGGGGAGAGTTTTAAAGCAAGGAAGGTCCATCCTCAGAGAGACACCTGAGCAGAGCCACTGCTCTGCACCAGCCCTCGAGGCACTCCATGGACTTGCTTCCACTGGTCCTTTGAGCAATGAAGGGCAAAAAAAGGCTAGGTGACTAAAAAAAAAACACACTCCTAAAAAAGGTGCTTCTTGTACAACTAACAAGCACCCGTACATGTGAGGGGCCAGCTCACAGAATTTTCAGCTGCTGTTTCAGAGCATTAAAAATATAAATGTGAACGTAAATACTTTTCACAGGAGTCAGTTTTGTCTGAGTAATTATATAACTTCCTTGAATTCTCTTCCTCATGGAGTACAATGGCTTGGGTGTATTACTTCTCAGAAAAACTTAGCTTGATTGTAATCTAGCCCAATTCTTATCACCTATTTTGATTTTTTTTTTTCCTTGCTGGTTCTGACAAGCCCAGAAGGACCTATCTAAAATAGGCCTCTGAACAAAAACATTATCATTTTTAATAAAGGTTAAGGGTACTGATGGCTCCATCTACAACACACTTTTAGGTCAAATTCCATGGTATTTTTAAAATGCAGCAACCTTTTCTGTTACCTGTAAGACTGCTAATACTTCATATTCATCCAGATGCTAACGTTAAAACCTACCCCTTGAAAGTGCTGTCTTAAAAAAAAAATGTGCTGAAAAGTTAAATTCTGTCCTTGCAATTGGGTCATAAGATTTTGAGTACCTGTTAAGCACATAGTTTTTGAATGGAAACCAGACCATTATAGGTAGGCAAAAAGCACTTCTGCTTAATCTAAACAGCCATAAGAGGAATGTCTGGGCATAACCCGCCCCCAACAACATCCGCAGACTCAGCCTGGACATGGGAATAATCCCATCAGGCACATAAGAAAAGGATGCTGATGGCTCTTCTCATGTGGTCAGGGTTTATTTAAACTGTACATAGAAATAACAGATAATTCCAAAGTCAGATTTCACAACTCCAGTTACAACTATTCCAAGGGAAAGCCTGTAAAGCCTGAACCACTGTCACAACCACTGAGAGCCTTGGAAGTTGCAGCAGATGCAGAAGACCAGCGTGTGTATAATCCAACCATTAATAGATGGTATTGCATTACAGGGTTGGTTGCCAATAAAAATGCGTCAGGTATGCTGAGATCTCACAATACACTTGGCAATTTAACAAAAAATGTGGAATCCTAAGAATTCCATTTTATCTTAATAATAGCCAGCAGATGCTGTAATCATTTCAAACCCACAGTGTTGATTAATAGTGCTCAACAGTTTCAAATGTTAAGAACTCAAAAGATAACAGTTGGGTATTTTGATATAAGGATAACATGGAAGCATGTTTCCCTAAGAAGCGCCGCGGACATAGGGAGTGATGACATCACCTTTTCAAACAGACTTCAGTCATTCCTGCCCTCCCTGTTCTGCCTGAGAGTAGCTCCAACCATCTGCAGCTGCCCCGTACCATAACACAAAGAAATGAACCCCACTGCCAGGGATGACCCGGGTAGAACTGCACATTTCTCAGTGCCCAGTGCTGCGTCTCAAACCCTCCTGCATTAGCAGCTAATTGTGTGGGAATGAATATTGCAGGAAGCCTGGGAATGGGGATTCTGCTGCCTGGAAGCAGGTCCCTTTCCACCCCATCGGTGGAAATAATTCGTGCTCCCGCAGTTTGGGTTTGCTCAGCCCTGCAGCTAGCCCGTGTTTCCCTCGGAAAGGCCAGGCTGTGCGGGATGAGGTGCCCAGGGCACGGGCACGTGGGGCATTAATGTGTCCCCCGAGGGGCACTGCCCAGCTCAGAGCTGCTCCAGCTATGGGGAACAGGGGCTCTGTGCTCTGGGGTGGCTCCACTGCTTATCCAGGGCAGGCACACTGGAAGGCAGTGAGTCCTGCAAGGCATCAATCCCCAAAATTCTGGCAATATCCAGTGCAGGCACACCGGAACACAGTGAGTCCTGCGAGGCATCAGTCCCCAGAATTCTCTCAATACATTTACTGATTCTCAATTTGGTAACCAAAGGGGCTCATAGTTTTCTGGGAAAATACCTTGTCATACGAGTAGTCAAGGCTTTCCTACTTTGCTTTATCCAGGCTTTGAGCATCAGAGCACACATCCCTCTGTTCCCATGTACAAGTCCTCTGTAAATAGCGCTACATCTTGAGTCTGATGTCACGAACAAAAAGGATTCATCTGGCCTGGGAGCAGAAGTGGTCAGGCTTTCACCAGGCGCTGCAGTTCCCAGTCTCCCAGATTTCCCTCTCCAGCTGCACGCACGCCAGTGCCCTGGAGTGGCAGCAGCTCCATTTACATAAGCAGGGCTGGGTACCCCGGGGGTGACGCTGGAGCTGAGCCCCCGGTGCAGGCGAGGAGAGGGCTCTCACCTCACTGAGAACGCTGCTCCTCCACGGGAGCTGGGGCAGCCCAGCAGGGGTGGCTGTGCCAAAAGCCCTCCCCTGCAGCTGGGTGTGATGAATGGCTCTTCCTACCCAGATTTATCTCTTTAGGTAGAGCCTCGAATTCAGACTGTTAAGATGATCAACACGTTTGCGGACAAGGTTCAACATTAAAAGGATCCTAGTTACAAAACAGAATGCGTTCAAGTTCGCCATATATTATTTTCTGCTAAAGATTTAAATATCATGTGGCTTTAGCTTTCTTTCTGTTCACTGAATATCAAGGTCAATTAGGAATGATGTCTGGCTAGTACTCTCAGAGCAGATTAGACAGTTGCATCAAAAACTAGGACCATGTATAGGTCATCTGTTACTGTGACCTAGATTTCTGAGAATCTGTTCAATTTGTTTTATTGAAAATGTGGTCCTTTCTCAGTTCTGTTTCTCATAGCAAACCTTTCTGTAATAGAAGAAAATAGCTTTATTAGATACTTAGAGACATTGCTTACTACTTCTGCTAAGACACAAAGAAAATCAAATCCATACAGCAGACCTGTGCCTGTCATCCATTTAATTTTAAAATAACTTAAGGTTCTGAAAGGCTTATGCCTTATAATCTAAAGCATTTGGTCCACATGCCAAATACTAAGCAATCTGAAATACATAATAGCTTAGCTCCAGCTTTGTTTGCCCTATTTAATTCATTTTTTGCCTTCAGTAACCAGTGTGTAGATGCAATATTTCTGCAGTCTACTCTGGAAAAGAAGGAAGTGCTGAAATATTTGAATGAAGGCTGTTTTGTTTGTACCTGTGTGAGCTTTGTGGTGCCCTGGGAGGAGAGCTGGTGCGGATTGCCCGGATCCAGATGTCCCTCCCAACCCCACCTGTTTACTGAGGATAAAGGATGGCGCTGTCTGAGTCCTGACACTTTACAGTACATCCACCTATGCTTGCTGGATTGTCATTCTGAAACCACATAAAAGCAGATTTCCATTTGGAACATTTTAGCCAAATCTCCTCTCACAGCTCTTAATTGGTCTGGTAGAAAGCAATTACTAGAACAGAGACCACGCAAACCCCGCCGCTGGTGGCCTAAGTACTGGTGAGAGGGAAGACAAGAAGATTCTCAAAACATTATGAACTATTTTCTAAATTAGTTCAGCGTAAAAGAAAAACTGTGTAAAGATACAACTCTCAATCCAAAGACCACCAACCAAATTTGAGCGTTATCAGTCATCAGTCTCTGTGGCTTTGTCGTGCTGGGGTGCAAAGCATGTCTGGAACACTTGGGCTCTCATCACACCCCAGGACAAAAGGTCAGTCAGGAGAAAGGGCACCAGAAATGAAAACATGCCAACAGGTTGAGATTCACAAATGAAAATCTGCAGTACCTCCCTCCCTCATACATCGATCTTCGGAAATCTGTTCCCGTTTTTTCAAAATTCTGAAGCCAGTTCTACCAACTCATCTGAATTTTATACTACTTTCATATTCAAACTTTTATGTGCATCTCACAGCGCACTGGGACCAATTTATTTTATAGGCAAGATAAAACCCTGCAATATTGGGTGACGTTACCCAAAGATCCTTCTTCTAAATGAACATAAGTACATTTTCTCCTTTTTTGTTTCACATGATGGCTGCATTTAAATAGGCTAAATGTATAATTCAGAGAAGAATGGCTGAGTCCTGCTCACCTGGGGGTCATATCCACATCCATCCAATATTTAAAAGCACGCAAAAGCAAAGGAATTAAATATATAAGAGGCGGGGGAGGAAGTCTTTCTTTCAACGGAATATTTGCCTGGTAACCAGATAGAAGAGACCGCCTCTTTTTTTACCCCCAAATCACAGTTAGTTGTTCTACAAATCTTTGAAGACACTTACTTCTATTTTAAATTTTAACACCTGAAGGATCAGTTCAAGATGTGCTGCTCTGGCTGAGCCACACACGGTGGGAGGAAAGCCTGAGAGAAACCCAGCCCAAAGCCAACGCTGCGTGACCAACACACCTTCAGACCACGCGTAAACGAGGCTGCATGAGTTTGGTGTGAGAAGGGGGAAAAAAGAGCAAGGAAGCCTAGTGGAAATGCATCCCTGGTGTGGAAGGGACCATGCCCAGGATGGGATGCTTCCCTGTCAGCCCGGAGCACCACCCAGGCCTTGTGGTAGGTGCTGGGGCTGACCGGGAGTGACCAGGGCCAGAAGATGGGAGCCAGGATCTTGCAGAGGTTCAGTCAGACCAGGGCACTTGTTCTGTGTGGCACCTGCTCAGCTCACAAGGAGGACACTCATGGAAAGAATAACACGCTTCCAGCTAAGCCAGATGCTGGCAAGGGATAAGAAATTTCATAACCTTTGGGAGGAGGATGGGGAGAAAGCCACGTGAGGATTCATTTTCCTGCTCATTATAATGTCATCGTAATGTCATTTTCTTTGCTTCAGCTATATACAGTTACTGGAAGTAAAATCTTCACTGCAGTGAGTGTATCGTGAAATGAAGTCTTCTTACAAGGTGGCAGCATAAAACTGACCCGGAGGTGCTGCGCTGCCAAAACTCAGCCAAAAAGGGAGATTTTATAGGTATTCCTTTTGAGAAGAACTTCAAATCTCAAAGTCTATCAGATGAGAATTGCTGGATTATAAAGATGAAAACCAGGAACTAATTATCTTCAAAGGGACAGTTATCAACGAATCAGGAGGAGACATTATGATTATGAAAATCAAATCCTCCATTTGATCCCTCTCCATCCATACTGCTTCCCAAGCAGATAACCTAAGCTTTATCCATATGGAATTGCTAATACTCCAAACAGGGAATCAAATATAAAATTCCCAATTCGCCTTTTTTTTTTAATTATATTTTTACAGTGTTGTGGATGATCAGTGTGTGAATAGGGACACATGGCAGCAGGTCCACCCGGGTTCACAGGAAGCCATCTCAACAAAACAGACCTCAGATTTCCCTCCCAATTACTTCACAGCATATTTTCCCCACGTTTGCCCATTACAAGTGCATGTCTTCAGTATGTCCCACGGGAAAACCAAAAGGATTCCTGTGAAACACATCCAGGGGCAGGGGTCGTGCTGGGGTGAGCACACCCAGTGCGCTGCCCCACCAAAGCCAAGGAGACGTTAACTCCAAACCCGGATTCTCTGGCGTTCTCCAGCTCCGTTCTACATCCAGAATGACACGGGAACCTCAGCTGGAGAAGCAGTGGTGCTCCCTGCCCTCCGTGCTCTGGCAAAGACCAGCTCCTTCCAGCCTCAGCACAAGGCAACCCTCTGCAACGCAGGAACTAATTTTTGTGAAAACTGTCAGACTCATGACTCTGCCAGCAATTTCTAAAAAGCCAAAAGGCAGAAAACAATCTCGGTAAGAGAATCATCTGCAGTTAGGATCATCTCTCTCCTTCCCGAAACAGGCACAGGAACTGTGCCTGAATTCACAGCTAATGGGGAATCTTTTGATCTTCACAGACATAAAGCTGCCAGCCAAGAAGAGCAGTCAGCACAAGGGGACCTTCTGAAGAAGCACTTATCCTAAATGCAGCACCACAATAAATGTAACACATCCTGGGTCTGGAGCAGCGCAGTCCTCAGTGACGGAGACCTGTGAGCGAGTTTAATACAGCAGAAAAGACAACGTTATTTATATCTCACAAAGCTGCTTACCCAGCGTTAGATGTGCCCGGGCATAGTGCAACTGCAGGAATCCATCAGGAGGACACCTGAGATTCCTCTCCATTAAAAGCGATGGATCTAACGCAGCCAATCGTCTTCATGGCAACAAATGTTATCTTAAAAGACAGGGGATAAAAGTTCACAGGGAAGCTGTGCAAATTCATGAAAAGAAAAATGCATTCCTGGTGACTGAACGCACAGAAGTCTGTCTCCAGAAGTCTGTGTGTGTTGAAAAATGTCTGGAAGACAGGAGATTATTAGCAGGAAATATGCAAGCTTCTCCTTGTATCCTTCTCCAAACATCCATTAGCCACTGGTTTGATTTTATTTTAAGAGTCAGAACTGCTTTATTGATTGCAGCCAACAGCTGCAATTCAGTAGTGGTCCCAAACATCCAAAGTAATTTTTTCCCAACAAAGACAATTTCTGAAGTTCTGTGAAATCAGATGACGACACCGTTACTGAGACATCCTGGGCTGAAGTAATTTTGTTCCAGTCCAGGTACAAAGAGTCCATAAATGGAGCTCCCCCCAAACCCATCCCTGCTTGTCTGCTCCAAGCATCCCTTACAGCACCCCTGGGAAGCCGTGGCAGTGCTGAAGAAGCTCCTGCCTGGGGTGAGACCGTGCTCAGTCCGTGGGGAATTGTGGTGTGGGGGCAGGCAGGGCTTGAGGCATCACGTGCTGATCCCTTCACCTTGCACAGAACAACTCCGGAGGCAGGACAGCGAGCTGGGCTCTAATCCAGGCCATCTCTCCTGTCTAAGTAGGTCAGCAAGGAAGACCCTGCCCGGGCTTGTGTCTTTCAGCCCCCTCACCAAGCAAATTTGGCAACTATTTACTTTAGGAGGTCACAGGAGATGGAGAGTTTGATTCTGAGAGCTTGTTGTGTTTGTTCTAGAAATATAAAACAAGTTTTGCTTTAAAAAATACATCTATTTCACCGTTTTGATAGCTCAGAAAGAGTCTGGTGAAGCACCTAAAAAAATACAAGGCATTTGATCGTTACTCAGTCTGGGATGTCAGACTGCAAGAACATTCAGAGTAGTTCGTTCATAAGTTCCTTATTTTAAAATATTTGGCCAAAAAATATCATAACCAAAATAATTTTACTTTTCAGCTGAAATCACTTGCTGAGTCTTAGCCTAGCATTTTTCAAGCATGGATGTCTAATATAATTTCCTTGCAAAATCACATCCCAGTAGGTCAAAAACCCACTCTTTCATATGCTCTTGAAACACAAGTTGGTACCTTGAGTTTCTGAAGAGTCAAACCATTTTCCCCTGCTAACACCCACTGCCAAGGTTCTGCTTCTGATGTGAAGCCAGACCCATTCCCAAACCCAGGGCAGGGTGCTGTGCTCTTAACTAGCTCGGTTGTGCAGATAAAGGTGTTAAGAGGCAGAACTCCTGAACCCTCACTGGGGTTTACCTCAGAGAACCTTATTTTACTGGTGATAATCTTTCTGATGATTTAACTGCTCAAACTTTCAGAAACCTGCTCGGTCAGTGATGTCTTCAGGGCAGCCTGTGCCAGAGCTGGCTAAAGCATCCTTTCAGCAGTTTCAGAACTAAATGCAGATGCACCAGCCTGCGCTGCTGTTCAATATTTCATTGTTTGCACAGTAGTAGGAGTCAGATTGTGCACACACATGCAGTTAATTATCTCCGTGGCAAGTCCTGCTTCGTGGGCCGAGCCCTTTATCCTCACACATGGTCTGTTATTCCTTGTTCCCAAAAGTAGAACTTTGCAATCGGCTGGACCAAAGCATGCACTGACACTTGATTTATCTATAGAGATCCAAATCTGTGTCGCTCTTCCATCTACAAACCCCCAATCTGCTAATTTGGGATACCACGTTTCTCCCAGGCCAGAATCCGCGATGCTTTAGGACGTGGCCAAGTCATTCCAAGGCTGCGCCAACTGGATCAAGTTCCCACTTGGAATTGCATTTAGACCTCCCCGTTTGTCATTTGTTAATCCTTTTAACATTTGCCACAGCAAATTTGTATCATACCAGTTTAAATTGTCATTCGGTATTAAGTCAAACACCTTACAAAAGTCTGGGGTAAGTTGCATCCACAAGCAAGCTTGTCAACTTAGAAGGAGATCAAAAGAACTCGGTAAGTCCTCCCTAAATCGCTGCAGACTGGTACTAACAGCATTTCTCCCAGGTCCCAGAAGAGCTGTGCATCTCTTTCCTCTAGGATCACCATCGAGCACTCATTTGCCCTAAAAGGGCAAATGGAACAGACTGGTAACTTTGTCCTCCAGTTTTATGCGGCCCCCAGATTTGTCAAGTAGTAGTCCCAAGGAATTTTTGGACAGTTAAAAATCATCTCCAGTGCTCGCTGTAGAGGACCCCTGAATTGGGAATGCTTGACCATGGCATTGCTAGTTAAACACTCACCCAAATTTCAGTGAAACAGCAATAACTAAAATTACTGCCAGCAGTTCCATGCTCTTGTCTCCCCAAGGTGCATTTGCATGCTAACCCTGCTGAAGTAATTTACCTCGACAAAGAAAACACATTTTTGTAGTACAATTAAATCTTGTTCCAGGACATAGCAAATGTGCTTGCACATGGCATTTCTGTGGATGCTCCAGGCAGGCAAAAAGACACTGTCATGTGCTGAGGACAACCCTGGCCCCAGTTTCCTTCACTGGGGTCACACACCTCCCTCATGAGAGTCACAGCTACAGCACAGGGGGTGGGAGGAAAAGGGAAGCTGTTTTACTACCAGAATCCATATGTAAAATTTATTTAGTGACACTTTAGGGCAGTGCTGTTGGGATTCCTGCCCTGCTAAATAAAAGCCTTATTGTGAGGAGCTAGCAGAATGATTGGATTAGGGTGTAAGAATTGTTCTGGCACTATAAATACAAAGAGCACAAGAAACATCCACCAAATTAACTCAGTCCTGAACAGTTACCTCTTACAGACAAACCCACTGTGTTTCAGGGTTTGTATGTAAATTCTGAGGAAAGCATTTTCTTGGTACAGAAACCCATTCTCTCCACTGTAATGTGAAAGAAAAGCCCGTGTGCTCTGAAGGTTCAATACTTCCATTCACAGAAAAGGTCCTGTTCAGCAATCTGACTGTGGCCTCACAGGGATCCCAGTTTACAAGGTGTTCGTGCACAGAACAGAGTTGGGCTTTCAGGGACCCCTGTCAGCATCTGGGGAGGGTCCTCTTAATGCTTTTTTCACAACAAAAAATAGTAATTAAGGAATAACAATAGAGGTGGCAGCTCAGCTCTCGTTGGAGTGCTTCCTAGGTGAAAGAAGTCTGAGGAAAAGGAAGATATGTTGAAGGTTCAGGGCAGACCATAACTCTTGGAGCGTGCCTTGCACATATTGCCCACTTCCAGTTTCCAGAGAACTATTTTATCATTTCGGAGTCTGTCCAAAAAATCTGATGGAGAGCTTTGAACTTTGCAAAGAGGAAGGAGTGTGCAGCCAGGATACAGAAATAACGTGTACAGTTTAACTTGCAGAAGAAATTCAGGCTCTGAAATAATGAAACAAGAAGATGAAAGTTCCTACCTCGAAGGTCACTGGAGGGGTAAAGGAGGAAGAAGTAGTGAATTGAGAAAAAAAGCCTCTCTCAGAATGTCGTTTAAATATAAACACACTGTTTTGGTTTGTTAAAACCAAAATTTCATGCTTGACTTGAACTGAGTTTCCTTGATTTATGTTATACCTACCACATGTAGTCACTGGGACACTCCTGAGGCTTAACACTCCAGGCTGAGCACTGCTTGTGATTAATTCAAATTGTCTTTGTTCTTTCCACCAGCTCCTACTCCAAATGGCGGCAAGAAAAAGGTGAGACTAATTTTTGGAGAATTCTTTTGATTTTCAGTATCAGCTGATGTTTAATGATACCATTAAAATAATTCTGTTTAAGTACAGGCTACAAACTGTATTCCTGGAGCAAGATTGCTTCAAGTACTTTATTAGACAATACACTTACTGTTAAATTACATGTATCAGCCCAGGATATTTAGAGAGAAACTGTTAGATCCCTACAACATGAGAAAATACTCTGAATTTAAAGCAAGTTTCCAGCATTTAAGCAGTAAATTATCCCCACTGACTCTGTAGGCTCCACTGCACTCACAGGAAAGTTATTTCAGAAACAACAGCAGATTTACTTTTTTAAAAACAAACTGCAAATAAGTCTCTCTAGAACCATGCAAGCCAGGTGGAAGGGCGAAGATAATTAGATGCAATATAGAATTTTAAAGAGATTAAACCCCCTTTTCCTCTTTTTAGGAGAAAGAAGAGCAGGGAGAGAAGCTGTGGAAATACAGACATTATGTAAGATACTACGTAGATCCCCTTCTCTCACTCGTGTTGGTTCACTATGGGTGAGCCCCCACCCCCAGGTTTTTTTTCAAGTGAGTTTTATAAAGAAATCTGATCATAAACGTCCTTAGTGCTGCTGTTGAGAACATGCATATCCACAGAGGAAAGGGTTTTTTCACAACTGCAGCTCCGATACATTCAAAGCTGGTTTAAGAAATACTAAGTCAACTCAGCATCCATAACCAGAGTGTTACACTTCTGCAATTCATTAGTCCTCGAGGTTCCATTCTGTAATTAAAATACTTTGCAGTTTAAGGCTTTGCAATAAAGAATGTGCAGTCCTCAGCAGTGTTTCCCCTGCCAGTCTATGGAAAACATATGCATGGAAAATCTGTACAGTGCATGTGTCCAGCCATCTTTGGATAGCTTCAGTGAACATTCAACGCTGTCGGTGAGTTTGGGAACTAGAAAAAACCATCGACCGTTGACTGTACCTTGAGGTTTATCACAAACCCTCTGCTAAATGGAAAAGCCTGAACCTTCAGAGATTTCACATGTGGTTGCCATTAGCAGGTCATGATTTACAGATTATATTAAGAGCTACAGAGGTTGAGTTTTTCCAGTTCTGCTTTCTCTAAAAGTGAATTGGTGTATAAGAAATGCTTGTTTTCTCTTAAAAAAAAAAAAAAAAAAAGAAAGAAAAAAGAATTAAAGCTTTATACTAGTGCAGAATTTCTGCAGAACAGTCTAAGAGATCAATGGAAGGTTTTGTATGGGCAGCACAAAAGACCATATGGGACACTTGGAAACAAATCTGAGCGTGGTATATGTTCAAAATAGCAGAATACAGGCCAGATCAGGAGGGAAACCTTTCCATTTGGGCTGGCAATTTGAGCTCTGCTGGCAGAAGCTTTGGAATGTCAGTTCATTTGCTCCCAGGAACCTGCACTGGATTTCAGCAGCTGCTCACCGGGTGGGCCGGGCGAGGAGCGGCTCCCTCCCGGCCAGCTCCAGCTGCTCCCGCGGCTCAGGCCAGAGAGGAACTCCTTCCTTCCAAAGGCACCGAGAGCCAGGGGCTCAGACACCTCCCCGGCACCTTGTGCAACCTCCTGCAGCCCAGCTGGGTTGCTCAGACTGCAGGCTCTGGCCATGGGTGCCTTCACAAGGGTGCAGGTCCTTGTTCTGCCGTACAGGGACTGCAGGAGCCATAAAAGAGGAAAAGACCCACAGCAGGTGCCTGGAATTTTGTCTTGGGCTGCTCTAGAGCGACAGCACCATCACCGTGGTGTGGCACCTTCAGCATCTAATGGCTGCAATCAACATTCATTGCTGTCGGTGGGTTTTCATCTCTATCAACTCACTGATCAATGAATGCAAACTGCGGACCAGCCAGCCAAGGACCACCCCCTCGCATGGCCAGGGGGGCCTGTCCAGCAACAACGGCAACACTTTGGCCAAAGAAATGTCCTGTCCGAGTTCTGCCTCCCAAAACCGCCTGAGGCGCGTCTGTGGCTGTGCCACTGTCCCACCAGAGAAGTTCGGGACACCTCATCCAGCTCCTTCCTGAGCAGATCTGAGTGCTAATTAAGAAATGCACAGGGATTTTAAAGGAGCAAAACAGTTGAGGAACGAGTTCAGTTTTAATAAATGTAACAGCCAGTTGGTAAATCTATCAGTAAAGCATAAAGGTTATAGGAAATTAAACTTCTCCTGAGTGAGCTATGGAACAGCGCTGGTCCTACAAAGTGACCAGTGAGAGATGAAAAGGGACTGAACTGTGGGGCTTTGGATTGACAGGGATGAGAATGGCAGGAAGCAAGGCAGAAAATAGTGATTTAAAGTACTGCTGCAGAGAACATTGTTCAGGGCTGGGGTGGGCAGGGCCAGCTTCAATTATACTGGCAAGGTGAGGAGCTGGAGCTGCCTGCCCGGGGCGGGCAGGGAGGAGCAGACACATCTCTGCAGGACAGACACAACTGGCACTGCCCTGAGACAGAGGAGCAGCCTCTCGAGCTGCCCCCAGGTGTTCCTACACGACTGGTGTGACATTCCCAGAGCTGCCCCTGTCCCTGGACAGTGCAGTGCAGGAAGGGAAGGAGGCTCCTGCGGTGCCACTCGGAGCAGGGATGGTGCATCTCGCTCTGTCCAGCAGTGGTGTCAGTCAATTCCCTGGGCACTAAAGGGTCCAAGCACTTCCCTTCTGCCTCGTCTGCTCCTCCAGTTGCTCACAGGATTATCCTGAAGGAGCCTGTTCAGACATGCTGTGCTGCTATCCCACAGGAGCCCTGTCCCTCTGTACAGCTCAAGTCAGAACAACGCACCGAGGACTTCTAAACTCCAGTTTGAATATTCAAAATATATCTGCATGCTCTGTTAAAAGACTTAAACTTGTTCAATTTTACACAGGAACAGCTCCACCAAGTTCAACAGCTACACACTAAACAGACTGAACTTTGCAAAAGGGGAATTTTAGGGAAAATCTCCACCGACAGCACGGGTAAGTGTGGTGGTTTGGTACAGGGAATTTACCACAGCACTGTAACAGTGAACAGCCCAAAAGCATGCCTGCCAAATTGTTTAAACATTATGAAAACAAGACTAATGACTCATTTTTGATGGAGTTTGACATTCTGCCTTTGAAATCTCAAATTTTTCAGCATGCTTGGCAGACTCATTCGGAAGTGAGAGTGCACAATTTGGAGTTTTTCCAGAGACATCTTACATGATGTACAAGAAAGCACTTTTGTGTTATTTTAAACAGACATTTCAGCCAACTGGTTTTCCTCACATATACCTGCACAAAAGTAGAAAATACAGAAGTCCTGACAAAAGTGTTCATCTTTACTGCAAGGACATGTGAAAATAATTCACTGCAATTACTCTGAATAAGACATTTCAGACAAACAGGGAAAATTACAGTAAAGGAGCCATTACCCCAGTTTGCCAATGCATGACAAGCCAAAGGCTTAAGCAGACATTCCACGCCTCTCAAATGCTCGGGATGCACAAATAAGTTTAAAATTTGGGTTCCTATCTGGCTGTAAAAAAATCCTCCAGATTTTTTTTTAACTTTCATTTTGGTAAGGAGACAGCAAGGGAAGAAAACTAAGGAAAGACAGGTTAGCAGGCATGTTCAGAATGATTTTGAACCCATGCTTGGGAAGCTTTAGATGTTTCTGTCAGCAACTGTTTGCTGCCTAGCAGAGCCACCACGCCGCAGATCCGCCTGCCCCGGGGCACATCGGGGTGACACTGAGCACCAGCAGGGTCAGTGCTGCCACGACAGCCTCGGGACAGCTGGGGCTGGAGACGTTCAGGACCTGCCCAGCAGGAATTGCCAGGGCTCACCCAGCCACACTGGAGGCCAGCGAGGGCTGGGTCATTGTTGTGACAGACCAGAGTGGCCACCAGCACTGACCGGGTGATGGAGAGACAGGGAGACATCAAAAGAACTCGAGGAGCTCGGTTTATTTAGTATATCAAAAGTTTATATAAATATCTTCATAGGGAACAGACAAGTATTTTTCAGTTTGGCAAAAGATAACAGACATGAAGGCTGTAGCTAGACAAATGCAGAATATGGCATAATAATAACATACAGTTATTGAAGGGGGAAACAGGGTCAGTCAGCTCACGTTGGGCAGCCCTCCCCTTTTTTTTGCAGATACATTCTGCTGGGAGAATACTATGGAAAATTAGTTATGTTTTAATACCTGTCAATGCACAAGAGTAAACACGAGCTATGTCAGGCCACAAAGGTTCAACAGAACGTTAAAGCCAATATATCATCATGAACTATACATGTCTCTAGATGACAAATTATTCTTCATATGCATGTGAAGTTACCTGTTTCCACATAAAAGTGATAAATTGCATGAAATCCTAGCTAGATACCTGCAAAGATGTGTTTTATTAACCAACAGACAAATAACTGCACACATGTTCACGACTCGGAGCCTGCTGCATGCATTCCACAGGGCTGTTCTCTTAGCAAGGGAGAAACCAGGTTTTCATTGCCATCATACAGGAACCACAGTTCTCCAGTAAAAGTGCAACTCCACCAGCTCAGAGGCCTGTGGAAAAGAGCAGGTCCTGGCTCTGGGAGGCTTTTGGCAGTTGTGAACATCTGAGCATTACTTTTGAAATAAGCTGCCAGTTAAAATTTGTCTGCCGCATTTGAAAAATCCCCGCAGTTCCCAAACAAGGAGATGAAAAGTTGCTGTGAATGAGGGGTCTCAGCCCTGTGAAGGACAGGGCTGCCCAGCCCCACCAGTCTCACAAGGGCCTGTTGCCATCTAGTGGATTCCCATCGACTGCTCCCTCTGCTCGGCAGGTGCCACTAGATGGAGCGTTAAGAAGGAATTCTGAATTCCTACTGGTTTAGGTGTCCAGCAGCTCAAGGTTTTCAAAGTCCCAAAAAGTTACAGGCCCAGAATTACCCTGAAATTGAGGAGGATTTCACCAACTCTCTCAGTTTCATGAGAAATTCCAGGCTACAGATTTTCAAGTGTAATTACGAAACACTACAGAAAAATGCTCCCATGTCAGCATAATTTGCATCACCTCAGGGGTTTCTATCGCTCACGCAGGCATCTCCTTCACCGAGATATCTCTGGTGGCAACAGATCTTACACAGCCTGCATTCTGCTGGCATAAATAGTGATGTACAGACCTGGTCTGTGCTACTTTGGGGAGAAATATCTCCTCACCTCTCAGCCATGGGAATCCTCACTTCCACGAATGAGCATCAGCTGTAAACCTTCTCCAGGTCTCTACCACGGAGAATCAATTCATATCTCTGGATTATCTCAGAATGAGAAATGCTCTCTCCTCACACATGGCAAGAAAAGGGGTACTTACTGCCCATGGAGTTCACAGGGAGGACAGGAGAGGAGGAACTCATCTGCTCCACATCTGTAGCTAATGGGAAAGTGAAAATGAGAAAGATGTGATGTGCATGTTACGGAGAAGGTTTTATTTTGAAAACTTTCATTTACACTGAAATTGAATGCACATGTCTTCAATCACCTGAGGAAGCTGCCTCAGGTAATTTTAACAGCATCAGCTTCCCCCTTTAATTTCTATCCTACACATTATCTGCAGATCTACTTTTCTCAGCAGCCATATTAGTAATTTTGTAACTTGTGATGGTTTAAGAATATCAGTTCAGAGCGACTTCCAGCACAAAGAAAGTCTAAATTAAACTGTATGCCGAGCATTACTGTGAAATGAAAGGACACGATGATCTCCCATCTGTGTCCAGTGAACCTTCAAAAGACTCCTGGATCAGAAGAGAGATCCTCTTCCAAAGGCTGGCAAGCTGCTGGAATTTGATCTGGAGCAGCATCAGAAACAAGTGTCTTTAAGCACAAGACACTCCAAAGCTTTATTTTCTAACAGCTGAAAGAAGAAACAGAACTTCCTGCCTATGTCTGCCAATGAAAACCCTCCAAGTCAGAACGTGATCAAAAACAAATGCCAGACTGCCCTCTGTGTTTTGGAAAGGATCCACCTTTCCAGGACCCAAACCAGGAGAAAACATCTTGCACTAACAGGGTCAGTTTTAACCCAGGATTAGGTAAAGCCAAGATGCATTCTTTGCCCTTGATCTCTCCCAAAAGACCGCAGCCCCTCTCAGCACATCACCACCAACTCCCAAGTGGAGCAGCTCAGCCTCCGTCTCCATGATTTTCATGCTGGTGGGTCCCACATAATTACACATTCTCTAACTCTTGTTTACCTCCGAGACCCAGTAAATGCACACTACAAGTTTACATTCCTAACCACAGAACAGAGCCCCAGAAGCACAGCTCCAGCCCACAGCCAGGCTTTGCTGCCAGCCCAAATCCTGCCTTTCACATTCTTGCAATTCCCATTTCTCGGGCAGCAGGCAGTTCCCCGAGGACCACTGTTTACACTGAAAGTGCAAAGTTCTGCTCTAATTAGGCAAACCACAAACAAAAGTAAACACTTCAGCAGACCGTTTTTACAGAACGTGAGAACAGACACTGCACCACACTGACTAAATCCTCCTGCCATTCTTTGGTAGCACTCTGAGCTCCTTGGTGTAGCTACTCAAAGCAGCAGCTTTAGTTCATCATGTTAAACACCAGCCGTAACTCGGAACGGCAACAAACACAATTACAGATTTATTCAGCAATGCCCTGGCTTGTTCCTGTCCTATTCCCCACTGAATTACCACGGCATTTACTGCCTAGAACATCTGCACATTAATTTAGCATCTTGCTTGGCTCTTGCACGAGTGCTCCGAAAGCTGCCTGTGACACGCTGACTGCAGAGCTCCCAACTGCACAGGTCTCTCATGTGCTCAGAGAAGAAAATTTATTTTGCATCTTCCTATCTTCCACCTTAATACTACAGTCTCCCTAATTTAGGAACTAGCAAGCCATAAACTATACATGTTTTGTAAATTAAAAAAAATAAATAAATGTATTATTCACATGTAGTACAGCCATTTCAGGTTCCTGGAGAGAGGATGCTTTCACATACATCCAAATTAAGCCAAAAAATAAGTGCAGGTTGAAGTTACTCTGACTCTTTTGAGTGCAGAGTCAGCAGTGAGCAGAAGCCGGCTCGCAGGGAGGCTGAGGGAGCAGCTCAGCAGATGGTCACTGCGAGGTTACCTGCTGCTCTGGCACACAGAGGTCACTGCCCAGCACGGCCAGATGGCACAGGGCAGGCACTTGAGAGCTGCTGCCAGAGCAACAGCCACTTAGGGCAGTAAGCTACACCTGCCAGCATCTGGAATAGTTTATCAAGTATCATCCGAAGAGCAACTAAATAATGCATGTGCCTTCTGAAGAGAGGTTTCTAGTGGGAAGTGCTTAGAGAGAGGCAGCGCAAATTCTCCAAGATGGGAAATGTTAGATCGTTCACTGTAATGCCACGTTACAGGCTGCGAGCAGCAAAGTGTTCCCAGCCACACTTGGAAATTCCGTGCTGGAAATGGTGTGGTTTAATGGCTACTGGTAATACCAGTGCAGACACCGTGCTCGCCACTGAGGCTGCTCGGGGCTGAGGTTGGATCTCCCTCCATGTCCTGCTGGGATCCCATGGCCGTGCAGGAACCTGGCACAGCTGGGGCATCCCAGAGCAGCAGCACATCAACGTTCCTGGTCTTGTGCTACTACTGGCAGATGGTATTTGTAACATACTCATCTCAAAATCACACTTGGATTTTTTTTTCCTAAGTACGTAAAAGCACAACTTATTCTACACCTGGCCTTGAATAGATGGATTTAACAATTTCTCTCAATATTAAAAAAAATTCAAACAGCTGTTTATGAAACAAGTGTTGGTTTGCTCTCTTATCCATAATCCCTCACCCTTCCCTCCAGCGCTTTTTATCTTCATATGTAATCCATTAAATTCCTAAAAACAATTCACCTAAGGGAGAGGAGATATGGACTAACAACCAGACTAAGATTTTGGAAAGTGGTTTGCTCTAAAAGATGAAAAGGACAGAAGTGTGCTCAGCTAAGAACGGCTGCTGCCACTACAAGTATTCACCTCCTGACCTCTCCTCTGCCCACTCAGTGAACAGTGCCAATTGTTTTCCTGTATTATATACTGTTTACAAGCCCTGAGTGGCATGAAAGGAATTAATAATTCAGCTCATGGCGCTGATGACCTTTATTGGGGTACCCCTGTTTGCTGAGCAGGAATCAGAGCAAAAAGCTCCCTTGAAGCCACAGGGTTTCTTTAAGAGTTTTTCACTTTACAGCCAAATTGGCCACCATAACATAAATCAATTATTTCTCCCGTTTTAAGCAACAATGCTACCTATTCTCAACTCCTCGATTTCTTAACTTCCTTTGTATCAAGCCAGGGCTTGTTCTTTGACTTTTACAACGGTCTGGTAAACACACTGGCAAGGCCAGCGTGGAGAGCTCTGCCTGATCAGGAACATTTGGGAGCGCCAGCAAAAAGAGATGATGCTATTTTGAACTTCTCTTGACCTTTGCCTGCCCTTGTCCCTGTTTATGCTAATGGAAGGGGTATAAGGGCTACTCCTAGAAATGAACTTAGCCTGAACCTGGGACACAGCACTGGCCTTAAAGGGGGCTGTGGTACCCCCTGCCCAGAGGGCCACACGGTGCCCGAGCAGGGACCCCGGGCAGGGGACGGGCAGGAGGGGCTGCCTCAGGGAGAGCCCCCGTGGCCCTGCCAGGGTCAGCCCCACGGCATCCCTGGGGCAGAGCCCGCTGGGGCTGCACCCAGAGTGCCCGTGGGACGGGCTCTGCAGGCACGGCAGCGTCCACAGGGGACTCTGCCACGTCCCACAGAAGGCACCAGGTGCTTCTGGCGACCTCGTGGCCACGAGCTGCCACAAGGCCAGCCCGGCTCAGCTGTGAGTTCTGCAGGAGCCCTCTCTGCTGAGCTGCTCCCCAGCCTGCACCATTCCATGGGGTTGTCCAGGTGCAGGGCTGGATGTTTGTGTCTGCTGAACTTTGAAGTTTCAATCTACCTTTTCCTTCAGGCTACTGAGGTCCCTCTGAAGCTCTGGAGCAGCTGTGCCCTTCCAGAGCATCAACCCGGCGTCATCTGCGAGCCTGAGGGGTTTGTCCACCCCACAGAGGCCTGATGGAACTGCTCACCAGCACTGGCCCCAACACTGTCTCCCAAGGACCATCTCAGCATCACAGCCACCAGACAGTGCTTGAACTCGAGTGCCACCCTTTGAACCAAAAAGCCCAAATTTCCACCCAAACCGCTTGCAAGGATGGCATGGGAGACTGCACCAGGAGCCTGGCCTAGTGCTAAGGTTAATGACAAAATTCAATTACTCTCTCCATGGACCCCGTCATGTCCTCACAGAAGGAATGAGGTTGGTCAGGCACGATCTCTCCCCTTGGTAAAGCCACAGTGAATGCTCCCAATTTCCTTCCTGTCCTTCAAGTGTCTGGAGATGCCCTTTGGGAGGATTTGCTCCATTCCCTTCCCATTGAGGGACTGAAACAAGGCTGACCAGCCTGCAGCTCCCCAGAGCAGCTACTACTCAGCAGAGCAGAGTTAAAGGTGATTCATTATCCCTTATCAGCTAAATTTTACTATACAGAGACATTCCTCCCCTTTCCCCTACATTGGGTAGAGCTTGTCTCACCTCAGCACTGAAAACACACACTGTTTGCAGAGAGGAGTGGGAAATAAGGTCATCTCGTGATTTAAACATTTTTGCTTATTTTCATTCACATGGAAAACAATCCCAGTTCCTGCTTACCAACAAAACTGAAAGGAAACCTACAAAGAGCTGAATCTTCCACATACCTGCACTGTATTCCTCAATACACTCTCTACAAACATTGTTATTTTAAATGCCTGTTTACATTCCAGTAAAATTCTGTCAGCGTGGTATCTGATTTATTGATGCCATCAAAAGTCACAGAATTCCTGACATGCCTCCTGAGGCACAAAAATCAAAGCAGAAAGGACATGCATGTTGTGGTATCAGCATTACCACATACCTTATGGGCTGGGTTTCCAGAAGCCCTCTGTGATTTCTGGGACACAGCACAGGGCACTTTTGGAAAGCTGGTGTGTCCTGAGAGGTTCAGCAGGACAGGTTCTGCCCCTTAGAAATGGGGTGGTGGGGAGGGAGAGCCCTCAGAGGCAGCTGGTGGTAACAGCAAGGCTCAGCCTGCTCATTCCTCTCTAAAGGGCACTCAGACACATTGGGCATCTTATTTTAGACTTTTAGGCCACCAAAAGGGAAAACACAGGCAGGCATCAATGCTTTTTAGAAAAATGATGATGCTGAAGAAAAAAGCCCGTCCTAGAAGCAGGTGATCATGTCTCTCTTTCACATCCAGTGCCTCTCAGCACCCCAGCCCACAGGCACACTGGCTTTGTCCCTGGGCAGGAGATTTTTGCATCTTCTCTACCTGGAGGATGTTTTGGTTTATCAGGATATTGCCTACCAGGCAGCCCAGCCTGCTCCAACACTGATCAATTGCATCATCAGTCTGTAAATCTGGGGAAATTCTTTATTGACTTTTTGATCACTGATAAAGTGTTGGCCAACACAAGGCATACCTCTTTAGCAAAATCCATCTAGAGTCCACTAGAATTACCCACATTTTTAAAAAAAACAACCCAGAATTGACTGATATTATGCAACAGAAGCTATTTTTTGAAGAGTTAACATCAGCACAGATTAATACTGCTCTCCTGCTAAATAACAGCACGCTAGGACAGACAGAAGATGGCAGAAATCACGTTGCAAACGAGCCAGTGTTCCCAGGGGCAAGTTGTTCTGGACGCCAAGCAGGGCTGGAAACCCCGCTGGGCACTGGTCAGTGTGGGAGCAGAGACGAGCGTGGCTCTCTCATCTCTGGAGGTCCCACGTCCCTGGCAGTGCCTCGTGCTGCTGGCTGCAAGAACCAGCCCTGGAGACTCCAGGTTTTCCTGCCACCATTCGAGCGCTGCCTCCCAGCCACCAAAACCAGCCCGGGTTTGGTGGAGGGAAAGGCTCACACCAAGCATTTGGCCTCCCAGGGACAGGGATTACAAACGGGCAGGAATCAAGGGAAATTCGATTCTTTCTCCCCACCTACCTCTCTGCCTACTGTCCTCCGTGTTTGCAAACCGTATTAGCTCCTGCTGCTCGCAATTCCAGAAACACTTCCCTTTCTCCTCGGGGCTCACTCCAGCCACATCTGCCTATTGCTATAATCTCATTTTGCAGGGTGCCACATCTCTTAGTAGCTTTCAATTGTGGGAACACATCTAAGCATCTTAAAAAGCGCATCAGAAACTGCCTGACAGACAAATGCTGTTCAGAATAGCAATACCCTGACATTTGTGGGGATTTGTCTCCACTTGTACTAGAAAATTACCTTAAATGCAGAAAAATATCTACATTTTTAAAGAGAAGGCTCCTAATCTTTTCAATTATAAACTAATTTTGGGTTGAATTTAATATAAACTGCTGCTCTGAAGAACAATTTGCATCTTAACTGGCTTTTAATCTAACTTACATAATACAGCAGTTTATGTTTTGCTGACTTCCATGAAAAGACAGTGCACAATTTTTTACCTTTTTAAAAATCTATGTTGGAAGACATGTGATTACAAGTTTTACAGTTTTAAAATAATTGTTCCATGCATTGCTACAGGAGCTCTATTTGTATTCTTCCTTTGGAAGCTGCTCAGCACTGGTGTTTCACAGATGGCCGTGTTCTGCTTGGGCAGTGGTGGGTAAGGCCTGAAACATCTCACTCTCCTCAGGAAAAATCATCCCACTGAGATCTGCTGTCTGCTGGGCTAAAGGAGATGAGAAAGGCTGTGGCACTGCCATTTATTTTGCCATGATTACGGCATTTCTTATGTAGCAACTCTTGAAGAAAAAAAAAAAAGCTATAAACAGGTCTCTTGTTCCAATTTTAACTCACTAGAATATTTTGTAGTATTTCTTATTTGAATTTCAAATTATTATTTGAACTCTTACTTGAATTAAAAGAATCCAAATCCTACAGTAAAATATCCTACAGATGTTGACAACTACAGTTCACTTATTATTGGGCAATAATATATACATACTTATATGTATAATATATACATACTTCTTTTAGCATAACCCAAAGACAGAAAAAGAGGTCAAACACCCAGAGGTACATTTCTTCCCCAGTACCAGTTTGCAATCAAAATGGTTTCAAAATTAAGTTGCTTCATGAAAAAAGAGCAAACTTGTAAAATTCTGATCCTCTAGATAAAAACAGGCTGCTGCTGGACCTGCCACTTGAGAACACGGAGGCTTGGGAACAGGAAACAAACCCTTCACCTACCAGCTACAGAAAAGAGGCACATTTTTTAAAAATCTAAGACCCAAACAACTCAGCATTACTGCACACAAACCCCAGGCTGGAGCTGGGCTGCGCAGAGTGCCCCTGAGCAAAGCCTTGCAGCGAGGAGGGTGTGAGTGAGCACTGGGAGGAAGGGGCAGCACAGCCCCTTCCTCCTGCCCCCATGAAGGAACATTTCTGGCAGGGCCGGCCATCCCCGTTTCCCACATTGAGTGATTGATTACACTCTCCCCCTTAGAAGAGTTGATTGGTTTCCTGGTGCCAGGAAAATGATTGATGAATATTTCGGGCCATGGGCCTCTCTTCCTGCTGGGTGTCCTTTTCACATGTCTCCAATGGGCCTGGGGATTTTTTTTCAAGACTAGGAAGTGTCATTTTTATGGATATCATCCTGTGCTAGGGACAGCTCACTGAGCAGAGGCCTTATGTAAATCCGAGTGAAACTCTAAAGGTCGGCTCAAGCCGGCAGTACCAGGTAAGCAGGAAAACAGAAGTGGGCAAAGAAAAGCTTCCCGAAGCAGGAGGCACCGAGCAGCCACTCCCGGGGCTCGGTACAGCAGCAAACTGGCACCCAACAGCGGCAGCCTTCCTCAGCCCCTTCAGTTCTGCACACCCCCTCGAGAGTACAGCAAGCCTGCAGGTGAGAATAACCCCTGCTTGCGAGCCCAGAAAGGGCATTTCCTTAGCACTGCTGGTAAAACAGGAGAGAGTCTCCCGGCTAAAGCACCCCCAAGACATCTGAAACAACATACTTAGGAATAGTTCCTTGTAAGTATTGCCAAACAACATAAAGCTACAGCTGGGAGGCTGAATGAAGAGAATTTTGGAGGACAAGCTGGTGTTTGGCAGAACTTCCAGAGACCCGGAGTTCTTGTACAAATTTTTACTACAACCACGACAGCCATCATTTAATCTCTTGGCCTGAGGGTTGAACTGGCTCAGCAGGATGAAGCCCAGCAGTGGCAGAGCCCCGTGGCCGGTGCCAGGGCACAGCAGCAGCTCTGTGAGCAGAGCAGGAGCCACCACAATGAATGAACACCTTCAGCACTGCCAGCAACCACAGCTCCTGCAGGAAGGGCTGCGCAGCCTTCACCCAACACGAGAATTCGGGCATTTAGTCCGAGGGACGTCACATCCCAGATCAAACTATTTAAGGTTTCCCCTCCAGTTTCAGCTGGGAGGTATTCCCAGACAAGGACAGTGCAGCAGTTTGCAGTTAGCCCGGCATTAGAGAGCTGAGATGGATTTTTACAAAGGCAAAAAAGGGCTTTTAAAAATGACTGTTTCCCACTGAGCAGGCGTTTCTGTAAGTCTGAATTTCACCACCTCCACAGGCGCACAGCTGGGACGATTAGGCAATGGAAGATAGACATGTAACTTGTGCTCTCTGAAGGACACGGGGTCCACCCTGGGTAAATGAAACCTCCTTATCGAAGTGCTGGGGGAGAACTCAGATACTCCAGGCATATACTGCTTCCAAGATAAGTTATTGGCAATCATTTACCAATAAAGAACTTCACTGAAGCCAGCCTCTCCGTGGAGTATTTCCTCTTTCTAACAAAACCTGCACAGAATCATTTTTATCAACACAATCTGGAAGTCTTCTAATTATGTAATTAGAACTGTAATAATTAAGACCAAAGCTAAAGCTCGAAGGGTCCCCTTGTCCCCCAACTTCCCTTTCTCAATTAACTCTGCACAGTGATAACCACTTTGGCTTAAAGGCTAAAAAAAAGGACAGGATCAAAAGGCTGGTTTAATACAGCTGGAGGGAAAGAATGCATTTCAGCTCCCCAGCAGCCATCTGATGAAACCCTGGGCCAATTCCCTATGTAAATGACTTAATTAGAATTACCAGATTACACCGCTGAAGGCTTTATTTAAATAGGCAGTTTATCAACAGGATAAACTGTGCTCCCATTCTCACAGAATGCTGGTGTAAATGCATCTGTTCAAAGCTCCACCACGTAGGAGTCGAACAGTAACTCAATAAACCGCTGGCATATTTTCCTCACCAAAAAAAGGAAACCCACGAAGGACTTGCCAGAGGCAGGACAGAAAGACAGCTACTGACTGCTTCCCAACAATCAAGAATGAGCCTCCCATACGGGAATGTTCCCTGATTTTCTACAACACAGTACCTTTATACTGTTTTACAGCAGAGCAGGGAAAAACTCCTGTTGTTGCAGTGTCCCATCACACACTGCATCTGCTCGCACACAGCACTAGTCCTGGGCTCAGCACAAAAACGCATGCCTAAACCCATTTTCCCGATTAATGATCTACAGAAGCCATCAATACCAAACTCCAACTTTATACCAAGAGGTATTTTTCTATCTTTTACCATCAAATCAAATAAAGGAGTTAAATAGTTCTGAAATTGCAAGTCTTTCATTTACCATCGCAGAACTGAGAATCCTATGCGTCAATTTCTGTTATTATTTACAAAAGCAAGAGACATCAACATCCAACAAGCCCACACTGAGCTGAAATAACATTGTAGCTTCTTGTTTATTCACAGACATTTGACTTCAGCAGCGTTGCCATTCGACAACTCAATTTGTTTTTCTTCCTAAATCTTCAAAGAAATGTTTATAGCAAGTAAACTAAGACCCAAGTATATCAATGAAATAGTCTTTGTTAAGCAAAGGCTTATCTCATCAGATGCAAAGCAACCAAGCATAAAGAACCACTAAAAATGTCAGCGTGTGCCAGTAAAGTTTGGGAATGCTGCGGGAAAGGGAAGGGATGAAGGCAAAGGGATTTTTCTTTGAAAACCTTACATTCTTTCTGCTCTCACAACTTTTCTCTTTTCTCTGGTATGAAGTTTATCCAGATCAGTAATCTGCCCATCTGAAACTCTAATAGTTTTACGGGAACACAAAATCCGAGCTGTTTCCTGCTAAATCTGTCTTCCAGGATCACAGTACACAACGAAGTGTCCAAAGTGTTGTGTCTCTATTTTAGCTAAAACACAAAATAATTGAAACTAGGTAAAAGCCATCACGTCTCTGTCACAGAGGAAAAAGATGCCAACTGAAGCTATAGCAAAACTGGTCTTAAATGGGACCCTGTTGAGAGAAAATTGCTATACTGCAGGAAAAATGAATGCCCTAATGAAATTGCTTTAAAAAAAACCAACCTGGTTTTACGCATTGCCATTGATTTGCTCAATGACAAAATAAGTTTCTTACATGGAAGAGGAAGTACTGAAATTGGCATCATCTTATATTCTAAGAACGTCAAGTGTCCCCTCAAATAATGAGGCTGCAATTGCCCGTAAGTGCTGAAATAAAACTTCGTCCCTGCATTTCAAAGTTATCCCGAGGCTTCTCTCACTGAAGACGCCAATAAACTTGCAGCAGTTTACTCTGGGTTAACACAGAAGCCATGTGCAGAGCTTAAGTTCATTAATGATTTTAACATTAACATTTTAACACCAAGAATCCAATCTGGCTTTGATATGCCTGTCCTCGTACAATTCTCAGTGGTTTTGTTAAGAGCTAAGATGCTGCTCCTCGAGGTATCAAAAGTACCATGGCTCTTTCTTAAGAAAACAAAATATTCAGAAGTCTTCATTTGCCGTCATCATTTGCAGGTATTTCATAAAACCATGAATTAACAGCCCAATCTTTCCCGCTCCTCCCCCAGAGGCTTTAGAAAGGCTGAAGGTCAAGCAATGTCTCAACACGGCACCAGTATTTCACATTTTTGAAGGCAGAGTAGTAAAAGGTTGTTACATCACCCATTCAAACGACTATCCACAGCGACAGGTACGTCTGTCACAAGAAACAGCTACGCAAGAAACTCTTAAGGCTAATCTGATTAATCAAAAGAGATTTCCCCCAAAATCCCACATCTGTGGGAAAAACAGCAAACGCAGACAAAGCATTAACACCGTTGTGCTCTTAGGGACACTAAAGCAACAGACACTTCACAAATTAAATCAGAAAGTTCCAAAAGTATTAAGGCTATATTAAAGAATTAAGAGCGTTGCTAGAGTGTTATTAAAGTATCTAAGAGTATTAAGTGTCTTTCATCCAACTGGACATCTAATTAGGAGAGGAGGAATAAAGTGCTTCCAGGGACAACTCGACATTACACATCAGGGCGGTTACAGAAATGCCCATTTCTGCAGTTCCCACACTGCCTATCTTTGGCACCGCCTGTATCTCGAAAACCGAGGATGCTGCCGGATAAAAAGCCTCTTTTGTCTGAGCAAGCCCTTTGTAGAGAACCCGAGTACCTTAAGATGGTAAAATGCAATTGTAAACCATAAAAATTGGCAGGGACATTCAAGTGCAGATGCGGCATCTGCATAGGGGAAGTGTAAAAGGGTCCCAAATGGTGCCCATAAACCGCGGGCAGGGAGCGGCTCCCGGGGCTGAGCCGGGACCCCGCGGGGCAGCGCAGGAGCCGCGGGGCACGGCCGGGACCG
>VWZN01021641.1:190393-204490 GCA_013396955.1 Regulus satrapa | reverse complement strand
GGGCGGCGGTCCCGGGAAGGGCCGGGCTCCGGGTGCCGGTGCTCCCATCGCGGCGGGGCTCGGCGCAGGGAATGGCCCGGGCGGTGGGCGCGTTCGAGCGCTGGAAGGTGCCCGAGGCGCGGCGCTGCGGTGATGGGCGCTGCAATCAGCGACTCCGTGCCAGGG
This sequence comes from Regulus satrapa, assembly GCA_013396955.1. NCBI lineage: Eukaryota > Metazoa > Chordata > Aves > Passeriformes > Regulidae > Regulus > Regulus satrapa. The sequence goes on along the minus strand of VWZN01021641.1, from coordinate 204,325 downwards.
AGAGCAGCCCAGACAAGCGCTCCCCGCGGGGATGAGCAGCGGGAGCGGGACGGGCAGCGGGGGGAGCCGGCCTCCCCCGTGCGTCCAGGAGCCCTCGGTTCCAGCTGGAAGCCGTCTCCCACCGGGTCAGTGGCCGTCGCGGGGCCGGAGCAGGGACAGCGGGACCTAGCCCAGAGGAACGGTGGTGGGAGCAGCTACTGCTAGATCACCAAATGTTTAAAAGACGGGATTTTCCAAGGCATTTGGTGGAAAACGGTGCTAAACACAGCTGTTGTCGGCAGCACTTAGCTTGGAACTGATATCCAAAGCCTGGAATGCCCTGTTGCTTGGCTTCCCGGCGGGGTGCCAGGGGTGATGCTGGCAGCAGTCGGAGATCCACGCGGTGCCGTCGCCTCCTCCTCCATCCCTCCCTCCCCGCAGGTGCTGCCTGCTGTGCTCGGACGTGTTTTCTCCGTTCCTGCCGTTGGATGAGACCCCAGCGGTGGGCATGCGTGTGCCACACAAGCTCTTGGCATGGCTGTGTCCCCGTGACCAACACGGGACGCCCGAGCAGCGCCAGCGCCCGGGGCCTGGCCGCCGTCAGCCGCGGCCCAGCCCTGCCAGCACCGTTCTGCCGCAGCTGCGGGACGTGTTTGACACCTTGTGCCAAGCCTGGGAGGAGGAGGAAGAGGAGGGTGACACGGTTTCCCTCCCGTGACAGGGACATGCCGCCCAGCAGCTGTGCCAGAGGCGTGCGGTGCGGCAGCTTATCAACACAGCGTGTTTTCCTCCGAGACGAGTCCTCTGGCAGCAGCCAAAGGACAGCTTAAAAGCTGGCCAAGGGTCATTGTCAAAGGTCCCACTTTCTCCAAATAATGTCACAAACTCTGTGCTCACATGGATGCTCTTGCAAGAGGTCCCGGAAACCGGCAAAATTACCCAGCTCATAAAAGTTGCAGTGAGGAAACCCTCAGCAAAGTGCAGGGACGCTCTCCCACACCAGCCATGGGTGTGCAGCACCCGTGGAGCTGGGACCTGCTCGGGAGGAGAGGCAGCAGCCGCCTGCCAGCTCCCTGGGCTGGGGTCTGCAGCAGCTGGGGGGATCCAGGGGAGGAATCACCAGGGGCTCTGCAGGGCTGCATCAGCCCCCACGCGGGTTTCTTGGGGAGCTCACAGATTCCCACCTGGAGGAAGCAGAGCGGCATGGGCTGCCTTCTGCACCACATCCCCACCACCTGCACGCTGCTGGGGAGAGGTGTGTGCGTGTCCCTGGCGTGGGTGTCCCCTGTGGGTCGGGCAGGGGCGGACAGCGGGCGCCCAGCCGATGGACAGCCCCCACCGAGTGTCCCCGCATGGGAGCCTGATTTCAATTCTTCCTTGCTTATGGGCTTTTCTGTATAAATAGAACATGCAGTTCCTGTTTAGGGAAGCTGGCAAGCGGCAGAGCCAGGTTTAGCCCCACAGAGACACCCGCGGGGTGCCCACGCGGGATGGACACGGCCGGAGCCGGGCGGGTCGGGGAAGGGGCTGGCCCTTTGTGCCGTGGGAGAGGTTCTGTGCCCCGGACAGCTCCAGGCTGTGCCGGGTCCCAGTTGCTCTGGGCACCGCCTGCCCGGCCCGACCTCAGCGGGCCCCCGCACTGGCCGTGCCTCCCAGCGCAGCGTGCCAGGCCCGAGGGAGGGGATGCGCAGCCCACGGTCACCTGCTCCCTCAGGAGGGACCTTGGGCCAGGCAGCCGCAGCCCTGCCCTGCAGAAGGTGCAGGAGCAGGTGGTATCGCAGCTTGTGCCCAGGTCGGGCTGTGCTGCAGCACCTTCACCGGTGCCTGGTGCTCTGGGTGCTGCCAGGAACGGGGAACCCCAGCTTGGAACTGGAGCGGGCCTCCAGTGGGGCACACCAGGATCTCCCACGGGGTTCCCACAGGAGTGTGGCAGCAGGACCTCAGGCAGCGCCGGGCACGGGGATGGGCTCTGCCTGTGGCCGGACAGCCCGGGGTGCTGCTGGCTGTGGGGAGGGGCCCGGCAGCTCCTGGCCGGCTCTGAATCGTCCTGCCTGTTTGCACAAGTGCTGGCGTGGCCATGGGGGAGGTCAGGGGGCCCGGGACGTGCAAGCCTGGGAGGTGGTGTTTGGGGAGGGGGTCCCTGCCCCGCTCCCTGCTGAGAGCTTGATTAGATTCTGCTCAATTTACAGCCCTTTGGCTTCCTGGTGTTTTCCTTCAGTCAGCAGGACCTGGTTTCCCTTTGAACGAAAGAGGGACTTTTTGAAATGCAAAATGTGTGAAGTTTTGTGGCCCTTGAGAAAGGGGAGGAAGCCCCAGGCCCGTGTGGGGGTCCGTGCCCCGCTCAGGGAGGGCCACCAGTGCACCAGCCCTGCTGGCCAGGGGGGAGGATCCCTCCCCATCCCTGTGCGGCCATGGGTGCTGCCTGCAGGCAGGACATGGACCCCGTGGGCCATTGCCCTTTCCCACGCCGCTCTGTGCTCTGCTGTGGTCCGGGGAGAACCGGGAGCCGGAGCTCAACTTGTTTCCCAGCTCTGCCACCACATTCTGTTTCCCAGGATGAGTCAGAGTCCCAGTGGGCAGAGCCCCTCCGGGGTCACCGCACTGCCTCTCCCTGCTCTCCCACCCTCCCGGGTGCTTAGAGCAGGCATGGATATCCCCACTCGTGGGACATCCAGAGCGGTGTGGCTGTGCTCCTGCCAGACCAGGGGTCCCCCGTGGGTGCACAGCCGGTGGCAGGGGCTGGGAGGGACTCAGCTACCCTGTTCCTGAGCACAACGGGAGAAATGAACTAAAAAAAGTCCGAAAAGCACCCTGGGCTCTGTGAATCAGGGCCATGTGTGGAAACAAGGGAGTCCTTGAGCGTGTGCCTCGGGCCATCGCGGCAGGCTGAGGGGCCGAGCTCACCCCGAGGTGGCTGCGTGTCACCACAAACAACGAACCCTGTGTGGGGCTGGAGCCACGCCGTGGGGCACAGAGGCACTGCTGGGTCTTCTTGCCGCCATCTCTGTTCACAGAGGACTTGCTGGAGGCTGGGAAACAGCCTGGAAAACGAGAGTGAAGCACCCGGGCCGCAGTGCTCTCAGGGATGAGCAGCTCCCTGGGCTTTGTGGCTGTCAGCCTGGGTGCAGGGTGGCACGGGGCGCTCTGGGCTAGGCAGTGCCTCGCACTCTTCGGGGCGCAACCATGAGCCCCAGGGCGGTGGGAGCTCTCTGGGCAAGCAGCAGCGGGGGGAGTTGGCTGTGATGGTCTGGGGTTGGCGTGGGACACCCAGGTGGGACACCAGGCTCATCACGTGTCCCGCAGGCTCTGGGTGATGTGGACCAGGTCCGGATGACCTCGGAGGGCTCGGACTGCCGCTGCAAGTGCATCCTGCGGCCGCTGAGCAAGGACGCCTGCAGCCGCGTCAGGAGCGGCAGCGCGCGCGTGGAGGATTTCTACACCGTGGAGACGGTGAGCTCGGGGGCTGACTGCAAGTGCTCCTGCACCGCGCCCCCCTCCTCGCTCAACCCCTGCGAGAACGAGTGGAAGATGGAGAAGCTGAAGAAGCAGGCCCCGGAGCTCTTCAAGGTATCTGTGGTGAGGTGGGGCTGGAGGCCTGGCCCCCTCCCCACGCTGCACCTCTGCCCCGTGCCCTGTGCCCTGGCTCTCACCCCAGGCCCTGTCCCCATGTCCCCTCTGCAGCTGCAGTCCATGGTGGACCTGCTCGAGGGAACGCTGTACAGCATGGACCTGATGAAGGTGCACTCCTACATCAGCAAGGTGGTGGCGCAGATGAACACGCTGGAGGAGGTGAGCGAGCTCCAGCAGCACCCTCCCCGCAGTGCTCCCCACTGCACAGCTCAGCACCCTCCACGAGCTCCCTGAGTGGGGCTCCAGCCTCTCCTCTCCTGCAGACCATCAAGACCAACCTGAGCAGGGAGAACGACTTCATGAAGGAGAGCGTGCAGCACCTCACCGACCAGATGAAGCGCTATGAGAACTACTCTGACATCATGATCAGCATCAAGAAGGAGATCTCCAACCTGGGCTACCAGCTGCTACAGAAGGATGCAGCTGCCATCCCCGAGAGCAAGGCGCAGGTACCCCCGGGGCCCAGCCATGAGGGCACAGTGGGTGCTGCCAGGCAGGGCCAAGCCCCCCCAGGCTTGTGGCAGCTGCATTGGGGTAACCCCTGGGCTGGTGCAAATGCCCACTGTGGGGCACGGTGGTGGCAGGGAAGAGCAGGGCAGGGGAGGGAAGGGGGTCCGACCAGGCTGTGCCCCCCAGGACACGACAGGTGGCAGAGAGAAGGAGGCAGGACGCTACCCCAGCACCCGCAAGGCGCTGGGGGACAGGGCAGGCCCCCGAGCACCCAAGGAGAAGCTGCTGAAGGCCGAAAAGCCCAAAAAGGAGAACACCAAGGCCAGGGCAGGGTCACAGCCCACAGCCAAGCCCAAGCCCCTGGCGCACCAGCAGACTGTGGTCCGAGGCATCACGTACTACAAGGTCGGGCAGGCGGGAGCAGCAGAGGGTCCGGCCGGCAGCCGCGGTGAGTCTGGAGACGGGGCAGGGGTGGGAGGCTGGGAGGGCCAGGGCAAACACACTGACCCCCAGTTTGTCCCTTGTCCCCCCACAGAGGGCCCTGTGAGAGGGGCAGCTGTGTCAGAACAGCAGGAGGACAGGGGCCCCCCGCCCCCCTCAGCTGAGGGCACCCCAGCCCAAGCTGCTGCACAGACAGAGACCACCGTNGGCGCCCAGCCCTTTGTTCCCAGGGCCCCTGGCCAAGCTAAGCCAGCAGTAATCTACCACGGGGGAGGAGGAGGAGTCAGCTGCCCGGGGCAGGGATGAGCCTTCCTCTTCCTCCCCCTCGGCACTCAGTGAAGGAGGCGGAGTGCGAAGGCACCATCGAGTCAGTGGAGCCCCCCACGGAGCACCACAGCTACGGGCGCAATGAGGGGGCCTGGATGAAGGACCCGGCTGCCAAGGATGAGCCCATCTACGTCACCAACTACTACTATGGGAACAGCCTGGTAGAGTTCAGGAGCCTCGACAACTTCAAGCAGGGTGAGGGGCAAGCAGCCGAGTGGGCACAGGGGCCCTGGCTCCTCCTGGCTGGGTGTGCAGTGCTGTGTGACACCAGCTGTGCTGGGCCCTGGGGCGGTGGGCAGCTGAGGGGAGCTGGGGAGCATCCAGAGGGCAGCAAGGGACACAAGTCCCCTGCTGCTGCCAGCATGCTCTGGCATCGTGCATGGGACCCCCGTGCTGTGGAGGGTCCCAACACCTCTGCCACCCACTCACAGGCCGCTGGAGCAACCTCTATAAGCTGCCCTACAACTGGATTGGCACCGGGCACGTGGTGTACAGAGGGGCCTTCTACTACAACCGTGCCTTCACCAAGAACATCATCAAGTATGACCTGAAGGAGCGGTACGTGGCAGGCTGGGCACAGCTCCACGACGTGGTGTACGAGGACACGACACCCTGGAAGTGGAGGGGCCACTCGGACATCGACTTCGCTGTGGATGAGAGCGGGCTTTGGGTCATCTACCCCTCGGTGGACTATGACTACTCACAGCAGGAGGTGATCGTCCTCAGCCGACTTGACCCCGTGGACCTCTCGGTGCGCAAGGAAACCACCTGGAAGACGGGGCTGAAGCGCAACACGTACGGGAACTGCTTCATCATCTGTGGAATCCTCTACGCTGTGGACACCTACAGCCAAAAGGAAGGGCAGATCTCCTATGCCTTCGACACGCACACAGACACGGAGGCAGAGCTCCGACTGCCCTTCCTCAACCACTACTCCTTCACCACGCAGGTCGACTACAACCCCAAAGAGAAGGTGCTCTATGCCTGGGACAACGGCCATCAGATGACGTATGGGCTCCGCTTCGTGGTCTGAGTGCCCGGGCCGGTCCCACTGCACTCCTGCACCCGCCCTGTGCCGTGCCTGGCCGGGGCACCCTGACGCAGCCTGGCCCTGGCACCCCAGCTCCAGCCAGGGCTGTGGCAAGAGCCGCAGCTTCCACCCCAAAACCTTCCCCATCTGCTATGGCCATCACCCGCCCCGTGCCCGCTGTACCGCAGGGCAGGGGGAGCACGTAGGAGCAGCCCCCAGCAGACACCCCTGTGACAACGTGGCCCTGGGGCCGTGGCAGCTCGGCCGGCGTCACCTTCCCAGGGACACAGAGAGGAGCCCAGCCCTGCATCCCTCTGCCACCACCACTCTGCAGCAGCACAATGAGCAGGTCCTGCAGTGCCCCCAGCCCAGCCACGCTCCCCACATGCCCACCATCGCTGGGACCGTGTGTGCCAGCATTGCCAGCTGCCAGCGGTGCCCCAGGACAGCCCCATGCCCTGGCCTGCGCCGGGCCCGTGGGGCGGGCGGGCCCCCTCACTGCCGGGCGCCAGGAACAGGTGCCAGTCGCTATTTTAGGAAATGTGGTTAAGATGCCTTTGCTTTTGCTGATCGTGAGTTTGTTATTTAAATGCATTCACTGGAGCCCTGCAAGTCCCCTTTGGCAGCCGGCGTGGAAGAGCCTGCCTGGGGTGTCCTGCCCGCACACCCACCTGCACACCTGCCCTCATGCCTGCCCTCACGCCCGCCCTCACGCCCGCCCTCACGCCTGCTCTCACACCCGCCCTCACGCCTCCCCTCACGCCCGCCCTCACNGTGTGAGGCAGAGTGAAGCAAGCGCTTGGCTTGGTTTTGGTCATTTTAGACGTGAACAGTATTAAAACGTAAGAGATGTGAGAGCAGGCTGCGTGTGTTGTCATTTGTCCTGAAGCTGGGCAGGGAGGAGTGGGCAGGGCGGGNNNTCACACCTTGCAGGCACATCTGCCCTCACCCAGCCCAGGGCGGGCACCCCGCGTGCCCCCTGCCACTGCGGGACAGTCCCGGCACAGCCCCGGGACAGCAGCCAGCCCCTGCCGGGTGCTGGGGAATGCTCGGGCATCGTCCGGCCCGAGCCGGCAGCACGGAACAGCTGAGCATGGCCACGGGGAGCAGCTGCCCTGGCGCTGCTGCAGAGCTTGGCAGGCTCGGAGCTGCCGGGGGCCCGGGCGAGAGCAGCCCCCGCTGCTGCCCGTGTGTGCCCGGGCAGCGCCCCCGGCCCCGCACACACCGGCTGCTGCCCACCCGTGCTGCCAGCCTGGCACCGACCGCCTCCCTCCATGCCCAAAGGTTTCCTTCCCCCTGTGAAGACCTGAAGCTGGTGCCAGTTGCAGGGGCAGCCTGGCAGCCCCTCTCCTGGCCCCACACTGCTCCCAGGTCCTCCTTTGGCTCACGGCAGCACCAGGCACCCCTTGCCCCTTCCATTGCCCCTGCCCTGTGCTGGCTGTGCACTGCTCCCCTCGCCTGGCTGTGGGTCCTCGCCACCAAAAAGGAGCTGGCCGACTTTTCCCCCTGACTGGGTCCCTGCCAGGCTTTTATCTAGCGATCCCCAGCAAATCCCTGTACAAACAATACGGATTTCTGACATTTTTTTGTGGTAAAGTAAACTCCCGGCACATCTCTAATTCCAGGGCTTTGTTGTTCTTCCGCAGGGGCTGCCGCGGCTCCGCGCTGTGCTGAGCTGGGCTGCGGTCACCCCTCCGCTCCCCTCGGTCAGAAAACATGGGAAGGGAGGAATGAAACCCACATGGTCAGAGCAGTCTTGGGTCCTTTGGGCTGTGGTGAGGAGTTTCAGTCCCAGCAGCCCTTTGTGAGCTGATCGCAGTTCTGGCATGGGTCCCTGATGGCTGGTCCTGGTCTCTGGTCCCAGTTCCAGTTGCAGGACAAGCCAGGCTGGGGAGGACAGGGGTCCCCAAGCAGGACACAGTGGGGACATGTGGGTGGGGGCAGGATGGGTTCCCGCTGCGACAGGCGCTGCTGACTTCCAGACATTCCTCCTGTGCGTGGCCGGCACCACCTCGGCTCATAACGTGATTAAAAGATTAAAATCTCTCCGTTCAGCAGCAAGCAGCAAATGAAGCTTGAGACAGGGGTGCTGGGGGGCTGTGGTGCTCGAAGCCCCCGTGACAGCGATGTGGCGCCTGGGGAAGGGCAGCTGAGGCCATCTGGGCAGGTGGCTCTGGTGCCACACCCTTGCTCCCAAAATCTGCTTCTGTCCTGGGTGCAGTCAGGCAGCGAGCCTTGATCCCCCCCCTCCTCCTTCTCAGTTACAGGCCAGGCTGGTTTGTTTGTGGTGGTTTTGCCTCCTTCCTGGCCCCACTGCCCAGGCTGGCGTCCTGCTCTCCCCACGGTGCCAGCACAGTGCTGAGCTGTCTCAGGGCTGAGGCGAGCCGGTCTTTGGGTGGGCAGGATGTACAGTGGGCAGGTGACAACCTGGCCAGAGCCTGCCCATGGCTGCAGTCTGTTGGCACCCACTGAAGGTGCACCAAAACTTCAGTCCTTGTTCTACCCCAGGAGCTGCCTCTGCCTGGATCCCTTGCAGCTCAGACAGGCTCCAGGACCAGGGGCTTGGCAGAGGGCTCAGCTTGGGACATGGTGTCCAGCCATGCCAGTAGCCCTGAGGTCATCCCTGAGGAGCAGAAGGCTCAGTGCCAGTGCCACAGCCCTCCTGCTGTGCCCCCACCCATTTGCTGCCTATGCTGGGACATGTTTGCCGGGAGAATGTTGGTACCACCAGGGCCTCTGGTCAGTGTCCAGGAGCTGCAGGGAGTGCAGGGACGTGGTGTGATGTGGGGACACAGGTGCCAAGGCTGACGACCCCGAGCAGCTGTGGGAAAGGGCTGGGCAGCGGGTGGTGGGCGGTGGCGGTGGCCGGAGGGAAGGGAGGGGAGCCACGGGCCTTGGCGCTGACTCACTCACCAGTGGAAACAGAAATCTTTCCCAGGCTTACACCACCGGCTCCACAGCACCCCGGCCTCCCCATGGCAGTCCCTCGGGTTGGCAGGGCGCAGCTGCAAACACCCCTTCCCTGGCAGCACCCACGGCACAGCCGGGAGCAGGGGTTTTCATGTCTGGGCTCTGCTCAGCCTCATGCAGGGGCTCTCTCCACCTTCCCCCGGCTGCCCAGCCGGGCTGGCTGGGAGCCAGGAGCCCCAGCACGCAGCAGCCCCCAGCCCCGGGAGCCCCAGGGCCTCTTTTGCCCCGGGAGCCCCCAGGATGGCGGGAGCAGAACCCTGCGGCGCTGCGCCTGCACCCAGACACTGCCCGTATTCATGGAGCTGCAGGACCAGGGCAGCGTGGGGGCAAGTCCTCCCCCAGACTGGCCAACAAAACGGGCATTCAGGGCTGGGTGCGGGCGGCTGCCCTGGACAGACCCAGGCCGTCCGCGAGGCCAGCGGGACGCGGCATTTTCCTGCCAGGCCTCACAGCGTGGGGCTTGTGGTCACCAGATGCACCAGACACGCTGCTCGCACGCAGCCACGCAGGGCCAGCTCTTCCAGCATGCCTGTGCTGGGCATGGCACAGCCGAGGGCACTGGGACGTGCCCAGCTGGTCGCCCCCCAGCTCCCTCGGCACGACAAGCACTTGGCATGCCCCTCTGTGTCCCGCTGCCCACACATCCCCCTGTGTGCAGAAACCAGGGTCAGCCCTGTGATAGAGCTCAGGGTGGCAGCCAAGGACTGTCCCGAAGGAGGAAGGTGACAGGAGCGTTAGGAGATGTGGGGATTGTGTCCACTGCAGCAAAAACCAGCCAAGGGAGGGGGATCCTAAGCTTTCCTCAGCAACATTTGGTTTACTCAAACCAAATTTGGTTGGACTCAGTCTTGAGGGCTTTTCCATCCTAAAAGACTCTGTGATTATATGGCTCACATCTGTCTCTGCCCCCCTGCAGCCCCTCCTCCCCAGCCCCCAGGCCCTGCCCCAGATGCAGAATCGGGTCCAGGAGTGGGTGCTCCCACAGACACCATCCACTCTGGGCCGGTCCCGCTGTGCTGGGCAGAAACATCTGGTCCTGTTGGATGCTTTCCAGGGCGCAGGGCCAGGGCTCCCTCTGCAGCAACACCAGCCCTGGGCCGTGCCCTGCAGCCAGCCAGCAGCTGCTCCTCCATCCTCATCCCCGCCCGGGAAATTATTTATTTGCTGAAGAACCTCTTTTCCCAGGAAACCTCTCCAGTGCTGAGGGACATCTTCAGTTACAAGGAGCAAATAAACAGTTTGAGCCTCTGGGGTTCTGACGCTCTGCAAACACCGGTGCTAAAGCCAGGGCAGCTGGGCAGGGTCAGCACTGCAGCACGGCGCGGTCCCGGCACCCCGTGCCGAGGGGGACAGGGCCCCTCCACCTGTAGGGGCACGAGGGACATGCTCCGTGCTCCCCACAGAGGCAGCGTGACCCTGGGATGTTCAGGGGAGTGTGTGGCCCTCAGCTAGGGGTTCCTGCCACTGGCAGAGGCTTCTGGCAGGCAGCTGGGCAGCACGGGCACCCTCTGGGGCTGGCTGGTAACGTGGGAACCAGCACAGACCACCGGAGACCCTGGCCGGGACAGGCTCTGCCTTGCTCTCAGCCCAGCAACAAGAATGTTCTCCACCTGTGCCCTGAAGGAAGCTCATCACTTCACCTCTGTGTCCTCTCAATCAGGCTGTTGTTCCTGGTCACTTATAAAGGGCTACTTGTCTGCAGGATGTCTCCTGTAACAGGACAGGGCAGCTCTGATGGAACGGCCAGACTGGTTGGCTTTGTCACTCAGCTATGGGTGGATGGAGTAATTCAGCCCCAGGATTTAGTGCAGCGCCAGAAACATGTTCACCTCCTCAAATGGCTGCTGTGGGCCGTGCACAAACAGAAGCCTGAGCTGTTCTCCAGTACTGCCTCCCACTTCAGCATGGGATGCCTCCTGGATGTTCAGTGCCTGCTTAGTCGGGGCTTTTCCCCATTTTTGTGTTTCCCACCCTCTTGTTACTGATGGGCACAGCAGAGATCTGTACTGACTGGATCCTTGAGACAGCAGATACTCCCTCAGCAGCGCAGCTGCTTCTGTGGCTGAGGCAGAATGTGACACCTGGAGCACACCCTGACACTGTCACCGTCTCTGGAGTGTAGAGTTCATGCCGTGTTTGCTTTGTGTTGTCAGGAATGCTGGCAGAGCTGGCAGGCTCCTCCAAGCCATGCTGCTGGAGCAGCACAGGGCACACACCTCTCCAAAGAGAAGCCAGGCATGATCTGGCAACAAGCACCTGCCCCAGCCTGCCCCATTGCCAGCACAGGGGACCAGCCCCTCTCCTGTCTGCTTCTGGCATCAGGCTCCTGGGACAGGAGTGTGCAGATCTGGGATCCCACAGGGGATGCTCCTGCTCCTGAGGGGCTGCACGTGCTAGGCAAGAAGCTCCTGCTGGAGCAGCTCTGCCAGCCACGGCACGACACCCAGCATGGAGACACAGCCTGTGCAGCCTGCCTCGGGACACCCGGCATGGAGACACAGCCATGGAGACACAGCCTGTGCAGCCTGCCTGCCTCCCTGGGAACGCGAGCGCCAGCCAAGGCGCGGTTCCCACACGCAGCTCGCCGTCCCACGGCACGCTCTGGCAGCCTGGCCCAGCGCGCTGCCAGCCGGGCTCCTCTCGCTGCCAGGCACGTCCCATCCACCCCGGCTCCAAACAAAGCCATGGCACAGCCCAGGTGACAGCGCAGCCACCCCTCGCAGTGCCACCATCTAGGGGAAAATCCCTGCACCACACATCCTTGGGCCTCCCTGGATAAAACTAGCTTGAGGCTTAAAAATCCTTAATTGAGGGAGCAGAATTAAGATGTTTTTCCTAAACAGAATCTGGATCCAATCTAGGAACTCCCTAATGGATAGGGAATTTTTTTATGTTCGAATGCATTGGCTGCACTAACACAAACCATGAGTGCTGCAGCCCTCACGCTCCAGCAGCACTGTGGAACTCTCACAATCAGGACCAAAAAAGGCTTTTGGAATTGCAACTGCATCTCTGAGTCCCGAAGAACTCCATGGGGGACAAAGACAAACCATTTAACCCCTGCTGTGCCTCGCAGGTAGAAAGAAGTGTGGAACTGTGAGGCCAGGGCTGCCCTGGCAGCTCAGCCCCCTCGGAGCTCAGACCATTTTCACAGCCTGAGCTCACGTGCCCTCAGCAGCACCCACACCCTCAGAGAACGCCTGGTCTCAAACTATGCCCAGGGATCTGAACCAAGTCCTGTAAAACCCCTCAGCTAATTAATTTATTTCTGTTAAGTTAAACACTGGCACAAGATGACAATTCACACTGTGATGAACAGTGATAAATACTGACTGACTAGCAACATTGTGAAAAGCTTCCATTTTACATCAATCTCAGGTTAAATACTCCTTACGTTTGGCTGAACCAGCCTCACAGATCCATACCCACTCACTGTCTGTTCCTCAGAGGAAAATAAACTGCCAGGTCTGTATTTTCATTAGCACTCTCTCTGAATCCTCCCATCTCCCTCCATTAAGCTGATGACTCCTTTATGGCCTCTTTACCCACCACTACGGAAGAAACCACCAGCCACACTTCCAAACCAAACTCCATTTAATGAGCCATGCCCAGCCCCCAGCCCGGAGCTGCAGCTTGCCCAGGGCTAGGCCTTGATGGCGAATTTCCTCATCGGGTACAAGCGTTCCTTTCGCTGCTGCTTCTTGGTCTTCAGGTTCTCCTCGTGCTTGTTGAGCCTGCGCCGCATGGCCCGAGTCTTCTTGGGCCGCAGGTCCAGGGGTTTGTACTTCTTGCCCTGTTTGCAAAGACACACAGCATTGGGCGCCCAGCTGCTCCCAGCTGAGCCCAGCCACAGCACCGGCACCACTGTCCCAGCCCCTTCTCCTGGGCACTGCCACCGCCCTGCAGCTCCAGGAGACTCCTCTCTGCTGGGCACTGCCACTGCCCTGCAGCTCCAGGAGGAGTCTCCTGGGCACTGCCACGGCCCTGCAGCTGCAGGAGACTCCTCTCTGCTGGGCACTGCCACCGCCCTGCAGCTCCAGGAGACTCCTCTCTGCTGGGAAACACTGCGCTGTAACTGCTGCAGCAGCTCTGACTCGGCTTTGAGCAATGCCTCGTCTTACAAGCCCCGGTTATCCAGCACCTCTTGCAAAGTCTTTCTTTCCCCAACCAATGTGATCCAATTCAGACTCCAGAACAGGAAGCGATACGTCAAAAATGACACCTTAGAACCTTACTGAATTAAAGAACGTCTGGCCGCCTGTGAGATGATTGAATTTAAAACAGAAGAGTATCTGCATTTCTGCAAACTATATCTCCAAGCCACATCCTCCCACAGCAGGGATGCTGCCAGAACACTCTCCTGCGAGGGCAGACTCACACCAAGCTTGCAGAGTTCTTGCACTACCATTTCAAAAAAGCAACCGTGCCCAGGGAACTTTAAACTGAACGTAAATGATGATGATTTCGTTGAATTAAGCTTCCAAGTAGCAACGCTTCCCACAGGCTTTGCAACTGTGAGCGGGAAGACGTTTGTCCTTACCTTGTAGAACTTCCTCAAGTTCTCCTTCTGGGTCTGGTTGATGACGGTCAACACTCTGGCGATGGATTTGCGCACCACGCGGCTGCACGTGGGAAACGGAGGGAGCAGGGATCAGAGCAGGGATCAGAGCAGGGATCAGAGCACGGATCAGAGCACGGATCAGAGCACGGATCAGAGCCGGGCTAGCGGAACCGTGCGTGCCCCGGCCCCCCCCGGGCCGGTACCGCCCGCACACGGGCAGCGCCCGGCCCATCCGCGCAGACAGCGAGCGCGGCGCTCAGGCCCCTGTGCCCCGCCGGTTTTTAGGCAGTTTTTACAGCACGCTCCGCAGCCGGCGGCGCTGCCCCGGCCCCACTCACATCTTGGACAGCTTGGAGGCGGCCCCGCCGGTCACTTTGGCCACGCGCAGCTGCGACAGCTCCACCTTCAGATCCTCCAGCTGCTTCAGCAGCTCCTCCTTCTTCTTCCCGCGCAGGTCTCGGGCCTTGATCTTGGCCTGCGGGCGGCGGACAGCCCGTCAGTCCCCCCGCCCGACCCCGGGCCCGCGGCCCGCCCGCCCTCAGCC
>VWZN01021641.1:151959-189126 GCA_013396955.1 Regulus satrapa | reverse complement strand
TCGGCGGCGCCGGGCGAGCCCGCCGGGATGGAATGCTGCGGGGTTGTACGGGAGCAGTGCTGGGTATCCGAGCTGCCCGTTTGATGGGATCGTCAAGGGTTTGTTCTGATTTTAAACTTGTGTCGCAGCAGTTCCCTTGTCACCGGTTTTTTGATTTTGTACAGAGAGGTGTGTTGGACAGTAGGGTGACATGAGATGCCCTTGGGGACAGAAGCTGGATGGTTGTTATGTTGTGTCATCCCCTCAATTTCTTGCCTTATAAAAATATCCATAACCTGTCAAAACATTAAGGATCAAGACTGCAGGTTTTCAGCTCTAGATCTAATCTCCCACCACGGAATAGGACCTGTTTTCATCAATGTCTCAGTTGCACGTCGGTCATTCAATAACCAGACTCCAAGCTTCTATGCTTTAGCTGTGTCTGGGCCAAACACTTCTAGTCCTGCAAAATGGACCCCTTAATATTTAAAAAAAAAAAAAATCAATCTAGATTTTGCACGAGCTATCCAAATGCAACCTGTAATTCATGGCATTTTGTCCAAGCTAATGCAGAGCAGCGCTGTGGGACCATATGAGGACTAAAATGTGAGTGAGCCTCCCAGCAGGCGCGTGCTTCCCACCTCTCCTGCGGGCAGCGGGGCTGCTGTGCTGGTAACAGTCCTTGCAAATCGTAGGAAATCATCCTGGTGTGGGTCCTGCTGTGGGATTTGCAGCTGCAGTTCCTGCCCGGGGTCTCCTCACCTCACCTGAACCCGTGGCGGGGTGGTTGTGCTGTCCCTGGCACGGTGAAGGAAATGCTTTGGGAGCCCCGCTGGGGATCGTGTGCGTAGAAAAAAAGAGGCTTCATTTTCAAATCAGATTAATACAGTCTCATTCAAGATGTTTGGATAAATTGGACCGCGATTTATGTTAAATGAAAGAGTGAGTCACTTCACTAGGAGCTGAGAGCATTATTCTCCAGTCATTCTGGGCTGCCAGAGCAATACCGACAGTCACGAATGTGATGGCCAGGTCCTTTACTGCAGGAAGTAGAAAAACCATTCACAGAAACTATATGGAGATAGGGAATATTTTGTTGTGCTACAAAGGAGACTGTGATCATTGTTTTGTCTTGAAATGTAGCTACAATACAGTATCAGAATTCGGCTGGCAATCCACATCCCTTACAAACAAGGGAATATTTTATCCCAGCGATGTCTAGTCGCTCTTTGCTCCGCGTGTAGGGATGATACCGTGTCCTGTGCTCATTGTGCTCTTTAGAGAAAGTCGATCTACAAGTGATAAAGACGCTGAAGGTGCATTCCAGCGGGAGGAACACGAAGCTCATTGTTAATCATTTCTGCGTCCCCGTTTTCTTTTCCAAAGGGAAGTAACAAGAAGGGAGCGTAAGGATCCAAAACATGGGGAAGGTTCCAAGGCTGGTCACTCGTGCGTTGGGCTCGGCCGGCGGTGGCCTTGGGGGGCTTTGGGGAGCTGGGAGCCGGGGGCTGCAGCTCTCCAGCTGCTCCTGGCACACGATGCTCTGCACAGTCCCCTGCTCGCCGCAGCTCCTGTGCCACTCGGTGCTCCCCTCTCCTCTCGCTCCGCTTCGGCTCCAGCCCTCTTGGCGCTCAGTGGAGTTGGTGATGGTGTGATGCTGCGCAGAGGGGTAGTGGGACTCGTTGGTTATCTGGACGTGTTACTTTGTTGGCTTATCTTTTATTCCGCTTGGTGTGCTTTGGGTAAGGGAGGAAGGTCTCTGGTGTGAAAGTCTGTTCTGAGGTGGTGTTACTGCCCAAGGAGCTGAAATGGAATTGATATTAAACAAAACCCCCCCTAAAGCACAGTACAGCTGTGGGATTCCGACCATAAAAACCTGGATGTTGATGTCTTTTTACACAGAACTTTACACAGTTCTCATTTTTTCACAAAAATGATTGTTTTCATTGGAGCAATCCTGGGAGAAGCACAACCAGGGCCTGTACATGCTGATTTTATAATTGTTTTGTTTCTTGCATAAGAACGTTCTGTAGGCTTGGCTTGTGTAGCCAAGGCTCTCTGTTCAAGGCGTGTAGTTTTTAAACAGGCTGGAAACAGAGGTATGGTGTGGGGCATGTGCTGCAGCAGGAGGAGACGGCTCAAAGGAGCGGATCAAGTTGTGTGTGGGAGCTGCACTGAGGGTCAGATGGAGGTCTGGTTCTGTAAAGTATGTAAGGAAGTTGCCAACACAAATATTACCTTGCAGCTTACGGTGCTGAGAGGAGGCAGCACAGCCATGCAGCAGGGATGGAGCAGAGCAGCCATCAATCTGGTTCCCTGAGGATGACAGTCAGGAAAGGAAGTGTGCGATGCCAGAAACCCTGGATGGAACTGCAGGTTTAGAGGACTTGTTTGGAGTATTTTTAATTATTGCTCTTAATATTAAGGAGCACAGACTAGAAGCTGAGTTTTTAAACTGTAATTAAAGCAGGTGTCATCAGGGGGATTTCTGTGCTGTGCGGCAGAGCACGGCTCGGGAGCAGTACCTGCTCAGGGAGGTGAATTCCCAGAGCGACGACGCTCTCCGTGCCATTCCCAAGCGTGCTGGCAGCTCCCACCAAACCCCGGGATGGAGGGAAGAAGTGAACAGGAGGGATCAGAAAGCTTTCCCAAGCTTGTCCTGCATTGCCTTTTGTCAGAACACGGTTCCAGTTGGAAGGCAGCCATTGGCACCTTGGCCGAGGACGGGAGCAGGCTGCAGAGTGTGACGATAGCTGCCCTCCGCATCGGGCGCTGGCCTCAGCTGCCGTTTGGGCCGGCCAGTAAATCATTTGGCTCGCTGGAAGGGAGCCTCTCCATCCCATTGCCCTGCGACGCTGCTCGCCTTAGCTGCTCCATTTCAAATTAATGAGTGCACGCAAGAGAGTTAAAACATCAGTTGTTGTCAGAGGAAAGAAAAGAAAAATCCTTCTTGTAACTGGGATGCTTTTCAGGAACTTGGCTGCTGGGAAGGCGAGAGGCATGTGCTTTTCCACCCGCTTTAGGTGATGGCTTAGTTCAAGGGGGCCCAGATTTGGCTCAGTCAACAGTTGTGTTGGCGTCTTGCCATCAAATGTGCATAAAATGGAGCTGACTGCAATTCCCTCCTCACTCTAACATGGAGGGGCAGCCGGAGGGACCCGAGGCCGCCGTGCCGTGCCGTGCCGTGCCGTGCCGTGCCGTGCCGTGCCGTGCCGCAGGTTGGCTGTGCTGCCAGGGTTACCCTGGGATGTGCAGTCCCTGCAGCACGAGCTGTTGCATTGTGACCGGGTCGTTGCTTTTCCCTGGTTGTATTTTGGTGTCTTGTCACAACTAATGCATTTCAGCCCTTGCTGTGCCTTTGCTCCCAAAATCTCTCTCCTTTCTCACAGGGGCTTATGTGCTTTTCCAGATGTAGGAGGTTCATCTCTCATTTGCAGACTCTTCTTATGATTCTGTGGCTTATGCGCAGTGCCACAAAATCGAGATAAAACACAACTGGCATTTTAGCTGCTCCAAGAACATTGTGTGTAAATAAACCACTAAATAGTTCAGCCTGTGAAATGTAAATACACACAGCTCACTGCCACAGCTGATGGTGTTTTTCTGTCTCTCTTCTACCCTCCCACCCCTGCCAAGAGTGGGCCAGCCTGGTGGGTTTTTTTTTCTCTTGCTCTTTCGTACAAAGCAAATGACTGCTAAGTACCATGTAGGTGGTATGCACCACCACGACAGATTCATGATTTGAATTTGCATGAAAAGAACCACTTGTGTCCTCTTCCACATTGCTTCTGCACCATCTTCTGGAGATTCCTAGACTCTGATGACCCAGAAATTCTTCTTCGGTCTGACTTTGAGCTTGAGCCTATTTTTAATAGCAAACCAGTGAAGTCAGTAGAAGAGCAGAGGCCCAACTGTGATGACATTTTTAGCCTGTGCCCTTTGTTCATCCTATACACAAAAGGTCGTGAACTGCAGTGAAAGAGGGATCACAGAGGGCGCAGAACAGACAAAGGTGGAACAAATTGTCAGTGGCAGAAACATAAAGAAGAGAAGCAAAAGTTTTGTGTTCTGAAGGCGATTGAAGGCCACGTGCATCCCATGGTGAGATCATGTCTCTGGTGTTCAAAGTGAGTCCGCCCAGAGTGGATTCAGAGGAGGCTGCTGCTGAGGTGTGGCTTCCATGATCTCAGTGTAGGAGGCAGGAAGGGACTGCACGGTTTCCATGGCATGATGTTAATGAGCACCTCCGCGTTTTCCTGAGAGAAAAGATGCCAGAGCTGCAGTTCTGGATACAGACAGGTGTGCTTCTGAGCAATAAAAGGATTTTTAAAGGCGTCTGAAACATTTGAAAAGCCTGATTCTACAGACGAAGCACTTGAAATTAAAATAATGGCACCGACACTGCATGCTGTATTTTCCGACTCATTTGACTCAGAATGGAGTTGAATTTGTGGTGGTGCCTGTTTTCCTACAGGAAGTCATGAGACTGTTCCTGCCGAGATGTCACAGGTAACGCAGAGGTGGCAGCTCCCGGTTGCAGATCGTCTCATCTTCTGATGTGCTGAGGAGGGAATTACGTATTCGTGTGAGAGTAGTAAACTTTCAGTTTGCAGTAATAAAATCTGTGCAACTTGTATAACAGTTCTTGTGTAACTGTGAGTGCCTGCTCTCTGCCACTTGCGCTGGCCACAGCAGCGTGCAGCTGGGGAATGTCGTGCGTGGGTTTATCTTGTTTTCTTATTTAGCCCCTACCCGCTCCTTTCCCTTTTTTAGGAATGCAATTGCATGATCAGGCTTCCTCTTTTTTTCTTCTTTTCCAAGCAGCTTTTAAATCCCTTGTCTGATGTAACTGGTGCTCTAGGGAGAAAGCTGGAGATTATCAAGTGAGTAATTTTCACAAAATTCGAAAGAAGTTGACGTTGAGTGATGTGTTTGGTACATCTATGAAAGGGAAGGGCGGACAGCAGAAAGTTGTGTTGTGGGAAGCATCTGCCCAGCCCCTCGGAACGCGTGGAGCCCGGGGCAGTGGAAGCTTTCCCTGTGCTGGGCAGAGCTGGCTTGGTTGGATGCCAAGGGAAGGATCAATCCAGGTCGATGTGGGCCCCGGCCCGCTGGCCCCGCGTGCTCGCGCACAGCCGTGTGGCTGGGTGTGTTCATGGCTCACCGGCGTTTGTGGGGTTTTATTATTTTTTCTAACTGATTTCCCTCTGCCCTAATCTTTAGAGGTAGCAGTATTTTTGCAATTTAGCTGTAAAAATGTGTGCTTTAGTAGGAAAACCAGTTTCTTGGAGAATTCCCAAGAGGAGGGAGTTGCTAGGCCTAGTTGCATTTGATTGCAGGTGATTTTGTCAGCCACGCTGTAATTTGTATATGAAATCAGGCTGTCACCCTTGTAATCCATTCCTCCTTTGCACCCTTTGAAGTAAGCAAACATCCAGCCAGAGAGAACATGGTTTAACCAGCTTTATCAGTTAAACACAGCAGCTACCTGTTTCTTAAGTTAAAGTTGCTTATTATTGTCGCCTTCAGACAGAAGTGTCCCCAAAGCCCTGCATTTGACCTTTTCCATGTGCAGTCCAGGAGTGCCCAGAGAGCACCAAGCAGAGCTGGGGCACAAACGCTCCTGTTGTTCTCTGAGCTGGCCCTGGGCACTGCTGTCCCCCGGGACTGAGCCTTGCCAGGAGCTCAGGTGTGGGCTCAGCCTGCTCCCAGATGCCTCCTGCAGCATCCAACGAGCTGCTGGAAAAGGAGCTGGATATGTCTGGAAGAGCTGCAGCCACTGCAGTGCAGACGTGCCCTGAGGTGAACAGTGGTTGGGGTGAGGAATGTCTGTGATTGGTTCCAAATTTTACTGAAAACCTTGGAATAACAAAGGAATCTTTCCCCCCTGCCTACATTTTACACAGGAATGGTTTGATGTATAACTGCTCATTGCCGTTCCTTCCCTCTGAATTCCTGACTCCAGCAGGCTGTGAGGTTTTCGGTGCCTGTCTGGGGGAATTGCTAATTATTTATTTCAGTGTTTCTTGGGCAGAACCGAGTGGTGTCTTGGGAACTTCAGGGCAGTGGCTCTTGATGGAGAGTTAGGTATTCTGGCAAGAGGAAGGAATTTGGTTTCTGATGCATTTTGTGTTGTCTGAGGCTCTGTCAGGACTAGCACTCCGAGCAGATCACATGGAAACACACAGATGGTTTTCCCAAAACATGCAGTATAGCGTTGAAAGAAAACATGAGACATGAGTGTGCCAGTCTGCAGAAGAAAAGGACAGGCAAATAGGGAGCCAAGGTGGGCATCCTGCTTGGTGAAGGTGACATCAGCTGGTTTGGGATGGAGGTTTGAGGCATGATGGTTCCAGGCTTCGTGTATGAGCAACCAGGAGGTTCATTTTATCTCTGTTGTTGATTTGCAGATAAGAAATAGATACCAGCTGGGCGTCTGGCTTTGTGTCGCATCCCCTTTTGGCAGTGATGCTGTGGGAGATGTGTCAGGATGAAAAGTGGAAAGAGAGCTGGTCTCTGACTCAAGGTTTGACAGCTTTAAAATCCTGATAGACTGGAATGTGTTTTCCACCATTGGTTTCTGTAGAGAGCCGTTCTAGGAACATCTTAGTTTGGGGAAAATCCTGTATCAACAAGCTAGATGAACAAAGCGTGTTTGCTTTTGGTTTTTGGTTACCATTTGTGCCTCTAAGCGGAGAGTGGGAAGCGTTTGAAAACCAGTCAAGATTCCATGACTGAGAAGTGATGGCTTAAAAAAAGGCAGTTGGGTTGTACAAGTGCTCTGTCAGGAGGTGCCACATCTCCAGGAAGCTGCTCCTGTACCTGTCCTCATGGATGGAAGAGCTTACAGAGCCCTGAGGTGCTCCTGCCCACTGTGCCCCGTGGTTACAGCACGGCTGCACCTCCTGGGAGGGCTGGATTGCTGGCACAGGGGAAGGCATGGCCTCCCCTTCCAGCAGGCAGCTCGCAGCCATCCTGGCTGCGTGGCCAATCTCCGAGGGTGCAATGCACTTATTGAACGTATCCGTGCTGGACTTGCATTGTCAGCTTGATTTCCCTGACCCAGAGCATTCCCTCACGGCTCACGGAGCCTGCCTTGCTTCGCAGGCCTGAATCCCAGGGCAGGGCCAGTGGGGAGTGCATACCATTAACTTCAGCACTCTTTTTCCCTTCCAGCTAAGCCTGGAAAATCTTAGCCAAAAGACAGCAAACCACAGGGAAGTGGAGACGTGTGTGATGTAAGTGACATCTGAGTTTAAAAATATTGGCCAGCACCACGAAACCTCTGTCCCTGTCCCGCATCCCTCCTCCTGCTGCCCTTCAGCTCCAGCTTTGAGTGCCACCCCCTGGGATGCCTGTGAGGCTCTGCTACCCTGGGTGCTGCAATGGGATGAATTTGTGAAATCCAGTAATGTACTGCATTAAGCAAACCCGGAATTGTGTGTTCTGAGAGCTTGTAGGGAAGAACCTGGCACACCAAGTGTGGGGCTTGGCTCGCACGGGTTTTCTGCCTTGTATGGCCTGAGGAGTTGGCAGAATCTTTGAGAGAATTTTGAGAGGTTCTGCTGGAAGCCACCATTTTCTGACTTATTCTAACCATCTTTTAAACCAGTGTTTCAGTGTCTCCTGCAGACTCTGGAGAGCATTATTTTAATGTGTTACTTAAGAAAAATTGTCATGCAAAACAGCTCAACAGTTTCTTTTGCATGAAAGAAAGCAAAAAGCATCCAACAGGGAACAAGAAATTAAGTAGGTGATATTCCTGGTATAGTCGGGCTGTCAAAACTGGGAGAACTGTCTGTCTGCAGACAGCACGGATCCATGTGATAGCTCCTGGTATCAAAGGGAAGGAGAGGTCCCCGTTGTGGATGTGCTCCTGGTTGCTTTTTATTTATATTGTTCATTTGGAGCTGAGCAGTCCCTTAGGAAAGGGCGATGTGAGGAGCTGTGTTCCTCCCTTTGCTGTGCCCACTTGCTGTTCTAATAATAATTCTCCCTCCTGTCTGTACTGCTGCTGCATTACAACACAGTCCTTCGTGCAGGAGCACCTCCTCCTCTCCCGAGCTGCTCCTGATAGTAGCTCTTCCTTTGTACAGCACCAAATAACACCCCCTCCAGAGCATGATAAGCCAAAACCAGTGCATGAGATAACTAATTTTATTTTCCTTCTCTGTCAGCTGGAAAAGCCAGCTTCACATATTTTGCCTGCCTCCCGATACCTTTCACATTGGCAGGCTATGGATTTTCATGTGTATCTTTTATTGATTGCCTAAATGGCCTCTTCACAGTGGGTCTGGTGAACTCCTTGCATGTGAGAACTACTTGGTTTTAAAAAACAACCCAAAGCCTCGTTGGCTTTACTTGCCTGTGCCGGGGCTAGCACGGGTTATGCTGGCAGGGGTTGGGGTTGCTGGGTACTGTAACTTAAGGATAGTGTAAAAAAAATACTGTATGAAACATACTCTGCAACTTAAGCAAGCTCCTCAATTTTTGCAAATGTATCTGAAGCTGCTCTGGAGTGCCTGGACTACCACGGTGGAGCGCAGAACCTCCGGGCTCGCTGCAGGATTTGGGTCACCCTTGCTGTGGAGCATACAGGACCTGGGGTACTGTCCCTCTTCCTCAAATTCCCAAATCACCTCCTGGCTACTTCTGACATCTGCTTTTTAGGTCTCACTGTTCACTTCAATCTCATACGTTGGTGCTTTAAGTACTTGGTGTTTTCTGTTCTGTGCTGTGTGAATGTGAATGTTGGGAGGTTTCAGGCACAGGCTGGTGCTTCACAAGTCTTCACGTCCTTCTTGCCACGCTCGTGCCAAAGTTTGTGACATCTGGGTTGAATGTTTTGGACTCTGGCATCCATACTGCAGTTTCCTGGCAATACAGAGACACTTTTTACCTTTTTCTGGAGCTCTTCAACAAGTGGTTTGTGCACTGCCCCCATGGCCTTGCACTGGTGCTCTGGTGCGCTGTCACATGGGGGTGTAAAACCAAGTCTGTGTGGGCTGCATCCTGTCTAAACTGGGAAATCATGAGACTGCTTGGTTGGCAGGATGGCCCTCTAACTTACCCCAGAGCTGGGTGGAAACTTCCAGTTTCTCCTGCATTTGCTAGGTGTGAGGTATTTGTTCAGGGAAGCATTTCTGAAGCCTCTGTAGTTATTGTGAAGGATTTTTTTGGTGACAGTTGCTGAAAGATGCTTCTGGGTGCTTCCCGATGGCTGGAAAGAGTGAGCTTTGCCATTTCCTGGCTTGGACTGGGACATGTAGGTAATGATTTGTGCAAATAGCATCCAAACAGAGCTGCTGCACAAATGGAAACTTGTTGCTTAGCAGAAGCACTTAACAGAGCTGGTAGAGAAGCTGCTGGAAGTAAAAGCTCTGCATGTGCCCAGTTAGGGGTGTGTTTATCTTGCACAACAATCCTGAGCATGGCAGAGCTGAACACCTAGCAGCCATTTCCAGAGATGTTTGGTTGTTGCTTCTGCTGCAAAATCTGTAGCTCATCTTTGTATGCTCAAAAGGATAATTTGATATCTGTGCATGTTTAGAGTAAGATTTCTAAAAGCTACTCTGCCTCTGTAAGCTTTCATAGTCTCTTACTTACTCAATGCCACAGTCTTTTACATTATGTCTTAATTTTTTTGTTCCGGTGATTATTTTACAATATAACGTTTTACTTATATGAAGAATAAAACCAGATCTGCAGCTGTGATCCTGGGCAATGCAAGCCACGGAGTTAGACAGTCATGAGGATGCAGAGAGGAAGGGATGGTCGGGTACTTTTTAGCATTCTGGCTAAATTTGCTTTGTTTTAGCAATAGGAGCTATTGAGCTGCACTTTTCAGCAGTTACAGAAGAAAATGAAATGTAAAGAGAGCTGAGGCTGGTCTCTAAATCCAGCTGCAGGATAAATACCTCTGCAGAAGACAAATTTGGAGAGGATTTCTTTGTCCAAGTGTGAAACCCAAGTGCTGTTTGTTCTACAGTCCTTTCATTGTCAGTTTTGTGTTTGTGAAGACAGTCCTCAGAGTTACTTTATTTTGTGACTATTGTGCCACTGTTACTTTTAATTTTGCTCTGTTAACTAGTGCATTGTGCAATAATTAGTCCCATACCTTGATTCTGAGCTGTTTTTTTTAATGAGTCTGGAGAAGAGTAACCTGTGGAGAACTGCATGCTCTGTGTTACATCCCCATGGAACTGAACTCGCATCTCAGTCTGCATAAGTTCACAGCAGCCCTCGATTATTTTTGAGTAATATGGCTATTTTTTTCTTCATAGGACTGAGCTTGCCCTAAAAGAAATCATGTCATCAGGGGGAGCTGAAGATGATATTCCTCAAGCAGAGAGAAAAACGGTGACAGACTTTTGCTACTTATTGGATAAATCTAAGCAGCTCTTCAACGGCTTAAGGTTGGTGGATTTTTGACAGTATTCCTTGAGAAAAGCCTTGGAACACACACTGCAGTATGTGATGCTGAAGTCAGTTGTGCAGTGAGCATTTCAAACCCAAACCCAGTAAGTTTGTTTAGGAGAGAACAAACTGTTCCTCTGTACAGACTGGCACCTCTGTACGGGTACTTTTGGACCACGTATGTAACAATGTTTGTAGGAGCAGGGATTCCAGTAAATCGTAAATAGAAGTTGGAAATCCCATGAAGTTGATGTGATTATTGCTGAAATACTGTGTTTGAAGGCCACAATTAAGGATTAGGTGTGGCTTTGTGCAGTCCACAGCATGCAAATCCAAACCACTACTGTCTCCGTGGAAAAAAAAAGGAATGAGGAGGATTGGTGTGGGTAGTAGGAAAGGAGAAGAGGGAATATCTTTGGGGAAGAAATTTAGGAAGCGATAAACAGAAACATTGAAACCATAGCCTGTGCTTGTCTGGTGAAACAAGTGCTGAATCGGAACTGTGGAGAAAGGTAAAATCTACATTTATATACTAAGCAGCTGCAACAACAGCTGGAAAGTCCAACTGGCTTGTTTGCAGGGGAATACATGTTTGGACAGTAATATGGATATCCTGTTTATGTCAATATATGCTGAGTTAAACAGCATGTATCCAAAGCTGCTTTATTTCTAAGCTTTGCTGTAGAGTCTCTTAAGTAACAGGGGTTTGAGCTCCTATCTGGTTGGCAGTTCAGCCTCTTACTGGTCTCTGAGTAATGCTGTATGTTTGGGCCCTTATAGCTTGCTGTTAGTCAAACACAGATGGTTAGCAAAGATGCTTTTAATTCCTCCGCCCCCCGCTATTGATAATCCTTTCATGTGCTTTAGAAGTTGATTACCAAATCCAAAACAAACATTTTGTGCTCCAAAACCTGAATGGCAAATGGGCAGTAGAGACAAGGAGTTCTTGGTGATTGCGTTTGACCCCCCATGAAAGTCAAAAGCAAAAGGACTGAGATCTTGAGACGAGGATTCTCAGGACTGTGTATGACATTTACGCTGGCTTTCTGGTAGATTTTGCTTGAGATTTGAGTCACAAATGATCACAGTTCATGTGTGGCTGCGTGCTGCTCCAGTTCAGAACAGAGAGGTGGCAGAGAACCTCCAGCCATTCTGTCTCTCCTTTGGCCGTGGAGGGAGGTAGTGCTTGTATCAGATTTTGAGATGAGAGATGGAGTTTCTCAGTATATCCATGATACTTTTCCAGAAAGAAACTTTCTTGTTCAGCTAAGTGAAAAGAAAATGGGAAACACCTTTGGATGAAGTATGGCAAATAAAAATAGAGATGGGGTTAAGCAGCCAGTTCTGCTGTGTGGGAACCTGCCTCTGTCCTTACTGTAACCTGGCACAGTTACTTCTTACACTTGACCACCGTTTCACCTCTGAGACCTGTGATTCCCATGGGCATAATGACAGGATAAAGCAACGTTATAATTCTCAGGTATCTGCTCTGTTAGTGTTTGTTCTCTCGGGAGTTCACCTGGAAATGTCTTGGCAAGCTTCCCAATTCTTAGTCCAGTTGCTTGCTTTTCCCTCCAGCATAATAAATGCATTTGATTCATGCCTGACACCTTCTGTTCTGAAGATGATGACGGCCTTAGCTGCTGTGTTTTCTGCTATTCTCTTTCCCCCACCACATCTCATAGAGAAGAAGTGATGGGGGAGGGAGAGGAGAGCAATGATTTCCTTCCCAAATCCTCCTCTGGGCACTTCAGCTACAGGGAGCTGAGCCTATAGCTGTGTTGGCAGCTGCTTAGCTGTTGCTGCTGCCAAAAATTGCAAGGGCTCAGCCTGCCACGTCTTTGTTTCAGTAGCATTTCCTTCCTCTCTTCCCAATACAGATGCCAAATACAGCATTTGAGGAAAACAGATGATGCTCTGCCAAGGTTGCTGCTCGAAAGTGTACTTTGTGCTCGTGCTCCCAGTGATAGCATCTCCTGTGGCCCTGCCTGCTAGGATAACCCAGGGGATTGTCTTTCTAGTGTCTCTACCTTTGGGCTATAAGTTGGAGTAAACTGTTAATTAACTCTGTTGCAATGGCTCTCTTCTCCCCTTTCCCCACTCCCACGTGTTTTTTTCTTGAAAAAGGCTGGGAAGAGGGAGGGTGTAAGGAAGCAGTTTGTTATGGTGCATTGTCACTGCTATTATTTTCTTTTAAATGTTAAGAAGTGCTTGTATGTGTTCAGTATCACAAAGAAGCCTGAAACTTCAAGGAATTCGAAGGTTTTCTGCATCTATATTTTTGGGAAGTGATTGTCCCTTCGTACTGGGCAGTGGTGAGGTGACTTGTCCTCCTCTGGGCCCCTCATGGCAAGAGGCACCGAGGGGCTGGAGCATGTCCAGGGATGGGAACAAAGCTGAGGAAAGGTCTGGAACACCAGGAGCAGCGGAGGGAGCTGGGGGAGCTCAGCCTGGAGAAAAGGAGGCTCAGAGGGGACCTTCTGGCTCTGTGCCACAGCACTTTTATCCCACTGCTGCTCAGGTTCTGGGAACAGGAGCCTGTAACTACTACAAGCACATGAACATAAAAGGAAATTGTCTCTTTTTATCACCTGTCAAAACTGTGAATGTATTTCAAGCTTTGAATGTTAAACTTAGAGTTATTGTAGCCTTCCTCTTTGAAGCATGCTGCTGAGTCTCTGGGACTTTCTCAACATCTTTAATGTCCCTGTGTGACAACTTCCATGTGGTGCTGTCCAAGCACACCTCAGCACCTTTAATTGGCTTTCAGCCAGAATTATCTGGCAGCATGGCTGAAATGAACTCCTGACAGAGAATTAATTATGAGTATGTAAGTAGTGCTGGTCTTTGTGGAGACAAAGAGTACAGCAGGAATTGGATAAATTTCTGGACTGTCTGTGAAATTTATCCACCAGCCACACTAGTGCAGCAAGAGAACCTGTCTTCTGTGCCCAATGTGAGAAACCCATCATTCTAGAACAGCAGAATTTGTGTCTTCGTGTCCCATTTGGAATGTTTTAAAAGCCAAGAAAGTGGAAATGGCTTCCACTTGTTGTTGCAGGCTGTAGTACTGTCCTAAATCAAATCTCCAGTCCCTCCTCTGCATTTGGATTCGTTTGGTTGCCCCTTTATCACTCCTGTAGGGGTATTCAGCCAAAGCAGGTGCCCCCTGGTCTCTGGTTCTGAGCCAGCAGCCTGGGCTGGGCACAGCCCACAGGAAAATCTGCTGTCTTTGTCTCTCCTCACTGCCCTGGTGTCCTTCTGTAGGTCTGGAAGCAGCAAAAAGTCATGCTATAACGGAGGTCTTGAGCTCTCAAGTTGGGTGCATGATTGCTTCTGGGTCATGAATTCCCTGGCTCCTTTAGTGGAAGGAGCTGTGTTAAAAGCTCCACTCTGCAACCACCCGAGGCTTTGGGATTCTTTTGGGCTATTTCTCACCAAATAATGCACATCCCCACGTTCTATAAAACAACTGCACCGAATGTCCTCTTTTCTTACACATCTGTCTTCTCATGGCAGATTTCTTGGTACACGGGAGCAGCACGTGTGATGTTCAGCACAGAGCAGCAAGGGCAGCTCTTGTCTGCAGAAAGCTGTAGTGAACCCCCAGTAATGTATTGTCATAAATGAAGTTTTATTACAGCCATGTCAGAATACTATCAAAAGAACAAGTGCTACTGTCTGTTTCCATGGAGATCCTTGCCGTTCCCCGGGGAGCTGAGGAATCCGTGGCATTGTGCAGCTATGCCAGCTGCAATTAGGCGAGCAGGCTGCTTGAGGAATATCCGTGTGGACACAGGCAGTGCCCGAGCACACGGCCCCTGCACCGCAGGGGCTCCTCACACACTGGGCTCTGGGTTGGCTTCAGGCTTTTAGAGGAAGCTGTGCAGTGGGGAGGTGGCAGGTGAGGTGTAGAGTGTGTTAATTAGCTCACTGATGAGGGCGAGATGCATGAGCACCATCAGCCCGCCGTGACCTGCTCATTTCTTACTTTATGCAGGTGTCTGAGAGAAGGCTGCTTTCTCAGGGTAGGGTTCTTCAAGTCAGCTTGTTAATTCAGCCATTCTGTAAGTTAGTGCCAGGGAACTTTGATTTGTAGATTTCTTTTTTTAGTGTTGTTTTGTATTTATATTTATATTCTTTTTTAAAAATTTACTTTAACATTGAATCTTGTGGACGTGCTAATTAAATTAAAGCTGCCTCTTGCTGTGTCAAAGGTCCGTGCCGTGTCTTGGGTGTGTGTTTGGACAGTGCCTTAGCTTCTTTTGTATAGCTAAAATGTTTATATCTATTATAAGAGAAGATGGTGAATTTTTCCTTGCAGAAAATGCTTTAAATTTGCATGTGTTTGTATCAAGCTGCATTTGAATTAAGATATTGGTACCCTGAAGCACATATTTATATTCCCGTTTACCCCTTGCTACACCAACATACGTTGCAAGATTTTGAGCAGCCAATTGCAAGTTTGAAGGGATTTTTTTGGTTTTTAATTTGGTAAATTTCTGCCCAGATTCCTTGGCATCTTCCTGGAATATTGGTACCAAGTACTGGAATGCTTTTCCAGGCTGGCAAGAGCTGTAGCTGGTAAGGGATTCATTTTACTTGTAGTAGCTGAGCTAGGTCCCTTCAAGCTGTGTGGGAAGTACAGTTGGCTGCTGAGCAGAGGAATATTAATTTCCTTTCCTACCTCGGGTGCTGTTAAAGCAATTACAGTGAGCAGGAACAGGCCAGAACTGCTCTGAGATGGTGTGTACTGCTCTGCTTCTCTGGCTCCTTCAGAGGACATGGCAAGGTTTCCTAAAGGTGGTGCTTCCCTCGGTCTCTACCCTCCAGCCTCAGAAGTGGAATGTGCTGCTTTTCTGTCTGCTGAAGGTGGTACATGAACCAGCACAGTGATTTGAGAGAGCTTTCCTTGTGGGAATCAATCTTGAATCAAGGGAAGGAGGATTCTGTCTTGGAAAAGCTGTTCCACTTCCACTCGCAGAGTTGTGCACCTCCTTTGAATGAGCTTTGGTGTAGATGTGTGGGAAATGTGTTCTCGGTGGGACTCGGGTTTGGTCTCTGTTGCATTTGTTTCAAGATTCGGGGCACTCCTGGGAGATGGGAGGAGGGAGGGTTGAGAGCACGAGCCTTTAAAGCCAAGGTCCTTAGGAATATGTCATAGGTGTGGGCTGGAAATATACCCCAGCATGGAAATGGAGGGGAGGTAGGAGAGCAGGACTGAACTGGGTTGCCTGACTCACTTTGTAGCACTGGAGACCAACTGGAAAAAATCAGGAGTTCTCAGGCTGTGTCATGTCAGTAAGTGTGAGTTAGAGGGTGACAAATGTGGTGATGGTGTAACAGAACCCAGTGAATGTTAACTGTGAGCATCCATATGCTGGCCTGACCTGGTGATATCGGGGCACTGGTTGTGTTGGTGATGTCACAGGCTCTGTTTCTGAAACATGGCTCTATCCATTTGAAAAAGATTATTTCCTTAAGAATAAATATTGTCAGTCTAAATTAACTAATTTCCATTGGGTTATTCTGCTTGCTCTTGGGTAGGGTTTTTCTGTATTATATTTTAAGAGTTCAACTTGTCTTTCTGTGCATATAACCGTAAAATTGCTTCTCTTTTAGCAAAATTGTAAGATGTTTTCAAACACCTGTTGCATGGAGGAACATGATCATTTCCTATTTGGAGAGATCCAGTAAACAACGTTTACAGTTTGAGAAACTCTGGCAATCATGGTTCTTGTAGTTCTGGGTGCAGGCGGAATTCTGAAATATGTCAAGTGAATCCTGAACAAAGCAGTTCTGACTTCGACACAAACATGCTTCTGTCACGGGCTGACTGGATTCTGCTTCCTAATTCTGCTTTTGTCACTGCCTCTTGCAGGGATTTACCTCAGTATGGGCAAAAGCAGTGGCAATCCTATTTTGGGCGAACATTTGATGTTTACACCAAGCTCTGGAAGTTCCAACAGCAGCACCGGTAAGGAAATGTTGTAGGCAGATGTGTTGGGTGGGTTTAAGTGCAGCTTTAATCTCTGGAATGCCCAGGGCCCCAGCTAAGATTGAGATTTCACTGTGTTGTTCAAGCATGAAGGGAGGGAACAGCAGCTTCCTGCAGTGCTCACAGTCTATTGAATTAAAACGTTGCAGAGTGTTCAGTGTGACTTTTTAAACAATCTCTTTTGCTCTACCTGAATGTGTGGCACTTTAATTTCTTACTGAGGAAGTGATGGATTCTGCAGAGCAGAATCTGGAATGGTGTGAAGTCTCTTGCTGCAGCGTGGGCTCTGATCCTTCACACCTTCCTCTGGCTGCATAGTCTGAGTGTTCTCCGGGGAAGTTGTGACCTTTTGTTGTGTATTTTGTGCAACACACTTATGTCTGGTTCTGGCAAGTTTATGCAAGATAAATGGCCCTCGTTGTGGGGTTTGTGTGCTGTTGGCTCTAAGGGGCTGCTGCTGGCAATGCTGCACCAGGAATGAAAGCTGAATTTGGCCCTGCAATGGCTCTTTGTCTTGTCTGGTGGGATGTTCTGGGAAATTTGGGAATCCTTTTAATCTTTCTTTTCTCTCTTGCGACATAGACAAGTATTGGACAATCGGTATGGGTTGAAGAGGTGGCAAATTGGGGAAATTGCTTCCAAGATTGGGCAGCTCTATTACCATTATTAGTAAGTAAGCACAGAAGAGGATTCAGTGGGCAATGCAGGGTTAGTGGCAGCTGCATGCCGAATGTCTGGATGCTCAGTCAGGAGGAGTCAGTGATTGGGCTGAGTCACCACGCCTGATTCTGAATGAGGGCTGCATGGGGTGCTGCAGGGAAAGGCCCCTGTGAGCCTGGTGCCACACTGCTGGTCACACTGGTACTGCCCAAGGACTTCTCTCCTGCCTCCAAAGGGTCTTGCACGCGTGCTGCATCGGAATGTTGCACAAAAGTGTGATTTACAAGTTTGGGAGCTTCACGTTCCTTTAAACTGCTCCGTGACCCCGTCACCTCTACGCGTGGGTGCACGATGGGCAGCTGGGATTGTTACCTGAAGTGGGATCCAAGCTCTGCCATCTGCCTTCCCAGAGCGAGAGTCTGCCTTTCCTAGGATGGCCCTAGAGGAGGGAGTTGTGCCCTGGCTGGGCAGGATGGTGGAGGGGCAGGGAGGGAGGGCTGGGCCTGGCTTTGCTGGGAGGCAGCGAGCTGACGGCCCTGTTCCCCGCAGCCTGCGCACCTCGGAAACCAGCTATCTCAACGAGGCGTTCTCCTTCTACTCTGCCATCAGACAGAGGTCCTACTACTCCCAGGTCAACAAAGAAGACAGGTATGTCTGAATGGGGGTGGTTTTCAAATCTAGAAAGGTATGAGGAAGCAGCAAGGAGCTATAGACTGTAGGAACATAACTAGGATGAAATCCATGTTGTTGAAGGAAGTTTCTTTTAATCCTTCTGCCACAGTTGAAAAATTCGGGATAAATAAGAGCTTTGCTGTGTGACTGGAAGACTATTCTGTTCCCTGGTCTTGGATAGAAGGCTATTAGCCCCAAAGTTTTGTCATTTTAAATCCTGAGCAGTATCAGTGCTGGGAGCTGGACCGCTGTGGGTGGAAGATGGGTCAGCTGGGCTGAAGCAGAGGGATCTATTTGATTCTCATCAGGGGAACAGCAGCTCATACTGCAGTACAGCAAGGTTTGAAGAGCCAGCCATGATATCTGAGTCCCATGCCCCTGTCACATAAGGAGGCTGTGGCTTTCCTAAATTTTTTTTTATAATAAGAAAAAATTACTCAATTTTAACTGAACCTCCAAGCAGGCAGATGGCTATTCATCACCACATGAGTTCCATCAGAACCCTTAATCTGCAGGTGTTCAGCCCTGCTGTGGTCTTCAACTCCTCCTCTCCCTTACCCCTGCTACCTGCCTCTGTTCAATTTTAATCTCACATTTGGCTGTGATGTTTTTGTTGTTGTGTCTAGGCCCGAATTAGTGGTTAAGAAGCTGCGTTACTATGCAAGGTTTATAGTGGTTTGTCTCCTGCTCAACAAGATGGATGTTGTGAAGGATCTTGTAAAGGTATGCTAAAATCAGGGTAAAGGTGCTGAGGGGTAGGAGGTTGCTGATCCTTGCTTTTCTGCTCTATCTGACACGCAGCACAGGGAATACCTTCTGTGATTCAGGCATTTCATAATGGCACTTTCAGATCAAATGGTTTGGTAGCATTGTTTGAACAGCAAGTAAAAATATTCCAGTAGCTGCAGCCCAGACAGGGAGGTGCCCTGGAAGTGCAGCAAGCTGCTCCCCACAGCATATGCTTCCCAGCCCCTCTGACAGCCTCGCTTCAAGCAGTTCCTGGGCTTGACAGCTTTGTGTAGGTTGTATTGCTGTCTGTGTCACAGCTCCCTTGAACTGCAGACTTAGCACAGCTAAACCAGCCACACCAGCCCCTTTCTCAAGGTATTTAAAGTTCCTTGCAAGCTGAAAATTGAGTCTTTGGTATCCATAGCTTATGGTAATAACCAGTGACATAGCTGTGAGTGGGATAATTATACTTAACTCCAGATATTCTTTGCATTTGGACCTACGTAAAAGACAATTTGCCTTGCCAGAACTCAGTGTAACATTGGCATTCTGTCTGCTGAAGGAGCGTGTTTTGGCTGGCATGTTAGTCAGGAGTGTGCTGCATATGTTCTCAGGGAATTTATTTATTTATTATTCTTAAAGGCCAGCACAGCTAACCAAATATAAGCTTGCTGACTGCCTGTTAAAGCCTGGTTTTAAGACTGACTGTGTCTGTCTCCGAACTGTTTACATCAGGAGCTGTCAGATGAAATTGAAGACTACACGCATCGTTTCAATACCGAAGATCAGGTGGAGTGGAACCTGGTTCTTCAGGAAGTGGCAGCATTTATTGAGGTGAGAATACTATCCCCTGTAGTTGTTTCAGAGTTTTCTGCCTTGTTGATGGAAGTGTTCCTGCATCACCACATCTAGGAGGGGAAGCAGGTGTGCCAGTGCAGGGGCAGTATGCCCGTCCCATGAGTCACTGACGTGTGTTCACAGGAATATTTCAATACTGCCAGAATGGGTGGCAGCATTGTCATTCACTCTCCTCCTCTGCTATTCATTCCTACAAAGGGAAGGCAAGCTAAAGTAGGCAAACTAAAATTATTATGAAAGTAGGAATATTTCGTTTATTCTGCATGAATTTGTAAGGTTGTTGATGACATTTGACCTCCTCAGGAGTAGCAAAGCTGAAGCAGAGTTCCTGTCATTGGAGGCAGTATGCTTTTCTCTTTGCTGTACCTTCATGTGCTTGTCCCCTGTGTTTCATGCAGTCCCTAAGAACTTTGCTTTTCCAGGTGGGAAGGCTTTACCCTGTAGCCTGCATACAAATACATAAATGCGTGTATGGCAAAATCATTGTAAAAATCTGTCTCATTTGTGAAATGTTTATTGTAAGTGCCGAGACCTGTGAATTCTCTCTGACTGCAAATCTGTATGCTTTCCTGAATTCTTGATTTATTCTGGTTGCTTTTTTTAGGCAGACCCTGTCATGGTTTTAAATGATGACAACACCATTGTAATCACCTCTAACAGGCTTTCTGAGACGGGAGCTCCGTTGCTGGAGCAGGGCATGATAGTGGGACAGCTTGCTCTTGCAGATGCGCTCATTATTGGGAACTGCAACAACCAGGTAAAGGAAATTCTGGGCACCTGGGTTTGCATCTTTGGAGTCCCCCCCATGTCATCCCTTCTGATCATACAGCAGCGATTCCAACAGAGGAGAACATTGAAATATTTTTATTGTGATGATTGCAGTGGTAGCAAGAGGAAGAGGGTTCTCAGAAATAAGAGCTAAAAATGAAATGTTAAATATTAGAGCTGTGGTATTGACCTTTTATTGTTTATATTCAACATGTCAGTTAAGTAGATACAATTGATTTTCAAGTACTGGATTATTTGTAACTACATTCAAGCATGGGAGACGTCTAAGATACATCTAGAAAAAGCTTGACTTTAGCTTTGGTATGACTCCCTCCAGCTTGTTGCAACTTCAGTGGCAACAGGAAGAGGTTTTCAAGACATTTTAGGTCCTATTTTTAGATGATAATGAAAGTGAAGTTGTACAAATATCATGACTTCTCTCTGAGCTCTTTTCAGGTAGGCAAGGGAGTTGTATTTACACTACACTTCATCTGTCTTTGTCAGATTTTGTCTGGATTCATAGTTCACAGCCATTTCAGCAGCTGATTTGTACACATCCCAGAGAAGCCTGTGGTTTGGAAGCAGGGGTCTGCAGTGCTGGCAGTTCAGTAACAAATAGACTTTGTCTTCTGTGAGCTCTTCCAGAAGTCATTCACAACTGTTTAGAGGTTCACAGATGACCCTGACACATCCCTGAGAGCAAATGGCCTCGCTGGTTGCAGTGGGGTCTCTTAGCTGGGTAATTCCAGAGCAATTCTGTTTAAGGTGTATCTGGCACAATAAACCGTGTGACTCTCCTGCAGGTGAAGTTCAGTGAATTAACAATCGACATGTTCCGAATGCTGCAAGCCCTGGAGAGGGAACCCATGAACCTGGCATCACAAATGAACAAACCTGGAATGCAGGTGAGTTCCACTTCAGTAACAGACCTGGCAGCACATCTTAACTGGGTGTTTGGTTTGGTTGGTTGGTTTTAAGTAGTGTTTTCCTTCAGTATTGTGGCTGTGCAGCGCAGGTGTAACTTTCACTAGAAATTAGTGAAGAGTAGCTCAAAGCCATGGACTCATCAGATTACTAAGTCATCTGAAAATTAATGTTCCCTTCAAAGAAAGCATCGAGTGTTCTATCTGGGGCCAAAATAAAAGATTTTAAATTCATTTAATGGAGATGAAGTGTGAATTTTGTCATTCATTTATCATTGGGTGATACTTGAGAGAGTAAGAAGGATCTAGTTCACAAGTTTCAGTGAGAAATAACAGAAAGTTCTGCTTTGAATGCTGTGCATCTTGCTTTGCTGTGTAGTAGGAAATGCAGAATGGGCAGACCATTTGTGTGGGTAGTGTGTTGGAGATGAGCATTCTAATAAGCAGAAATTTAGAGGGTTATGAAACTGCTTTGATACTATCTGGTTGTTGGGGGTTTTTGAGTAGTATTTTGTTACTTTCTTTTAACAGGAGTCAACAGAGAAGCCAGCCAGGCGGGAAAACCCCCACAAATACCTGCTTTATAAAC
This sequence comes from Regulus satrapa, assembly GCA_013396955.1. Taxonomy (NCBI): domain Eukaryota; kingdom Metazoa; phylum Chordata; class Aves; order Passeriformes; family Regulidae; genus Regulus; species Regulus satrapa. Next base: position 167,534 of record VWZN01021641.1, on the reverse strand, counting down.
CAACTTTTAGCCAGCTATATACATTTTTAGCAGCATCATTTAAGGTTTGTGAAATCGGTGAATTAATTTGTAAGAAAAAAAAAATATCCAGGACTGTTTGTGAGACTGAATGGAATGTGGCTCTCCACTGATCTGAAGAATAGAAAAATTTCAAGAGTATTCTTTCATTTCATAGCACGCCAAGCACAAACCAAAATCAGGGAAGTGCAACAGGAGATGATTGCTCTTGAGCACTGTATAGCTACTGAATCTCCAGTCCTGTATCCCATTTGAACTGTAAACAGAGCTTCCTTTGTGGATTTCTTGGTAGTTGGGATCTGCGTGGATCTTGGCAGCTTTGGGGCTCCATATTTTGGAGAGCCTCAGATCTGGATAGATAGTGAAAGAGTCTGTGTGGAAGCAGATGCTTTCTCAGTGCTGCTCGGAGCTCTGATGTCGGCCTAGAGGTTTGTGTGGAGAAAAGTTACAGACACTTCATCAGGGGTCTGTTGGAAGGGGTGTCTGAGGTGGGGCAGGGCAAACCCACGCACCCAGGGCAGCGTGGAGGGGAGCCAGAAGCAGGAGTAGCACAGCTGTAATGACAATGTGTTTATGAAGGTGATGAATCAATATTAAAATGAGCTTGTACCTTTCTTCCCTCGCCACCGGTGCCCTTGTTCCAGGAGCTGCCTGCCAACAGCGTGCTGCTGATTTACCTGTCTGCCACGGGCGTGTTCCCATCAGGTCGTTCGGATAGTGAAGGTACAATAAAGGAATGCTCCCTGTCATGAACAGGGCTTGAATTCTCTTTATGTTCCAGGACAAGTGACCGAGAAAGATGTCACAAAGCTCCTTTTAAAAGACAAGTCAATTCGATTCTCCTGTCTCTTAGTAAGATAGCCTTTATTTTCCACAAACAGTAATAAAATCTTTGTGTTTTAATTAGTGGACATTAACCTGAGAATTTTTCAAAGGACACATTCAGCTTTTGATGCATCTGAAGTATTAAAAGCCTCCCAATTTGGAAGACCACATGGCTCAGTTGATGCATCAGCACAAAGTTCATAAAATGGCTCAGTGGCACTCTGTGATTCTTTCCAATGCCCAGCACCAGGAGAACGTGTGGCCAGGACATGGGTGGTGGAAGGACTCAAGCAGCTGCAGGGACTGGTCTATTTGCACGCTCATTAACCTGACAATTCAAGCCCTTCTCATGATTTTTGACAATTCCCCTCACTTCACCCTCCTGTTCTTTTCAATCTAGCAGAATATTTGGATGCAGCTGCAATGTAAAAGCTGAAAACTGGTTGGCTGAAGTAAACACGGTCCAAAGATCTGTTTCTATAATCCAAGAAAAAAAAATCAAAATAACTTTTTAACATCCTAAATATTGTAAAAACCTCATCTGTTTGAGACTTGCATTCCTTTATAAGATGCATGCTTTGTCCTCTCCGGTGCATGATTTATAGAGCTCTCAAAATGTTAAAAGAAACAAAAAAAAAAATCCCTGTCAGCTTTGGATGGTGGCAGTGATTTTTTAAAATGCTTTTAACATTTTCCTTCTTGCTGCAGCTTGGTGATAGGTCCTCACTGGAGTGTGTTCTCTGGAGCCTGTGGTGTGTCCCCCTCTCTCTGCATGTGTTGTTTCAGCTTAAGGCCTTGTGGTAGAGGCATCCAGGCTCAGTCCCAGGAGCTGCACGGCCCCAGTGCAGCTCTCACTCAATGAATCCATCACAACTGCATTCTTTTAATAAGGTGCTGTGCTCTGCACACGGCTCTGCCTTATTAAAAGGGAGAGCAGCTGCAAGTTGCCCTGTGCATCGCCTGCGAGCTGTGTGTTTGGCAGACCACGTGAGGTGTTTGTAACAGTGCTAAATTAATGTTTGTTCTGTTCCTGATTTTGTATCCCCAAAGCTTCCCTTAAATGGAAAGGCGCCTTGTATCCAAACCTGAAAAAAAAATTGCATTTGGTGGCCAAATGTGGGTCAGCCAAGTCTGCAAATGTATGACAGAATGAGGAAACCCTAATGCCTTATTCTACTAAAGTTAGTGACATTTCATACCCATACCAATGGCAGAAATATTTCTTGGTATCTTGTAGGATTTGATATTCTTTTATAGCCATTGCTTTTGTCTTTGCTCTCCATCAGACCTTCAAGGGGTAGCTCAGTTTTTCAAATTCAGCAGAATATCCAGCTTACAGTGGGAACACATGTCCAGGGAGTGTGCATGGGAAATGGTGAATTCTGACTTTGAAGTCTTGAAATACAAACCTTTGCTGCAGATTTGAAATCTGGTTAAAGCTGTTTTGTCCCTTTGTCATTCTCTGAGTTTACTCCCCTTTGCAGTGTTAGAACTGCAAATGACAGTAGTGTTTCTAGTCTTTTTGATTCATTTAGCCTTATTTTTTTATCAAATTCTGAATCTGGAATATGCAAACTCATATGGTAATTTTACAAAGGTATTGATTTTCCTGTATCAGACATGTAATGGGTTTTAATCTTTTTTCTCTATAGTGTGACAGGAGCCAATGCTTGGATCATTTGCTTTAATGTTTGTGGGTAAATAGTGAATAATTAAACTAGAAGTTATGAAGTTGCATTCCTTGCTTCTATTTGATAGATGCTAACATTTCTAAAAAGGAATATGCAGTTAGCGAAGTCTCCACATCCCCCTCTCCCCTCCTTACAAGGGCAGTCGTTCAGATTCCCTTCGTGTTTTGGGGTTTGTTGCTTCCTCCCTTCCGTGTAATCACTGAATGTCTGCCAGGGGTGAGTTGCCCCCGCTGATTTTGGCTTCCTTGTCCCCCGTGAAGGTCCGTACGATTTTGGGGGTGTGCTGACCAACAGTAACCGGGACATCATCAACGGCGACGCCATCCACAAGCGCAACCAGTCCTACAAGGAGATGCACTGGTGAGTGTCCTGTGCCCAGCTGCAAGTTCTCAGGAGCTCGTCTTTCACAGAGAAAAATGCACCAATGCCTCTGGAGTTCAAACTCCTGGGTGCAGGACGTCACAGTGGGGATTGGCTTGAACAGTTAGAAATGAATATGCAGCTTTAAATTATTGTTTAAACCCTTCGACGTTTCTTATGTGACTTAATATAAGTTCTTAATTGCTGGCAAACTTCAGATCAGTGGTGAATGGCTTCTCGAGAACTTAAACATCTGAACTAGTAAGAAGTCCCACGGCCCACGTTCCAGACAATAGTGCAGTTGCTCTCTGAGAATGAATCTGGGGACTGGCACATGGGAAATCTGTCTGCTTTTATTTGGGCTGTGGGAACTGGTGTGGCTGAGACACCTGTGCAGTGTCAGAGCTGTGCAGCAGCTGTGGGGCTCTGAGGTGTTCCTTTCTCTGTGCAGCCTTCACCCTGGAGATCTCTACCCTTTCACCAGAAAGCCCCTGTTCATCATCGTGGATTCTTCCAACAGCGTCGCCTACAAGGTAAGGCCCTTGGAGGCAGCTCCTCGTGTGGTAGGATACAGTGCCAACCCCTAGTTAGCTTACACTTTTAACGGGCTATTTTTTTAAACAGTTTGTATTCAGTCTTTCTTTTCTTTTGAGGTTGTGCATGCTAGTCAGGATCTGACCCTATGAATAGGAACAAGAAGGAGAAGCACATGAACAGCCGCTCATTGGAAAGTAATAAATCCTCCTGGAGGGAAAAAAGGTTCAAGATTTCCAAGGTCTCTGGTGGGAGGTTTACTTTTGTTTTATACCAAAGACAAATCTCGGTGTGTGTGCATGGGGGAGGGAGATAACTAATGTGCTTTTCTTTTTTCCAGTCATCCAACATTCAGTTGCTTTTAAGCAACAGAAAGGAGTCAAAGCATTGAGCCTGATCTTGTAAAACACGGGGTGTCTGTGTCTGAAAAGTGTCTGAACCAAGGAAGTAACAAGCCTCAAATTAGCATCCAGTGTCCCTGTAGAGTGGTGTTTGCTTGGACACTGAGCCTCCTTCCTAGGGTGCTCTGGACTTACAGTAGAATTGCTGCATGCCAAATCACCTCTGGGAATCTGCAGTTCGGGTAATACAGAAGCAGGCATTGCACTCGTGGTGGCCAGTTGAATCTGGAGAGCATTACACATGTATTTCATTCATGAATGGGGTAATAAGGTTGTGCTATATCTGGGGAAAGTGCCACTTCTTCTGTGTTCCTTTTTATAGCTCCATTATGTGCAGTGAGGGAAGGGAACATCCACAGCTGCGTTTCAGAGGAGGAACAGGGACGTCTAGTGGCCAGAGGAACTTGTGCCTTGTTCAGTGTCCACAGGCTGTGCTGTTTGTTTTGAAGGCATGTGCTGGCCAAGGAGAGGTACTAAATCAGTGGTCAGTGTGATTCAGGATAGTTGTGTGTTGAGCCAGGGAACTCCTGCCTGACAGCCAGATAATGATCTGGCCTCCCTGTCGGGTCCTTGGTTTGTTGCAGTGTAATGTATCTCAGAGGACTTTTTAAGCACCACTTGATTTAAATTCACCGCACTGGCTTCAGAGCAAATCTGCTTTTTCTTGAGTTCCCTTCCCCATTTAAATGGAGGGAAACACAATTGGAATGATTTACTTGTCTTTCTGAGAAAGTCAGCATTTGGAAGGGATTTATTTCCCCATGCTGTTTCATTTTGGGGTAACATCAGGGGGCTTGGTTTTCTTTCAGGGGAGAAAGGTATGGCTTGTGTTTGGGTTTTGGTTTGGTTTTGGTTTTTGTACCGCCTTCCTCTCTAATAGAATTGTTAAAAGATGTCAAGTGGATCAACTCTGTAAGAGAGCAAGGCATTCCAGCTCTGGACAGCCTGGGCTTCTGTGTAAAGCTTAGAGCAAAGGCCTGTTTGGGAGAGTGGATTTCCACGTGTAGATTTGTAGGTCTTGTGAGAATAATGTCGAGTGTTTACAGTAGAATTTGATTGTTGTATTACATTTAAATTTGATAACTAAGTTTTCTTTAGATGTTGTGGGCACACAATAAGGAGCTCTGTTCCCTCCGTTGAGTTTCTTTTCCTTGTTCTGCAGTGAGCTGGCAGGGGTGTAAAACCCACCAGTCTGTTGAGCCCAGCTGGTGGAGAGCATCCAGCTCTGCCTGTGTGGAAGGAGCACAGAAATGTGAGCCTGGGAAGTATTTCAGGACAGGATTATAGAAGTGGCTGCTAGGAGCACTGACCCAGATCAGAACAGTGTGGGCAAAACTGCGAGGAACCTGAAAAAGAAATATGTTCAGCATTTCAGAAGTGACATTCACCTTCCCCATCTCTTGCACTGAGCACAGGCAGACGTGTGAGGGGACTGGTTTAGATGTCCTGGTTTGTTTCCCACTGGAGGTTCATGGCAGAGCTCTCAAGGTCAGTGTTTGCAGCCCTCGTACACTCCTGTCTGTGGCTGTGATGGGCTCCTTGTCCCCAGAGTGCCCTGACAGAGCTGTCCTGTGACTGTCCCCCGCGGGGCTGGGAGGTGTCTGGAGGGTGAACAAAGGTTCTGTGCCACCTTGTGAGGAGCTGAATTTTCTCCACGTGGCTGCTCTGATCCTTCCTGATAGGACAGGAGCTATCCTGACATTTAAATGTCACTGCCAGCAGTACTGGCAGGAACAGCCACAGCTCACACATCCTTTTCTGCAGCCCCTTCCTGCTCTCCTGCACGCATCCCCGTCCTCTCCCTCTCTCCGGAGGACTTAAATGGTGATGACTGAAAGTAAGTCCTGCCAGGAAGTGACTTGCCAGTTTGTCAAATCAGCGGCACTTGAACAGCTTCCTCCCCTGTATATTTAGCTGAAAGTGGAAGATAACTGCAAATCGAGCATATCTACTGAAAGCCGTGATTTTTTTTTTCCTAACACTTCCATTTAAATATAGCTGTCTGTGTGTTCTTGAAGGTTACCACTGCATATGTGGATGAAATAATATTTTTAAATCAATATCTTCCTGTAGCTGTGGTTTTCTAAGATCGTGGTAAAATGCAAAGCCTTCAAACCAAACCAAACCAAAACCTCCAGCCAGTGAGAATGCAAGGCCTTTGTCAATGATGTGGTATAAACATTAGCTTAGCAAAGCTTAAAGGTGAAGTGACTTCTTTTGGAGATGATGGGCAGTTCTTTCTTGGAGGGAGATGTACATGACATGCATTGTAAAAATCAGCAACGCTTCCATTGGAAGACTTGAACACTGAAGTGAAAATCCAGTCGAGTTTGAAACAAAATGGGGTTTATCTTTTTGGTGTTGTCCATGCACTGAAGGGTAGGGTATTCCATATCCAGGCCTTCTGTCAACATCTGGATTGCAGGGAAGGTTTTCCTGTCTTAATCTCTGCTGGGACAGAGTCCAGAGTACTCTTGGCCAGTGCCTGAGACCCACAAGTGACCCAGGGTGCTCTTGGCTCTGTTGGTCTGCAGGGCTGTTCTCACTGGTGGCGTGGCTGCTTTGGTCTGTAACTGAGTGACATGTGATGGAATTAATTAAACAAGTCAATCTGCTCATGGTACTGAGCATATGAGTTACTGGAGAAGGTAGAACCTTGCCAGTGTGTGTACAATTCAAACCAGCAGTGTCTGGGCTGACTCCTGACCTTTGAAATGTTTCTTTCACCAGTTCCCGGGCTGGCCTGTTATTACTGTCTGCAAGGGAATTGTCTTTGTTTCTTCCTTAGACAACAGACCTTAGTAGCCAGCATTATCAGTCTTCCCTGGGCTCCTAATGAACCAGGAGGGATTTTAGCACTACTCAGCACTCTGTCAGAGATAGGAAATGTTTTATTTTGGTTAGACTAGATTTCTGTCTCTAATATTTCGCAGATTTAGATCAAATTAATTCTGTAAAACTAATATAACTGAAACATACTGCCTGGAAGGGAAAGTTCATTTGAATTATGCAGAGGCCAAAAGGAATTTAAAAACTACATTTTTGATAATTTTACACAAGCAAATACTTGTGGTGCTTGTTACGCTTGTAAACTGCAGTTTTAGGAGTCTGATCTGCAGATATGTGTGGGGCACTCGTTTGCTCTGGAGGCAGGGTTTGAGTCTGTGCTCTGAAAGGATGCAGACACAATCCCATTTTCTGTAGCTTTGCAAGCCTTCAGTTTTAAGAAGGCAGTTGTGGTGACAGCCATGAGGTTGTGTGCATGATTTTTGGCCTTTTTCCCTTTGTGATACTTGTTTACCACCAGGCAGATAGACAATAGGACTGTTACCAGGTAAATACTGGTGAAAGTGGACAATGGTGGTCTTTCAGGTTCTGGAGGAATTCCTGTGCAGTTGGGCTCTTTGGCAATATTTAAGGTGCTGGTAAGGGGGGCACGAAGTGAGTGCTGTAAAATGAGGGTTCAGTACAGCAGATGTTAAGGTTGTGACATACTTGCTTTAAAGGAACCTCACTTTAAAACTTCTCTGGGCCCTCCTGTTTCATCAGACATAGTTCCTCCTGCTAGAAAGAAAAAGGGAAAGAAATTTTGACTGAGCAGTTCAGTTGGTGTTGAGGGAAGATGCTAAACCAAATTGCTTTCACTTTTACTGCAGAACACGTTTTCTTTTATTTTTAAGTAATGTATTACAACTGAAAGCCATATTTCCATGAAATAAGTGTCTGCCATCAGTAGCAATAGAATGAGAGAATTGTAATTCCTTTAAAATGGAGATGGTTATATTCCTTCTGTGCTGTGATCTCTGAGTATGTGAACTTGTCAGGCTCATTGCCAGTGCTGAGCTGCGTGAGGGGCATTAGTGTCTTCTTAATGTGATTTGTACCCTTGACTTGCTGAATATTCAAGGCAAGCAAAGTGACCACCAATACTTCAAAATTCTTATCTGTTACAGAATTTCACAAACTTATTTGGACAACCATTGGTGTGCTTGCTTTCTCCAACAGCATATCCAAAAGCATTACAAGGTACGTGCAGTGTTGCAGTTCCCAACAAGCTGCAGTTGCATCCTGTATCTGTCCCAAACAGAACTGAGGCTCCTCAGGAAAAGACAGCTTTCCACTGCTGGGTAACCCCTAAAGGAGGTTGCCAGTCCCTAAAGTAGTAGCATAAAGTTTAGCTGTTGCATGTGGTAAATAATTTGTTCCAACGCTGATGATGTTTCTACAGATGGCCCCAACAAGAGCAAGGAGCAAAGGCTCTCCTACATGGAGGCCGAGGAAGGCCCAGCCCAGCGTGGGCTGATGGTGCTTATTGCAACTCTGGGCAGCTTTAGTGCTCCCAGAAAGGGAGAGGAGTGGGTTAAGGTGTCTTGGTGTTAATGCACATCTCCAGCAAGGCTTTATTGCCAGTCATTGATCAGGCGTGCACGAGAGAAGGTGTAGCTGACACACAGGGTTGGCTCCTCCGTGAGGGAATTTAGCGGGTGGGCGACTTCGTTGTGTGGCAGGGACAGCGTTTCTGTTTCATGTGCCAAATATATCCCTTTGTCTATTGATTTATTTTTCCTTTTAGATCAGTCTCAGCGGGGTAGCCTCTTCACACTCTTTCTGAACAATCCGTTAATGGCATTCCTGTTTGTCTCTGGATTATCAAGCATGCGCCGAGGATTGTGGGAGAAGTGTCAGGATTACCTCAGAAAAATCAACCGGGACATTGCCCAGCTGCTGACCCACTCCCGATCCATAGGTACGGCCTGCCCAGCCCCAGCTGAGCCTTTCGGGGAGGATTGAGCCTTTCTAAACCCAGCTTTCTTTGCCTTCTGTACAGATCAGTCCTTTCTGCAGTTTTTTGGGGATGAATTTCTTCGCTTGCTTCTCACAAGATTTATCTTCTGTTCGGCCACTATGAGGATGCACAAAATCTTCCGGGTAGGCAGGGATGTCTGTGCCTTTGGGGGAGCTCCAGGCCGGGCCTGTAGGAGTGCCCTGGCTCAGGTGGGAGGGTCCAAGGGCTGCGCAGGTCCGGGTGACCTCAGGAAGGTGACTGATGCTCACATGCCGTTCCTGCAGCTTGCACCGAGGCTGTGCCTTTGTGTCTCTCCAAAGGCAAGAAGCCTTTGGCTTGCAGGAGCCTCAGCCCTGCACGAAACACAGCAGGCACACTCCAGTTCAATTATGTCACTCTGGACAGCCTTGTCTGCTAGGAAAATTCCTCTTTATGACTTAACCAAAAAGGTATAGAACAAGAATATAAGAGGAAATGGGGAGGAGTGGGTCATTATTTCTGGAATATATTCATGTGAATGGGTTTTGAAAGGTCTTTGAAGTATAAATGAATAAGCTAAATAAGAAGATGGTATTTTTCCTCCCTGTTGGTTAAAGCTGTGCCAACAGAGAAGTCTGCTCTGGATCTACACCATGTTATGTGAGTGTTGGCATATAAACTGCCTGCTCCATTTTAAATATTGCAGGGAAAAATGGGACTGGAGCATTGAAAGGTGCAGTATTCAGTTGTGGAACTGCAGACGTCCAGCAGCTCTCCAAGCCTAAGTCAGCTACCTGGGCTGCTCTGATACCAGGGAAGAGAAGTAGGTCTGTGTTAGTGGGGAGAAATTTGCCCCCAGTGTCTTAGATATTTGTTTTAGGATGAGATGAATCTCCCACTGGAGATGCTTACATGTCTGTAATTTCAAGAAATGAACTCCAGCCTAGTAGGTAAGTACAGGTGAATATTTTTATGTCTCTTTTAGTGGTTTCGTTGTGTTCCGGTTTTTTTCTGCAAAGTCTCAGTGAACATACCAATAACTATCTGAGATGAACAGGCATTTGTATTGCCACTGTGACCATTTCTGAGTCAACAGAAAGAAAATTCTAGAATATTTTCTGTCTCTGTGCCATACTGAACAGATTAGGGTGAAATCGGCCTTTTGCAGTCTTCTTCCTAGAAGGTGTGAAAGTGAGTGTCTGATTGTCTTTGTTTTCACTGTCATCTAGCAGGAGACTCGAAATTATCCCGAATCTTATCCTCAGCTGCCAAGAGATGAAACGGTGGAGAACCCTCACCTCCAAAAGCACATTTTGGAGCTGGCTTCCATACTGGATGTTAGGAATGTTTTCCTGGAAAACACACTCGATGACTATTAAAAGAAACTGTCTTACTGCAAAGGGGATTCCCTGGCCACAGATTTTGAATGGTGCAGTTTTATAATGTGAAAATCATAAAAGGAAGTACTTGATTTTATTTTTAAATTTAGGACCATTATTTTAAAAAGTAATAATAAACAGCTGTTAGTTGAGCTGTTCCATTCTGTATGGGGTCAATTTTATAAGCAGAAGTTTTCATGTCTTTTAAATGTTAAACTAAAGAATCACTAGAGGTTTATTTCTGGTCTTGTGGCTGCCAACCACATTTCCAACAGCTGATCCTAAGCATAGAAGTATTATTGGTTACCTTTAGCCCACATTTGTGGAAATCCTTTATTTTTATACAATTTTAAGAAATTGGAAAGAGAAAAAAAAAACAACAGAAAAAAACCAATATTTTATCCCCAAAGAGTTTGGATTTGAAATGGTCAAGATGGAACCACACAGTGCAAACCAACAATAGCAATAACACAGATTCCTTCATAACAAATATATTTTTTCAGTCTTAGGCAAGTGAGGAGACAAAACTGTGGACAATTAAATTGCATTCGGAGCAGTGCTTTGAAGTGAATTTGTAAAGATACTTCATGCTCCCTATAAGTTTGACGCAGCAGTTTCCTGTGTGAACTGTGTACTGCTGGCCAAGGACCTGGTTGGGCAGGTGGGCAAAAGGTGAACAAACTGCAAACTCTGAAAGTCGGCCCCCACCTCTCGCTGTCCTGCCCCAGGAGGAGGGGCCGTTCCTCGGTCTGAGGTGCTGTTTAGAAATCCCAGCATTCCAGCAGGTGTTAGCCCTCCTTTGCGTGTGGCCCCCTGACAGGAGCTGAGGGGATGTGCTGTCGCAGCCCCTGCTGTCACCCGTGGGTCTGACCCCGCCGTGCCACAGCCCCGTGCCCGGGAGAGGTGCTGATGTTCCCCTGGCAGGTGAAACCGAGCGGGAGCTGCCATAACCCCCTGGATGCTTTGCATGGCCCAGGAGCTCAGCGTGGCTGTGTGCCCGAGGACAGTGGCTGCCCTTTGGGAAGGGGCTGGCTGGAGAAGGCTCTTGTGGCCGCTGGGAAGAGTGTGCTGGCTGGCGCATTTGGGACTGCACTGCCTGCTCTGCAGAGCTAGAGGAGCTCTGGCAGCTCCTGGTGCTGCAGGGTGAGCAAGGGTGAGGGAACGGAGATACTTTATTAAATGGAAAAGCCAGTTGTCACTGTTCCATGGGCTGCTAGAAAAGAAGCGAGAGGACAAGTCAAATCAGTGCTTTTTGTTGAACCCCAGCCATGCCTCTGTACTTAGGTGGGAACAGTGCAGAACTTGGTGATTGCCATGGTGCCCTGGCAATGCTGGGTGCAGAGCATCACCCAGGGTGTGATGTGGTCAGCCAGAACAGCACTGGTGGATCCATTCTGCTGAGGGAGCACAGTGTGGAACAGCAGGAACGGCTGCAGTGTAGCTGGGGAGTTTGCATGAAGGTTCTTTGTAGCTGGGCTGAAGCTTGCACCATCTGTTCTTTATTTCCCAAGTGTACAAAATCCTGTGAATGCTTGTGTTTGTCCTAAGCAGTCTTGAAGCTGGTACATTGAGACCCCTCTCCCCCCAAACACACCTTGGTGCTGCTCTTTGGACTCTGGCAGGACTTCATTTCCCAGGCTGTGGAGTCTGTTCTAACGAGTGTGTGTTCATGTGTGTGCATGTGTGTGCTCGGCGTTTGTGTGTGTATGTACAGTACACATACATCTACTGGCTGGTGTAAATTGTAAATATGTATATATGTATAGGTACTTGTATATGTATTAAAAAGAATGAACCACTACAATGTCTATATACAGAATTTATATATACACACATACGCCATGTTGGGTGGATTCCACAAGGTGCTGCGGATCATTTGTGCTTGTACTAAAGGTTATGGCTTTTCTGCCGCTGTAATTTGCTTTTTCCAGGGACTTGCCCTTGGACCGTGAAGTAATTGATAACTGATTCCAGGTAGAGGAGCCCTTAGGCAGGGGAATGGGTACCCCTGTATGTATGACAGTGAGAAGATCCGTGGATTTACTGTGAAGCTGATCCCTGCCTTTCTGCCTGGTAGGAGGTTCCCAGTTGTTAAAACGTGGGATTGTGTGCGGAGGCTAAGGATGCAGGAAGCCTTTAATGCAGCAGCGAGTGAGAGGCAGGTTATCTGTTATCAGGAGTGCCCTGCCCGCTGCTCCTCTACCAGCAGTGTTCAGCTTGCATGGGAAAAGGGAATTGAGTTTTCCCCAGCTCACTGCCTTCCAACCAAATGCTTTTGCTTTGCTTTAGCTTTTGCTTTGATGAAGCTATTCTTGTTTTGGTTCCATCTCTGTGGAAAAGAAAAGAGAATGCTGTTTCCAAGCATAGGAGCGATGATGATGATGGTGACGATGATTCCACTTGTGTGGGCTGGTGAACCTCTGGGACATTACTTGTGAACTGCCTGGGAAAGCCTTGGTGGTCCTCACCTTCCTTTAGCCAGGCTGAAGTGGGGAGTCCTTGCTTGTGACCCGAGAGGCTTCTACCATTTGCAGCCCTTCGAGGAGGTTCTGTTTGCTTTTTGCCAAGGTAGATCTCATCAGAGAAGAATGCACTTTTTAAAATACAAAACGCCCTGAAGAAGCTGGAATGTAGGAGGAGAATATAGGCCTTGAAAATTAGTTCAGAAGTTGAACTTAGCAGCAGTGACTGTCCAAGTCAAAAATTAATTCTTGAGGTACCTAATTCTCCTCTTACCTGCTGATCTTTGATAGAAGGTCCAGTGCTGGGACGTTCAAAGATAAAGATTTCACTCCTGTTGTGTTGGGAGGAGTATGGAATTGTACTGTGGAAGCAGAGGGCTCATCCCCTCTGTGTGCTCTAGCTGTAGCTAGGATGAGTGTCTGGTCTTGGATTTTGAGCCAGCCCCTTCTTTCCCACCCAAAGAACTGCATTCAAGATGAAATGTTGATATTTTCCCCTCCAAGTAAAAGCTTGTCTTGTTTGAACTAAGTCATTCTAAACTTGTGCTACTGTGTGCTCTGTGCTATGGTCGTAGGTACCTCTCGGTGTATGCTTGTGTGTACTGAAGAAAATCTGGTTTCTGTATCTCGCAGTCCTCAGTGTGGAAGCGAAGCAAAGACTGAACCATTTTTAAGTGAGAAGAGAACAAATCCTTTTCTTCTCAGGCCTGATGCCTTCCCTCTTGTCTCGCTCTCCCTTTCTCCATGTATCTTTATTGCTTATATTAGCGGAGAAGACTTGCCAGCACCAGGCAATGCCAAATTAAAGGGGTAAATTCTGCATGTAATACATTGAGAGGACAAGGTGAACTGGACCAGCTGTGTCCTTACAGGACTGCTCCTGCCTGGCTCCCTGCTCCCTGCATGTGGTGTGCTCAGATGAATCCTGCTCCCACAGTAGGTTTGTGCTCCTGCTAAAACTGGCTTTGGAACATGTTGCCAAAGTTGCTGCTGTTGCCTTTTTACCCCTTTGACTTCTCAAAATAACAGTGGTAGGGCAGTGCAGGGTTAGGAGTCTTTAATGCTCTGGTTTTTAATTCCTCTTGGGATGTGATGTGTCATTTTGCTTTGTGCTCCAGCTAAGTGGAGCACTAACTTCCATGAGCTGCGCAAACAGGATTTGCTCTCTGGAGTGCTTTCTTGAGAAGTTTCAGGGCCTCTTTTTGAGTTCATCAAAATAATATCTGTCAAGTCATGACTGACTAAAACCCTCAAGACTGTTCCCCAGGGAGATGTGCAGAGATGTCTTTAAAGGATCATAGGAAATAGATGGGGGCAACAGGAAATTTGGCTTCAATTAATCATCTTCAAAAGAAGTAGCTCTGGTCAGGCTTCTTCCCTAAGGATGGGATGGAAGTGCTGTTCCATAGCCCATCCCTGGCACTAGTTAGGAAGCACCTCCCCTGCCTCACCGCCTCCTGTGTCCTGTAACCATGCTGTGCTGCAAGTCTGCTCCTTCCCAAAGCTAAAAATCTTGGAATCTGTCTGAACAGCTGTTTTGTCTTGAGGTTTCTTTTGTAAAAGCTTTACCTGTGTCCGATTCCTCAGTAACTGTCCGAGTGCAGCTCAGTGGCCGAGCCCCACTCAGTCCTGCTGGTGTTGGGAGCTGCTCTGTGGTGGCTGTGGCTGCTCCTGGGGCTGAGGGAGTTCTGCAGGCAGGAGCAGTTACAAGAACAAGGGAAAAATTTAATATGGAGAGCTGAATCCGGCTCTGTGCGCCTCGTAAGGTCAGACTGGACACAGCAGCCGGGGCCAAGCTCTCCAGAGCAGATTATACCCTCCTGAAGGGGCCCTCTTCTATTTGTAACAGCAGGCTTTTAGAGCAGTACTGTTCTGTGACCAGATGTGTTCAGGTGCTTGGAAGGTCCACAGAGATGTGCTCAACAGAGCAGAGGACACACGTAACTGCTTCAGACTGAGGAGTGATTGTCAGCCACTTCTTGTTTTCCCATCTAAACCATTACTATGCCAAGACTGAGGAGAGTCAGTCCAGGATTTCTGAATCTGGCCTTTTCTGGGGTCAGGGACTGTCTGAATTCCGCGCAGATGCACGCATGGATGTTTTGTTGGTGGTTCGTTCCCCCTGGGAGCAGACCCAGCACAGCTTGCTGGCCTGCAGGAGCCCCAGCGCAGAGTCGCTCTCACAGCCCAGCGCCAGCAGCCGCTCCTTCCAGAGCAAACCCTGCTGGGAGGATCTGCCCCCTTGGCTTCACAGATGGCTTTTGGCACGCGTTTCTTAGCGCTCTGCCATTGAACCGGTTTGTTGGGAGCAGGATTCTGCCTCATGCAGGCTGAAAAGCACAAGTTGCTTCTGCCCTGGGCAAGGCCCAGCGAGAAGGACGAGGGGAGCGCAGGTGGGAGCGTTCGGGAGCGTTCTGGGAATGCAGAGGGACCGTGCCTCGGGCAGCCTGGCTGCCGAGGTACAGGGAGCGTTTTGCCTCTCTGAGAATCAAATTATTTATTACCAAAAGTAATTTTATAGTGAATTGGTTTAAAGTTATTTTACAGCTGTGTGCCTGTATATCGTATTTTGGTAAAAACGGATATTTTCCTTAAAATATATAGAGATATATAAATAAAACTTTTTTTGGAGCAAATGGACTTTTTTGCAAGGGATCTGTAATCGCCAAAGCAGTGTGATGCCAGAAGCGACTCTGCCGTCGTTCGGGGAGGGAAGAAGCGCGTTTGTCTTTCTGCTGGGCACCGCGGGAGAAGCGAAAGCCGCGATGGAACTGGGCCCTGCCGCTTGTCCCCGGCGGAGCGGACACAGCCGCTCCGGGCGGGCACCGCACACCGAGCGCCAGCCCCGCGTCCTGCTCGTCACCGCTTTTCCAGCCTTTCCAGAGACTTTGGAGCAGATTTTCCGTTCGCTTTTGTCCCCGCCGCGCCGGGGCCGCTCCCGCCCGGTGTTCGCGGTCGTGCCGTGTCCGAGCCGTTCGCTGTCCCTGTCCCGGCCGCCCCGGCCCCGCCGGCGGACTGTGCTGTCAATAAACTGTGGTAAACGCTCGTGCCCAGCCGCCTGGTCCGCTCCGGGCGGGACAGCGGAAGGGAGCAGCGAGGCCGGGAGAGGAGCGGGGCTGAGGGCGGAGCGGGGCTGAGGG
>VWZN01021641.1:132038-151582 GCA_013396955.1 Regulus satrapa | reverse complement strand
GCTGTGCGTGGGGCCGGGCTGAGGGGACCCGCCCGCTCCCCGGCCCCGCCGCGCCGCCGTTTGCGGCCGTTGCTTTGGGACTTTAACGGATTCTGCTCCGGGAGACGCGGATTTTTTTACGTGCTGTAACGGATGCGATGTTAAAAGCTTTTCTTTTACCTTTAAATGATTCGTGCCGGTGGGATTTTTTAGTGTGGAACCCGTTTGTTTGATTTGCAGGTGCTGCCAGGCCTTGAGGGCTTTAATGGCACTAGAAATGCAGTAAAGCGGTGGATGAGGCTCTGAATTGTCTCACAATTTGGAAGCTTCAGACAAGAGCGTCAGTGTATTAAACGACTGAGGTCGTGGCTTTCCAAAGGACCTGGGTATTTCAGGGCTGTCGAGCAGTAAAATGTTTGCCAAATTAAAGAAGAAGATCGCAGAGGAGGCAGCGGTTGCTCCCAGGCCCGCAGGAGCCGCCCGCATCCCCAGGTCTGTCAGCAAGGAATCGATCACGTCTGTGGGAGCAGACTCCGGAGACGACTTTGTGAGTTGCACTTTGCTTTGAAATCTGATTTCTCCGACAGCATTTTTATTACGGTTTTGGAGACAACCATTTTAAGTCTAGCGTGTGATTGGAATACCTGCTGTGGTGTCTTTGTAAGTGTATCTCGTAATGCATAAATGTATCATTAGCATGAGTGAATGCAAATATTGAAGCGACAAAGCTGTTTCAATACAGAACATTGATAAACAGACATAAAATATTGAATAAAGCTGTAATTATGTGTAAGATATGCATTAGTAAGATTAATTACTGAAGCATAGACTCCTAGAATGGTTTGGGTTGGAGGTGACCTTTAAGCTCGTCCACCCCTCCGTGGACAGGAACACCTTCCACTAGACCAGGTTGCTGCAAGTCCTGTCCCACCTGGCCTGGAACCCTGGGACAGGACAGCCACAGCTGCTCTGTCATTAGAAAAGCCAGCTAAATGCTGTTTTCATTTTACCTCTTGGCTTCCTGCTACTTGTCCTACCTGAGACGTTGTATATATGTCTCTGCTGAAACCAGTGTTGTTCTACTCAGAACTACTGTAGTTCCCCTCTTTCATTATAAACCATTATTTAAACGTGTGGTACAGTCCCAGGAGCGTATGGGTTAAATGAAACCCTGGAATGCTCTGGCATCTCTGCCCGGGATGGCTGGCTGTCACATTTTTGAAAGCCTGGATTAAGGCAGTGTCACCCCACTGATGGAGCCAGCAGCAAGTCTCTGTTTGCTGCCTACAGAAGTTATTTACACAGTTGAGCTTCAAAATTTATTTTTTATTTTTTTGAAGCTCAGCTAAAATTTCAGTTCTGTTAAGCAGGAAGTTGGAGCTCCTAATGTTAAAATACATTTTATAGTGGAAATACATTAGTCTTGTGTTTTTCTGAGTTTTCTTTTTCTTTAAAACTTAGGAAATGCTCACGTAGAAATTCTTTTTACTGTCTTGCCAGTTTGTAAAACAGAAAACAAATAATGGCAGTGACTGAAGTCTTGAGTGGTTTTCGAAAAATCTCCAGTAATTAGTTGTTTTCTCAATATTCATGTAACTGCTCTTGCTATTGATTTTTATGGAGAAAAAACCACCAGAGGACTCCTAAGTCAGTTATGCAGCGGATTTTGTGTGGACAGATTGCTGCATCAGGGCTTCAGTGGGTTGATCCCACCTGGAAAGCATTACTGCTTTTCTCATTACTTGGATTTTTGTGACTCTGCCCTTTCCTGGTGCCTGATTTGCTCCCCCTCAGTCACTGCATTCCCCCATCTCCTCAGGGACAGTTTGGGCAGACAGTTCCCAGCCCCAGTCCCTTCCTCCTGGCACTATTAAGCCCTTGCTGCTTTTCTCCTTCAGCATTTTTTACACATTCTGCTGTGCTAGTACAATTTTCCCCTCTATGTGAGAAACAAGTGTTCCTAGGCAGGAGAGTGATTATTATCCCAGGTTTAATATATGGCAGGATAACGTCTTCTAAATTTTGCAAGTTACAGAATGTTGCTTTTCTCTCAAGGCTTCTGATGGAAGCAGCTCCAGAGAGGATCTTTCATCCCAGCTGTTCAGAAGAAATGAACAAATAAGAAAACTGGAGGTGAAGCTGTCTGGTATGTGCCCTGATAAATATAAAACTTGTTACTTCAGGAAATTATTTACGTGGTTTAATTTATTAAAATTACATGGGGCTGGGGTCTTTTGAAAATTTATTTATAGCAGTCCTGTAGATTGACAACAAGGGAGCATCCAGCTTCATTAATTTTTTATGAAGGCAACTGGGTCTTTGCTGATTTCAACAATACATTTCTGTGGTTCCTTGGAACAGCCAGGGTAGTTTTCTGTCCTATGTTTCAAACAGCATCTGTCCCCACTCGTGTGCAATGGTTTGTTTCTCACGGGCTCTGAGCTTTCTGATGTTGACAGTAACACAGTGCCATCCTTAAAGAAAAGTGAGCTTGGAAATGAAGAAGAAAAAGAGAATTCAGTATAAAACAGTCCTGAGGCTTTTTTCTGTCGAATTCCTTGTTCTGTAAAGCTGTGGTGAAGGCTGGCACTGCTCTCCATCCCTGTTGTAGGGAGGGGCCCAGAGACTGGGCTGAACTGTGTTGTTCTGCTGCTTCCCAAAGCTCACAGGAGGCCTTGCAAAATTGGGAAAGGTTACAGCCAGATCAGGATTACTTTAATTTATTCTGGAGATTTATTTGGCTTCTGTTCAGCTCAAGAAAACACGGGCTTCGAAAATTATTTCACATTGAATTTGAAAGGCCCGAGTGCTCCCCTGCTTGCACAAGGGAAACTGAAAAGTGCTGGCTGAGTAAGAGAGGAGGCTCTGAGCATCAGGAGTCTCCTGCAGGCAACCAGCCAGTGAGGAATCCTCCTCTCCATCGTGCAGGAGCTGCTCCAGGGTGTGTGCGAGCTCTGCTTTGGTTTTATTCCCTGCCTTCGTGTCAGCTCTGCTGAGTGAGGGTGAGGGCAGTGCTGTGGGGCTGGCACAACGGCCAGGAATGAGCCCTTTCTTGCACCCTCCAGTGCCAGACACCTTTTCCTGAGCAGAGTTCAATATATCACTGTTCTGGGATGAAGGAAAAAGGGAGGGACAGTTGTTCATTCTCTGGTTCTGCTCTTGTCTGTGTGACTGACACCCCTGGGACAGCCCCTTCTGTTTGTGCCAACCCTGTGGACAGTACAGAACTATTTGCTTGTGTTCATTGTTGTGGTCACTCAAGTTTTCCTCAGCAGGAATGATTTTCTGATTGAGAAAATCATTGTCATTTGCCACTCATCCTTTTTTCTTTTTTTTTTTTCCTTTGGTTTTTTTTTTTTTTTTTTTAAATTTTTGTTTTATCCTAAAAATGTCCTTCCCCAATGTCTGTCCATTCCTGTTCTGTTCTTCTCCCTCCTCACACAAGATTATGCTGATCAGATCCGAAATCTGCAGAAGATAAAAGAGAAGCTTGAGAATGCATTAGAAAAGCATCAGGATTGTACGTATTTTCCTTTTTTTCCCTTTCGTTCCATTAAGTTGGAAATGGCTGTGGTTGGAAGGAAGGAGGTTTTGTGTACAGGTGTGCTAATGATGTTCTGTCAAACCGTGCACTTCTGGGCTGTTATTCACAGCACAAAAAGCAGCAGCAGCGTGTTGAACAAAGTTGTTATTGTACTCCTTCTGCCAAATGCGGGGCTAAGATGCAGGAAGGACCTTTTGGAAGCCCAGAGCTTTGTTCCAATCCAGCGAGGAGCAGTTCTGCTGTCTGCTGCTGGCCCTGGCTCTTGCCCAGTGTGCAAGCAGCATGAGGGAATGAGTAGCACAGTGCCAGTGCTACTGTCAAGATGGGGCTAATTACTTGCAGAAGAAGCTCTTTAAAGTTATAAATAACTTACAGAAAAGTGAGAAGCTATTTTAAAAGACGAGTTTTTAATCTAGCTGGTGGTTCTCTGTTGATAGCCTCCATGAGGAAGTTCCAGGAGCAGAATGAAGCTCATCAGGCCAGTCGAGCCAAGATGGCTGAAGGAATGGCTTTGGCCTTGGAAAAAAAGGACAAGGTAAGGGAGCTTGAGCAGCACTGTGGCTCTCGTGACCCTGATGTTTTAAGCAGGTGTTGCTGTTAAGTCAAATAATTGTTCAGCACTGTGTGTGAGCGTGCCAGGGAAGGAGGGAGTGCTGAGCTCGGTGCCAGGAATGGTGCAGGACTCGTCACTGCTCCGACTGTTCCGACTGGTTTTAGCCCACAAAAATTCCTAATGAAAGGTTAAGCTTGTGCTTGGATAAGCTTCAGTGGCAGTAGGCCTGTTGTCACATTTATTTTACTTGTATAAAACTTATGTATTCGGGTAGCACAAATGATTCCTCAGCCTTTTTCTATTCAAATGCTGACTGTTACTTTACTGTTGCTGTTTATTTTTTTAATCATTATCAAAGCTTAGTATCTGCTAACAATACAAATTCTCTTTTTTTCTTTTAACCATAATTGCTGTCTTTGAAAGTCTGCAAATTGATTTTTATATCTTTTTTCTCCTTTCTTTCTTTCTTGTTCAGGAGTGGATGGAAAAACTCGGTCAAGTTGAAAAGGTAATTAACCTTGGAAGTTTTTCTCTGGGGTGTAGAGTGTCTCTGTGTGTATTTGCAAACAATATTCTGCACATTTCCAACTCTATCAGGACTCGACTCTGGTCAGCCCTTTTTATCATTTGGTCTTTGTTGAGTGGGAGAGGCCAATCTTTTGCTTTTTGTTACCAGCCCAAATGCTTGGGGAGGTCTTTCTGGTTTTATTTTTCAGCAGGGAAGTAAAGAGCAATGGGTTGTGATGGGAAAGTTGTCCTTCTGTAAGGTGGAACATTGTCCATTTTTAAGAGTTCGGTTCAGATGGTCATTGGTGGCATTGTAATGAATTCAGATTTCTTTTTATGTTTTTTTGAAGTTTGGTAATTTGCACTGTGATATGAATCAGAAAGGATTTCTAGCTCTATGTGGAGCACCATCAGGAGCTGTATGGCTGCGAGACAAGATTTCTTTCCTAGAGAGTTTACCTAAACTCCCATTAACCTGACAGGAGCAAACAGATCTCCTTTGATTTCCTTTGGTTCTATTCATTTATCAGGAAAAGAAAATGCTTCAAACACAGTTACAAGAATTGCGGGAGCAGAGTTTGAACCTTTTCCAAAAACGAGATGAAATCGATGAACTGGAGGGCTTTCAGCAGCAGGAAATTGCCAAAGTTAAACACATGGTAAGAATATTTTAAACATTTTATTTCCTTGCATTTTTATGAGGATATTAAGTTAGCCCAGCGTTCATTTTATCAGCCTTTATGCTTGTACACAGCTTTGGTTAATGTCAAAATCCCACCAGCAAATTCTGAACACTATATTACATGGTTTAGTTTATTATCTCACTTAATTCAGCCCCCAAATTGGTTTCAATGAAAAGATTTATCGGTGTTACCAGTCATCTGTAATGCCAAAGACAATCTTCTAATATCCAGCTTTTGAAAAAGGAGGAGTCTCTGAGCAGAGCAGAGCAGGAGCTGGAGGCGCGTGCTCAAGAACTGACCGAGGCCAGAGCGGAGCTGCAGGAGGCGAGGAGCGACTCCTCGGGCCTCAGGAAGCATCTCCAGGACTTGCAGCAGCAGTGCCTGGAGCTGGAGGCTCGCAGGTATGGAGCTGAGGATTTCAGAGCAGCAGTGGAGGTGTTTTCCCTGTATTTTTACTTCGTGGTCAGTTCTGTCTCTTTGGAAGAGTTTATATTTGTAGTGAGTTGACTGAATTTTTGCCTCTGCTATGGCCATGGGGATGTAAATGCCAAGACAATGATAGTAATACTTATTTTTGTAAATGATTTCATTTTTTCATAGTTTGAATGCTTAACTGTCACTTTCTTTGGAAAATGTATAATCAAGCAGTGATTGATGGTGGCTGGTTTTAGGACAAGAAAATTTTGTTGATGCTTAGTCCTTTCTCATAAGCAGCAGAATTATCTGCTAAAGATTATTTTTCTGGAACGGTATGTCACTTGTTTTTATTCTCTTTCTGTGAAGAGATGAACTAATGACAGCTGAGACAAATGCAGAAAATAAGATCACTGCTCTGGAGTTAAGAGAACAGGAGCTACAAACTGTCATTCAGCAGCTTTCTGTAGACTTGCAAAATGTAAGTTTGAGCCAAGTGAGATTTGATTCAAAGAGCTCCATGTCTGCAGAAGATAGATTAGATATCAGTTATGTGGTGTTGGAAATTTAAGTTTCAAAGTAAGTAATTTCTCAAAATGTTTAGGCTCGAGTGGCTGGTTCTGGTTGTGAGAAGAGATTGGAAATGTTACAAGTGGAGCATGAATCGCTGAAAATGGAATATGAGCAACAGAAGCAAAAGGTGAGGTGCTTTCAGATGCATGTTTGGGTAACATGCACCCTTCTGTAGTTGCAAGTTTGGTGCCTAGAAAGGGTTCCAGGATCATACTGTCTTTTCAAATAAGACTTTCCTTTCTACTGGCATTTCCAGAAGTCAAACCACAGCAGATTAGCTGAAAGCTTCATTACAAAAAAAGATTCTGTGATTTCTCATTTTCACAGATGACTTCTGAATTTGCTGAGAGAGATAAATTTACTGAAGAGCTGCAGGAAAAAGTGTCTTCCCTGGAAAAAAAGCTAGAAAGAAATCTCTCAGGAGATGAACATGTGCAGGAGCTGCTCAAAGAGGTAATTACACAGTTAAAGGCTGCTTAGAAGTACAATACTAGTGAGTTGTTTGGTTTGGTTTTTTAGGTCATACATTGCTTTTCACCCATGGAAAGCAAGCTGCTGATGTCATAGAGCTGCATTTGTCCTGTCTGTGTTTTGGCACACTGTCTGTGCCGGGCAGCACGTGGCTCAGGCCTGCACTGAGCCTGTTTGTGTAGCTCCTGCACAGATGTCTGTGTTGGCCTTCCTGCATTGTCTGTTTGGACACTGCATCTGCCTGCTTCGAAGGAAAAGAGCAGCTTTTTGGCATCCCCACAGGAGGTGGAACCATTTGGGAGTTAATCCTTATAAGAACACTGAATGCTTCTCCTTGCTCTTTGGCAAGGCAGTGGGGCAGGGAGGGGAACTGTTTGCACATAGATGTGCAAACAGATTTTTGTATGCTGAAAACCTCAGCCTCCAGAAGTGCTAAACAAAAGCTGAAAACAGAAACTTAGCTGTGATAATCCCCTTTCTCTCATCGCTTCTTGATCTCTTTCTCAAGGGCTGATGCTCCTGCTCAGAGTCAGCCTGGAGCAGTGTTTTCCCAGCTGGGTCTTGGGGAGATAAGGGGATGTTTGCTCTTCCTCAGTCAGGGTGCCTACAGTCACAGCTGTGACAAAAGGACTCGGCTTGGTAAACTCAAGGCAGTTTAAAGTTCATCTAGAGATATTACAACATTCTGTCCCATTTTAGTTTGACCTTATTAATGAAATAAAAAGGAAAATTTTAATTACCTCCCCCAGCTTATGTCTGTGTCCATCCTTCTTTGTGTTCTTCACCTCAATGTAATCTTCAGAAAGCCGCCCTTGAGCAGAGGCTGGAGGAGAGCAGGCAGCAGGTGCTGAGAGACAGGACACAGCACAGCGAGGCTGTGAGCAGGTTGGAAACACAGGTGAGAAGTTTTTCATTTCACCACAGATTCCCGCTCTTTTTATCCTCTATTTCTATTCCTCCTCTCTTCACTGCACCCCCTGCCAAAGGTGGGACTGCACATTTAGTCACATTTAGTTTTGAAAGAAGAATAATTGATCCGTGTCTGGGCATCTCCCCACTTCGTGGCTGGAGGCGGGCCTAGAGGTGAGGTTTTGTGCAGATCCTCCCTGTACTAAGAATCAAATGACACAAGTGCAAGCATTGCTGTGGTGAAGATTTTCTAAAACCAGCACGTGTCAAATAGGCAGCCTTTCTGATCTCTGGGGTTTCAAGGATTTAACATTTGCTTTCCCCTCCTGGGCCACTCTGTATTACACAGACTTTTTAAAATAACGTAGATGCCAGTGGATAAGGAATTTAATTTGTGCTGTAATTTTAGAATAAAGAACTGGAAGAGAAACTACAGATTGCAACAGAAACATTGAAAAAGAGCAAAGAAGCAGCTGCTGACCAGGATCTGAAGATCCAGAAGCTGGTGAGTATCCTGCATGTTTCACCAGTAACAGACCAGTCTTCAGCATCCCCAGAGACAATCACTTCTCTGTTTTGTTATTCAAGTGTTTGTTTTCTTGCTGTCTGTCTCCTGAACTCTGGTCTCTGAGTACATGACACTGCTGCCAAAGGAATAATGTTCCTCAGTTTGAGATTGTCCCATGAAATGGTCTCTGATCCTGTCAGAATTATGTCAAAATACCTTTTTATTAATGTGGCTTTCTTTATTTCTCTTAAGCAAACTGATCTAGAGGATGAAAGAAATCAGCTGCAGCAACAGATTTTAAGTGAGAAACATCAGTATGATCAGAAAGTTACTGGGCTGGAGTCTCAGATTGCTGCTCTTGAAAAAGCTTGGGAATTGGATAAAACAACAACTCAGCACAGGATAGTAAGTACAGAAACTGGTGGGCTGTGAGAGTCTTCACAATGTGATTTTAACACAGCTTGTTGTCTGAATGTTCTTATTCAGCACTCCTGGCATCATAATAGAAGATACCATACCTTGAGGAACTGAATATGAGCAAAGCATGAGATGTGTTCAGTTGTTTAAACAAAGCATTAGAATAATTGTACTGCATATTTAAACACTCTATTTCACAGAGCCAGCTGGAAAAGGAAAATGAAAACCTCAAGGAAGGCAAAGAAGGGTATGAGAGTTCTTTAAAACAACAAGAGTCTGAACTGAACAGGCTAAAGGTAAGGGCTGAGCTGGGTGCTGGCATTGTCTTGGCACAGAGCGAGCCTGGGGAGCAGGAACCAGCACAGTGGGTTACCTTCAGTGCTGGGAGGCCTCTTATGTTCAGGCTGCAGGCACTTGGGAGCTGTAAATCATCTCTGGTACTCAGCAGAAATGTGTTTGAGAAGCATTACAAAGGGCTGATCCTTTTTTGAACCAGAATGCTTGGGTCTGCCTAAATCAGGCAGAAATAATACATTCCCATATTGTCAGGGATGTGAAGAGCTTGGAAATCCATTTAGCACTGGTGAATGCAGAATGGTTCAACATCAGATTCCATTCTGTGTTCAAACCAGAAAGTTAAAAACTTTAATTAGTTGGGTGTTTACAATTTATCCAACTTTGACTGTAATTTTAGATGGTTGGAATTTTTTCCCTAGCTACTTCTGGATGCACAATTGGAATACAAATCTGTGGTAGCAAGGAGCTACTTCTTTTTAATAGAGACTTGAAGCTGAAACATCTTGTAAGCATTGGGTTTGTTTGGGTTCTTACATCAGTTCTGCGTTGCTCTTGCATATGCAGAGAGCAGCAGTCAGTAAACAAAACTAACTCATTTGGAAATCCTAGTGTGTCAGAACACTCATAAATGTAGTCCTAATAGATTTGGGATTAAGGATGAGAGACTGACTCGATTTAATTGTCTCACATAACCTGTAAATTACTTCTGGTTTGCAGAATGAGATGAGCAGCAGGGAAACTGTCAGTGTGGAAATTGCCAAAGCATTGGAAGACACACGGAAACAGAGAGAGGAATTACAACAGCAGGTTGGTTAATAATATCTGGTTTAAAATGTATTTCAGATGTCCCAACCTTTCAAAGAGCAGACCAAGTTGGATTTATTTATCCTAACATTCAAGACCATAGGTCAGAATCATGTCCACAGCCTGTGAGACAGCAGTGGTTACCTCAGTAAACCTGAGGCTGTTTCAGAGCCCTGTAATCTGTTAGTTCTTCCAGTATTAACTTCAGTGCTTGTTCCTGAGGGCAGCATTGTGGAGGTGATGCCTGCTGAGCCTCTGAAGGATGCTGGATCTTTCAACACCCCCTTCCTGGTTTTGTAACTTTAATGACTTCTGTTCATCGTTTTTCTACTTTGAAGGTTTCACATCTGAATGCCCTCATAAAGGAGAAAGACCAGCTGATTGATGAAAAATGTGACCTGCTGCTGAAACAGAAGGAGGAACTGAACCAACTCAGTCAAGGTTAGACCACACGAGTGTCCTGTATCCCAGACAGCTTGAAGTACAGTCTCTAGTTCTGGCCTTGCCCGGTAGACTGTATTTTTTCTAGATTTCTTTCATATTTAATCTCTTAGAATTCTCAAAATGGTTTATTGCTCACTAACAACTGGACAGTCTCTCTTCTATCTTTCTGTCTCTTCCCTGGCTTTCTGTCTTCATGACAGACAGAATGGTTTACCAGCTCCCATCTGCTGTGCAGCACTGGTACTAAGCAGGTCTCTCCTTCCCCAGAGCATGAAGCTGCCTTGCTGCAGGTGCATCAGCTGCAGCTGGACATGGAAACCAGTCAGAGCCAAGCAGCAGAGAGAGAGGAAACGGCAAGAAAAGAAATTGATGAGCTGAAGCTGCAGGTACAGGAGTACCTGTTGGCCAGAGAGCATGAGAAAAATGTGAGTACAGTTGCAAATCCATTCTGTCAGACTTCCTGGGAAAAGAGGGAGGTGTGCAGGAGCCCCCCAGTTCTGTCCTGCCTGGACAACCAAAAAGAAATCTGGCTTTCTCCCTGGGGAGTGTTATTGTGCTGCAAATGTCATATTTCTTCACTGTTTATTTTTATAGGTTTTAGAACTGGAGGAGTCGACGAGGGCCTTGAACAATGAGCACTTCCCTTCTCCAGAAAACTCTGTGGCGGAACAGAACGGAGAGGTGGCAGCTGCAGATGTCATTCAACTTCAGAAGGATAACAGAGAGCTGGAGCAACAAATTGCTGAGAAAAACAAGGTGAACAAAACCAGCTGGTACTTTCCCCTTTTAATTAGGAAGCCAAGTTAATTGGTGATGCCATGCTGCAGCCTTAAAAGGACACCCTGTCCAATTTGCATCCAGTATGCTGTGAGTAAATGCTTTTCTCTGGATTGCACAAGCATCTACCAACCATGAATAAAAACTGCAACAAGAGCTGCAGGGATCCTGATGTGTTTTGGCAGAAAGATGCACCAAATGATATTATTTACAGCTTTCCTGCAGAGCCCTTTAGTGTGAGTTGGGTTCAGTTCCACGGTGCTGTCACATGAAAGCCCAAGTGTCCTGTCCCCTGCCTGCTGCTGTGTGCAGCTGGCAAGGCAAGGCTTTCAGGTTGCTTCTTCACAGCTGTCAGTGTTGGTTAATTATTATTTCATTCACTACTCATTTATCATGGGCTTTTCCAGGTACCTGGGGGTCCTGACAATGAATACTGTGTTAAACTCTCCTTTGCTGTGCTTACAGATGATAAAGCAGCTTCAGCAAAGAATGACAGAACTCAAGAAAACTCTGCAGAAAGAGCTGGTAAGGGTTGTGTGCTTTCAGTCTCTTCAGATGGCACTTGCTGGCAGGTGCTTGCACTGTCATTCCAAAAGCTTGACTGCTAGCTCCCCTTTTATCCCTCTGCAATGGCTTATCTCTCAAAAAAAATCTATTACAAAAAATTCACAGAGGTTTTAACAGCATTATTTTTGCTCTGATGTTGAAAATTATTCTGAAGAAAGCCCACGGTTGAAATGCTCAGAGCAGGTTAGTGACAGGAGAAAATGACAACTGGATACTTTCCACCAGGGAGCCAGTTCCATGCTGGTTTGGGTACACAGAGCATTGGCATCAACCAGCTCCTGTCCTGGAGTGCAGGGAGAGCTGGAGACACTTCTTTGCTGTGACCCCACGAAGGATGAGGAGCTCTTGATGCCCACTTTGTACCCACCTCTTTAGATATCCTGAACCCAGACCCCTCCCAGTGTCAAGCTAACAGCATCTGCAATGTACTTCTCTTTTTCTTCTGTGGTTTGTTTTATTTTTGGTAGAAAATAAGGCCTGACAGTGAGGTACCTGAGCTACGTGCAAATTCTGAAGTGCCTAATGCTTCTGTGACTGTCACCAACAACTCTGACTTGAACGACTCGAGGGAGATCAACTTCGAGTACCTTAAACATGTTGTATTAAAGTTCATGTCCTGCAGGGAATCTGAGGTAAAGGTGCCACTTACCTTCTCTTCCTTACATGTGTCTTTCTCTAGAAATTGCCCCCTGTCACCTCCTAAGGACACTTTATGCCAATTCCATAATTTTACAATTAAAAGGTATACAGTGGGGGCAGTAAAACAAAATAGCTGACAGCAATGTGTTTGGAAGAAGGGACTGCTGTGAACTACATGAAAAGGAAATGTGAGTTTTTAGGAGGTAGTTACATCTGGGTGTTGGAGATCTGCATCTACAAAAGATTCCCTCTGCACTGTTCTGAAGAGCATATGGAGTATGAAATTAGAGTGGCTGTACATTTAAGAAAGAGGAAATAACCAAAAATACATAAATCACTTCCTAGTGGTCTGCCAGAGGTAATTCCTTATTGCATGGGAAGTTCCTTCCTGTTCTCCACAAGTTGTGTTAAAGTTAGAAAGTCATGCCAACAAAACAGTGAATTGCAAAGCCAATGGTAAGGTTAAAAAAAACCCCAAAACTGTAAAATTTCATGGTATCCTGAATGCTTGGCTCTGCCCTATGCCCCAGTTAGACTGGGGAGTTCATGTGCCTCAGGGTGTATTTGAAATGACAAGAATCTCTCCTGCCTCAGGCTGCTTTAAACTGTTTCTCAAAGCAGGGCCCAGGCTGCTTCTCTGCTCTGGCAAACCAGGTTCCCACTGTGTGCTTTCTCCAAAACAATTGTCAAAGAACAGAAAGCCAGGAAACACAGAAGTAAGACACAGTGCACTGAAACTGGAATAACAGGAGGCTACTGGTCTGCTGAACTCCGTGACAGACCCACAGAACTCTGCTGCTCCACAGGCCTGAGTGTGGAGCCCAAGAGCATCGTAAGCAACACAACTCTGGTTTCTTTCAGGCATTCCATCTCATTAAAGCTGTGTCTGTGTTACTGAACTTTTCACAAGAGGAAGAAAACATGCTCAAAGAAACTCTGGAGTACAAGGTAAGGATTCTGTGCCTTCTGTAATCTCTCATGGGATTCCCAGGAGACAGTGAAAATTCCTAGATGCTGGGAGACTAGGAAAGGTGTCTTTTTTCCAAGTGTTAGCCACAATAATAAATGTAATTTATTATTAAAATGGTAGCTGACCACATGCATGCATGCCAGGAATTGTCCATTTCAGTGAGGGAAAGAGCAGCTTTCTGGTGCTCAGAGGAGTTATCCACAGCTTTGCCCAGTGGATTTGATCTGTGGGGAGAAGCTGGAAGCTCCTTGGCCAAACAGTCAGCATTTAACAGCCTGAGCCTAATTCTGGGTTGGCTCTTTTGACATTGGGCTCAGACACGGAGATCTGTGTCTCCATGGGCTGGGATCTGCATGGCCCTGGTTAGGGAATGCTCAGCAGTGAGTGCTGCCTCAGCTCCAGGTCCTGCATCATCCCTGCCCACCCAGGGAGTCGGGATGTTCAGTCTGCAGATGAAGAGGTCTCTCTGCCTGGTTCAGGGAACGCTGTAATGCTACACTGACTAATGTGTTTAAATGACTGCAGAGTTCCGATGTGGAATTATTTTAAAAGAATATATGGAAGTATCATCTTCAGTCATTTTCACCTGTGGGAAGTGGGTGCTATTCCTTCCAGATTTGATTGTGTGAAGCTGCCTCCACTTCTTCTGGAGTCTGGAGTCTGCAGCATTCTGATTTTTAAATAGGCCTCTCCATCAAATGATGAGAACGTGGCTATGTTATTTCTTTCTCACGTCTTAAAAACGTGGAGCCCGTGTGATGTGTGTTGTGCTGTTGTGTCCTAGATGTCCTGGTTTGGGTCAAAGCCATCTCCCAAGGGCAGCATCCGACCGTCTATCTCGAGCCCAAGGACTCTGTGGCCTTAAGGGAACCTGAAGGTGGCAGGCAGTATCCAGGCACTTCTTTCTGTGAAAAGAATGCTGAACACACTGCTCCAGGTGTGTCTTAATCACTGTCATTGCAGTATTTTGTACAAGAACTTCTGGCTCTGTTTACAAAACTAATAATACTGTGCAAGGAGACATTTTCACTAGAGACTGGAACAGCTCTGGGCTGGAGTCAGGGACCACCTTGGTGTGTGTGATGGGAGCAGCTCCTTGTGCTCATCACTGCTGGTTCCTGGCCCCAGAGGGTTGTGAGGAGCTCGCTGACAGCAGGGCTGCCAGTTCAGTCTCTTGGGATGGTGATTCCAGCTGCTGTTCCAGGGTGCAGGAGTCCAGTGACTCTGGGCACAGAAAAGCTGCTTGCCTGGCTGTGGGAAGCCAGCAATGAAAAATGTGTTGGCAGAACAGTGTTGAGAGTGGGATGGTTTGCAAAGCCTTTCACAGGACAGGAGCAGGAGCTTTAACCAAAAACGAACTCTGCCTTGCCTTCTAATACTGACATAACTAACGGTTGGCATTTTTTCATATCACTGTGTAATTTAAGGTGCATTTATCCTAGCCTGCAGTCCTCAAGGCTGCATGTTGATGATTATTTAATTTGAGAGCACAACTTTAGAGTTGTCTGATTTTACTTTTCTTAAAGAAAAATAATATTTAAAATGGTCTTAATTATAGTACCTAATCCTCAGTCGCCTTTAAAACTAATCCATTAGCCTGTTCCATGGGTTGTTAGCAGTGGGAAGAGGGGTAGGAAACCATTTTAAATTTTTAAAGCAGAGTTCCAGGTATTGTAAACCCACATTGAAAATTAGCTTTTATTTTTAAAGAAATGAAAAATAAAAATCTAGTGACAAAGGGTGGATAATGCTGGTACTAAACACTTAGATTAATTTCTTTTTTCTTCTAAATCTGCTAGCAACAAATCCTCATAACCAGGATCTGCCTCTTTGGTTGTGGTTTTCTGTACTTCAAATACTGATGCAGCTTAAAAACTGTTATGAATATGTTAACTGTGTCCTGACTATTATGGTAAAAGAAGTGCTGCTCATGAGGGGTTTGAGGGCAAAATTCAACTCTTAAGTGAACAAGTGATTCCAGCAGCTTGTTTTGCTCATACAGTAAGGAAAGGGGACCAAGGTGGCACTTCCTCCCTGGAAGCACAATTTTGCCCAGGGTTATTAACACCACTGCAAATTTTGGATCCAAATGGGAAGCAGCACTAAGTCTGACTTCTCAAAACTGAGACCTATTCCCAAAAATCTACATGTGTACGGAATTCAGTGAGCACTCTCAGTTCTGGGAATTCTTTTACAAGTTCCTACTTCTGTTAAATACATTCAGGATAAGCCAAGCTCTCTCCACTGGAGCTCCAGCAGGAGGTGAATGTGCTGATGCAGAGGATCCCGACCTGCTGGTCTCGCAGCCAGCCCCAGCCCAGACACAGGTACTGCCAGGAGCTGTCACTGGGCACAGGGGATGCTCCTCAGCTTAGAGCCAGCTTGGATTTGTCTGAAGTTAAGAAAACCAGCAGAATTTTTTGGTACACTAAAGCTTTTCCAAACCAGATTCGTGGCACTTCCAGACAGGACAGAGCATGGAGAGGTTTGGCCCTGCTCTACTGTGAAATTAGACAATCAAAAAGAAAGTTTATTTAAATTGTTTCTCTACTGAGATACAGTAGGGTCGAGTAACCCTGTTGGTTCTGGGAAGATTTTATTCTCTCAGATCTTTTCCTTTCTAATGTCCCTTTGCCCTGCCCTGTTTCTGTGGGACCAGGGGCCAGGACTCCCTCACCCCCACTGCTCCCTGCTGAATGACCATTGGCTTTATGCTGATCCTGCCTTCAAAGGTTACTGCTGAACAGTAAGGAAAGCAGGACAGGCAGCCTGGAATGGAGTGACAAAGTAAAATCTTAGGTTATCTATTCACTAACAACTTCAGTTTCAGATCCCAAAGCTCATACAGGATCAGCTTACCATAAACTAGTTCTTAAGTGTTGAATTTCTCTTAGGTATCAGAGCAAGACTGGTGTGTATACATGTATTAAAAAGCTAATGCACTTTCCCTTGTCTCAGAACAGTGGCTATACATAATCCTTTCTATCACCATTGGATTTCTTTCCTCTTATGCTGTAAATATGGATTGTATGATGAAACACTATGAAATTTGTGGTGCAATACATTTTGGATCAAACCCCTAATCTTGATTTGTTTCTTTTTATGGTTCTGGTTATCTCCCCTGGTAAGCTATAGCTCTTTAAAATTGCCTTTTAAAGCGTGACCCGAGCCCACCTTTGCCCAGGGCAAGGATGGGGTGCGCCAAGGCCACTCACAGGGAGTTGTGCCACAATGAGGTGGCACTGCTGCTTCCAAAACCAGGAACAAAGAAGCAGAAACTGCTGCTCCCTCCCACCAGGAACAGCTGCTGCTGCACTTTGAGCAGCTCTGGCAGCGAGGAGGGGGTGGAGCTGGAGCTCCCGAGCAGCTGCTCCTTGGTGCCAAAGGGCAGGGAGGCACCGGGGCAGCCAAGGATCCTGTCCTGCCTGGGACACCTCTGGTGCAGAGGACACACCAGTGCATAAATCACAAGTTCTGAAGCATCTTCTTGACTTTCTAGCGTGGATAAGAATATAAAAACCAAACCTGGGGTGATTATGTGTCCTATTCACTGCAGCTTAGAAGTCTTGACTGGAACAGCTGAGCTTGGTCTCACTCCCTACGTCCAGGACAGAGTTGGATTTGAGGACAAATTCTCTAAGTAGCTGAAGTTAGGAGCAGTCCTACAACGGTGGACACTGGATTGGACTGGGTTATTGCAGGCCTGCTTCGGAGTAAGCGTCAGACTTACAATTTAGCTGAAAATAAGTTTAACTCACGTGATCCAAGAACTTTATTGATGCAGCAGGCACTTCACTTTACATTAACCCAACCCCAGAGTCCAACAGTCCTTGGCCCACACGTTCAAAGCCATTCTGAGAGCCCTTCTCCCACCCTCAGCTGCAGGATCTCGGCCTGGACACAGCTACCTTGGGACTAAGCAGGACACAGGGGAGCTTGTATCACCACACCTGGCTAAAGCAGCATCTGAAACACCTGTTCACTTACAGTAGGCAGGAGTGTGCCTTCTCTCTGCCTGGTAAAGAAGGGAGCAGGAGAGTGTCTTGGCTCCTATATGTGATAGTCGGAATATGCAGGAATACCTTTACTCTTCCCCCACCTTTAAGGTTAAAAGCATTCCAAGAGGAGGTTACTGTAGGATTTCAGTAGATTGCAATCTCTAATAAAGATGGACCAGTGTAATTTCAGCTCATTCCTTCTTCTGACTCCAAACCTGACCGTCACCTCTGTCCAAGTTAACAGTCTTTACACAGTCTTTCTTGCTGTGAGAACTCTTATTATGGAGCCCAGGCCTCCTACTGCCAGTGCCTGCGGGAAAGGAGAGAGGTTACAGAGTCACCACGGCCCACACAGAACAAACACTGCAGAGGTTAGCCACAGCAGGGACTCTGGCTCTTCACCAAAGCTAGAAATTGCCATTCTCCACACTCCAGCCATCTTCTGGATCTCAAGGGCTCCTGTGTTGCATGTCAGTGACAGAGCAGAATGCCTCACCTCTCATAGCCCTGAGGAGAGGAGGAAGGGCTCGCTTCAGTTTCATTTGTGTCCCTCAGTGTGAAGAGTGTTTCCTTCTGAAGTCTAGAAGATGGAGGTGCTTATGGAAAAATGAATATTTGGGCTGACTGCTGAAGATGGGCGTTTCCTTTGCAGCCCCAATCCCACAGAGCACAGGGGTATCAGAGCAGGCACACGGCGCTGGGGAATGCAAAGCACCCACCTGGAGCAGGACCTGCAGGTGCTTCAGGCAGGTAAAAGCTCCTGAGCCACCAGACCTGCCACAGGCCTTTTCCAGAGGACAGACTGGTGCTACCGCTGAGTGACTGCTCTGAGCAAGCCACGCGTCCCACCAGTACTGCCACAAAGCAGAGCACCAGGCTTTAAACCCCGGCCCAGCCCACTCAGACCTGCCCTGCTCCTTTTCACAACACAGGGGATGAGATGCCTTTCGTGTCCCTACAGGCTCTGAGGACCAGTCAGGGTGGTGGTGTGTCACCTCCCACGCTGGGAGCACCACCCATGCTTACCTGAAAGCACCCCAGCGGAAACAACAGGAAGGAAAAAAATAAAAAACCAAGCAGAAACATGTTCTTTGCTGTCCTGAGAAATTCCTTCCTCCCTTGTCGAGGCTTGGCAAAGCTGGTGACAGCAGCCAATAGCTGAGTGATGCTACACCAGCTTTACATACCACAGGAAAAAGCTCTGGGAAAAGGACACCAGCATCTGCAGGGGCTGCCCTGCACAGGGAGCTGCAGCATTCCCAGGGATCAGTTTTCCTAGGAGCACTGACAGCCAAGCTTCAGCTAAAGCCCCTGGAGTGGGGGAAGATTTCCCTTGGGTTCCCTCCCGGGGCAGTGGCACCCAGCAGCTGCTCCGGGGATGTGCCTCAGCCCATCCCAGCCAGGGAAGGTTCCCCAGTCAGCTGCTGAACACATCCCACAGCCCCTGTTTCACAACTGAGTTCCACAGACACACAAGAGGCCCCTGCTGGAATCCCTGGAGGCCTCAGCATCCTCTCCTGGGCAAACCAAACAGGTTTGCTGAACCCTGTGACTCAGCTGATGAAAACTCCAGGCCTGAGCCAGCCCGAGCCCCCTCAGCTGGGCCACAGAGGAGCTGCAGCTGCCCCGGCCATGCAGTCCCATCTCCACTCCCGTTCCTTCTCTCGGTGCCCTGCAGGCAGGGGTGCCAAAGGCAGCTGGAGCCTTTCTCCGGCAGCAGCTCCCTGCCCTCAGATTCCTCTCCCCATGGCACAGGGTAAGCTTTGAAATACAGGCAAAGGCTTTGAGGCTGCAGGCTCAGAGAGACCAAAGATAAAAGGAAACACTGAGCTCCTCAGGGATGAGGCCCTGCTTCTCTTCAGGGGCTCTCCTGAAACCAGTGACCAGAGAGCACGGCTGAGCAGGAGTGCCCCCACCACGTACCTTCTCATGCCACTGGAGTAATATTGCACTGCTGTTTTCTGTTGGCTTTTCAAATCCTTTATAAATGTACTTCATTAACAAATCAACGCCGTTTCTGTCTAAGGAATTCACCGCTTGTTCTATCTCACTGCTTTTAAAAGATGTGAGGACTTTAAGCATCGTTCCCTGGGCCTGCTCCTGGGAAGACAAGGCAAAGAGAGAAAAGTGAGAACAGCTGGGAGCGATTCCCAGGCTCCAGACTCGTGCTTGGCAAGGGACGGCCGTGCTGCGGGCCGGGTTCTTTCCGTAGGCGTTGGGGGTTAGAGGAGGAAGGCGAGAGCCCCGGGGCACACGCGGGGTCACGGAGCCCCGCTCGCAGCGCCCCGAGCCCGCCGCGCCCCGTTACCTTCAGCGCCGGGCTCCGGGCGCTGCCCGGCGAGCCGCGGATGGCGGTGTGGAAGGCCCGGAGCGCCTCGCCTGTGCGGCGGCGGGTCAAGGACTCAAACCGGCAGGCGGGGAAGCGCGGCGCGCACCGAGCGGGGCTCCCCCGGCACAAAGGATATCGCCTGAGCAGCGCTTCCACCTCGG